>JACAXG010000167.1:184107-676042 GCA_018881555.1 Amblyornis subalaris | reverse complement strand
TGGATGGATGGATGGAAGGATGGATGGATGGATGGGATGGCTGGATGGCTGGATGGCTGGATGGGATGGATGGATGGATGGATGGATGGATGGATGGATGGATGGATGGATGCAGGCTGTCAATCACAGCACTGTCTCCAGCCAGCCCTCCACCAACACAAATTCCCCCAGCTCCACTCATCCGAATAAAGTGATTCCAATTCATACTCATTCTCTGTTTTCACTCTCTTTCAAAAAAGCCTTTATTGAAATGTCAACTTGGAATRTAACAGGAGTGTCAAGAGGCAGCAAGGGAGAAATAATAAACTTTAGGRAAAAATTGGCAAGGATTTGGGCAGGCAAGTCCTTCTGGCCTGAAGCAGGCAGCAGGTCCTCCTTGGGGAGGCTTCATGAGAATTCTTCAGACACCCTTTTTTTTAAAGTGTCTTTGCTACTAAATTAAAGAACATGACAAAAAAGCCCCCAAACCCATCCAAACCCATGCTCCTCTTACATGTTTTTTCCCCAAATTTCAGCCAGCTGCTGCTGCCTCTGACCAGCGGCGATGTGCTACAATGCCAGAACAACCAAGAGCTCTCCTGTAGGAGGGAACAAGGTGGTGCCACCAGCACTCTCCACCCTCTCCGTGTGGCCCTTGGTGGCCGTGGGGCCGGGCAGACCCAAACCAAGCAGCCTCTCCAAGGGTGCTGACAAGGATGTCTTCATTCCCCACTGCGTGGACCTTCAGCTGTCCCCCAAATGCAGAGGTTGGAGGACACACCAGTGGCATTTTGTGCTCTAAAACTCCCAACTCAATGTCTGCCAGGCGGAGGTTGTCCCTGACATCGTCACTTTTCGTGTACAAGATGCTTTCACAACTTTGCAAAAGTTTTGCTTTTAATTTGAAATATGCAAGGAGGGACATGGGGAGAGAGAGCAATAAGTACCTTCAAATTCATGCAGCATTTACCAAAATCAACATTAAAACCCAATTCACATGAGAACATCCAAGTGCCTCCACGCTGAAACACTTCCCCTCTATAAATCCCACCACCAAACCCAGGGATGACTTTTGGGCAGCCAGAATTGTCCCCTGGCATATGGAAACCTCAGCACTGCTCTGCTTGACCCYGGAGCGGTTGCAAAGTGTCCAGAACAGTGGTGTCCCCTCACAGACCATCTCCCAGGCTRCTTTTGGGAAGCCTGTCCCGTGAGTAGGTTTTGGTAATGCACACACATGAATTCCAACTGCATCTCGGGGTGGATCTCCCCGTGCCATGCCTGCCTCCATCACTCTCTTTTGAAGAGCGAACAGAAGTCGCCAACATCCTCACGAAGGATAAGCCCAACAATTTAGCAGTTCCCTCTTTTTTATTTTCCTGATTTTTTTTTTTAAAACACCACATYGAATCCCGACAGGGTTTTGGGAGGGGGGGGGTTTTGTTTTAATGGCGAGGCAAAAATTTGCTGATCCTCCCCGTGGCGAAGTTACTTTCAAGTCAGTGAAAGTTCTTGGCCCGCAATGAAAAGTCTTTGCCAATTAGCGCTCAACAACTTCAATTCATCCCTCCTGGTTCAAGATGAGTAGGAACCTAATAAGGCTGCGATAAAAGGGCAAAAGGCACCGAGTACCCAAAGGGGATTAATGGGCTCTTCCATTTATTTGTCTTCCCAACAGCTGAACTGTTACAAGTATTGACGRTCTTCAAACGCCGGGCGCCGGGGTCTCCAATGGCCAGCTCCAGCGCCCGGCCCCGAGGGGCGAGGGCTTCCCCCTGGGCGATGCCAAAACCAACAAAGCCCCGGGGATCAGGTAATGAAACTTCAGCTTTTCCCCCCCTCCTCCTTCTTCTTTGAGATTTATTTACTGGCAGCTGACAAGGGGCAAATTCAGCTGGAATTGTGTAGTCAAGGCCCTGTCAAGCCTTCAGAGGCACCCTTATGTCGAATCACCTTCCTGACTGGCATGTCGCTGAAAAGCCCTCGGCGCTGGTCCTTAACAGCTCCCGACAGCACAAAGGACACTCCAGACAGATGCCTACATGGCATCCTGCAGCATTTTAAAAGAGAATTAGTGGTTTTAATTATGGTCGTCGTATGAAAGGAAACCATGCAAGCTCGGCAGGAGACCTTTGATCAAACCCTTTTGCTAGCACAATGCCGCGGAACTGTGACTATTCCTAGCAAGGGGCCTTTTCTCGCTGAATGACTCACCAGTGATCTTTGAATGCAGACAAGTTCCTCACCCTCCCTCTTCATTAGCGAGCATTTCTATACAGCCCCTATATAGTGCAGCCGAGTCTTGGAGCTATACAATGGGGGGGAAAAAAGAATCCCTACAGATTCTGGCCTCTACTTAGGAAGTGCTGAAGGACTCTGAGTGACTTTATTCATTAAAACAGGTTGCTATTAATTAACTGTCATAATAAAATAAAGAACTATTATTTGCATTTCTTAGTGCGCTCCCTTTAGTAATATGTATAAAAGATGCTTGTAACAAAAATGAATTTATAAGGGAGAAAAAACCCTCAGAAGTCTTTTTTTCCCCTCTCCCCCCACCCCCTTTTTTTTTTTTTTTAAGGTCTAGGCAGCAGGAGCCTGACTAATTATTAGGACCAGTTTTGCAAGAGAACAAATAGAGGTAAAACACAAATATGAAAGTAATTAGGAAAATGCAAAATCCTGTTTACTTGGCAACCGATTCATGCAACTGAGACTAACGAAGAGCAAATCAGCTTTGCTTGTTTGATAAACTTCAGGGTGCCACCTAAGAGGAGCTGATAAAAATTAAACTCTGCCAGCATCCCTCCGCGCCACCTTCCAGCCAACAGGCTCAGCAGCACCCGCGCCACGGCGCCGTCTGCGAGCACCAGCGAAYCTCATTTGCACAGGTTCAGGGGGCAGGAATTTTCGGGAGTTCCACCAGTGTCAGGTATTTCTCCCTCCGTGGCGCGTCCTCGGGCCGAACACCCAGCACGGACGCCCGCATCTCGCGCGCTCGGGATTCGTATGGACACGGAGCACGTCAGCGGCAAGGTTCTGACTTTCTCCCTAAAAAAAAAATGGCATCACCTTCCCACTGCTCTCCACACCTGGGAAGGCTTTGGCCAGTGGGAAAGTTCTTTTTGTAGCCTCCACCGCTGTTTATTGTAATATAGGATGATACTCTACTCAAGCAGGCTGCGGGCTGGGATACAGCCCCTCTTCTCTCCCGAGCAGACAGTGGGATCCACAAAAGCTTCCAATTATTTCAAGACTACGCGGCCAAGGAGGGGCATCTAATCAAGATCAAGAAAACCCTCGGCTCAGTATATTTGCTTGAATGGATTTTCAATAATGCAGGTAACAAAAGCATTCAAAAATTGGATTCCTAATGCTTTTCTGCCGGGCTGGAGGACTGATTTGGAGAAGGGAAGAAGAAAGCCGGCCCTGAGAAAGCTGCGCGGAGGAATGTGCGATATTCCCTCGCTCTGTACAAACACTCCTGCAGGGATTGAGAGAAAGGAAGAGCTTTAAGTGAGGCACAGCCAACCTGAAATGTAGTCAATTACAACACAAAGAGTTAAAATGACACCCCTGAACTGCTCCTCTTCCCTCTCACCCCTCTGCTTTGTGGCTTTGCAACCCAGAAGCCGCAGTTTTCCATCTTTTTATTGCTCATTTCTCATCTGCTGCTCACACAGGAATGGCTGACGGAATTAATGGGGAAATGCTATGGAAATCAAACTACAAAAATAAATCAGAGTGAGAGGGTGAAAAGTACAGGATGTTATTTTGCAGCTGGAGCTGGAGTTTCCTAGATGGCAGCTTGATTTTTATACAGGAAGCAATGAAAGTTGGGCAAATCAGCACTCAGAGAGAAAGAGAGAAGTTGTCCACTTTTAAAAGGATCTACTAGGAATAGTGGCCACGTGTCCCTACACACACCTCAAACTACAGACCAGCAGAACATCCACCTGTAACACCCCTCGCTCCTGCCCACATCCCAATCTGCCCCAGAGATGCTGTTGGATAATGTGATCTTTACCAAAGTACTTCTTTCTTCTCTGAAAATTTTACTAGTCCAAATGAAATCCAGGCCCGGCAGCAACTTGCCTCCTGCAAAACACTGGGCTGAGGTATCACCAAACCACAGAATAAAGTATGAAGCTTTAGATGAACAGAACTTTACAGCAACACCACCAGAGTTTTGGGTCTGTTTTAAGCATTTCAAGTACTGTTAACTGACAACATGTTGAAAAACATTCTATTTGAATGTCTATTTGTCTGTCTTTTATTTTTGAAAACCAGCAGCTGAGTTCTTGTTCTTTCGGTTAAAGCCCTTGACATCTCCAAAATTGCATTTCTGGCACAGGATGCCCAGAGAAGCTGTGGCTGCCCCATCCCTGGAAGTGTCCAAGGCCGGGTTGGATGGGGCTTGGAGCAACCTGGGATAGTGGAAGGTGTCCCTGTCCATGGCAGGGGGTGGAACAAGATGGGCTTTGAGGTCCCTTCCAACCCAAACCACTCTGGGATTCTGGGATTATGACTCTGCAGCACCCTTGGGCACAGGCACATCAAAACAGTGAATTACCAGGCTCCTGCGAGGGCACCATCCCACAGCTTGTCCTGCTGGAAATCCACCTAACCACACTGCCCTGTGACAACAAAAACACACAGACACAGCACAGCTAATGAAAAATGGCTTTAGGAAACCTCTTGGCACAGCAACAGAGGAAACAAATCAATGCTAAATACATTTTTACATCTAGAAAGGCTGCTGCATTCATAAAAAAAAATATATTCACAGTACAACAGAATCACAGGTTCCTTTCAAAAGAAAACTCTCCTTTTGGAAACCCAGTATTTTGTTTAGTGATGAGCTTCCCTCCTACCTCAAAAAAAAGTTCATTTGGCAACAGAAATCAAACATAATGTTCCTGTGGAGGGGATCACACTTGATTTCCTCTCTGCTGCTGTTTCTGTCACATTTTAAAAYCATTCCAACGTCGTCAAGGACTAATTCAGATTTTAACTCTTGCCTTCAACATTTCATCACTTCAGCAGCACCGCGCCCTACCCAGCTCCCCGCCTCAGCTCTGCTTTCCTCCTCCTCAGCCCCTGCAGCTCTTCCCTGAGGTGCTCCACGGCCTGCAGGATGTCCTGCCGCTGGGGATCATCCTCTGCTTTCTGCGTGTACAGCAGGAAATGTTTCACAGCCTCGGAGAGCAGCGTCTCGGGATCCACGTCCCCCCGGCGGAGGCGCAGCATCCTCTCGCAGGCGATGGCGTAGTTCTTGTGCCAGTTCACAGGGTGATGGGGATGGGAGTTGACAATTTCTTTGTATGACTGTTAAAAGGAACAAAAAAAAAGAAAAAAAAAAGAAAAAAAAAAAAAGAAGGGGTGGGTCGGGGCAGCAAATTAATGGAACGAAGGGGACCAACAGCTTTTTAACAGCGCTTCGAAACTGCCTGGAAAGAAACAGATGCTATTTAGATGTCCAAGTCCAGAGCTGGAGTATTTCTGTAATTCACTCTGTGTTTGCCATTCAACAGCATGAATCAGAAATCCAAGGGGGGCTGAAACGTTTCCCTTCCAACAGCAGCTGTTTGTTTAGAAACATTGCAGATGATGGTGATAACCCCACGGCACATTATGTGCCTCCCCCGGAGAGGTGTTACACCAAGCTGGGGGAGAAAAGAGATTTAACTGCCGCGCCTGCAAGACATTTACTCAATATTTCAGGAGATCARGACGTCTTCCACGGGACTTAAGCAGTCTGTTGACTTGAGTGGGAATATTCATAAGCTCAACAGCAGGCATGTGCCTGAGAACTTTGCAGAACAGCAAAAATCCTAGCGAAACGGGCAAGATTTAAGGAAACTATTTGTTGATTCTCTGCTGGAGTGTGAAATACTGCTCCCCTCTGCTGACACACACCGATCACTTCGTGCATCTGTTGGCATCTCAGGCAGTCCAGTATTTCCAGAGATACCTACACCAGCTTATGGGTGTTACTCTTTGGTGTGAAATGCAGCAGAATTAATTTGCAGCGAGAAGACTGTCGGATTTTACACTTGCTGGCTCAGACGCACGGCTGTGTAATGACAGAGGGGACAAGTGCAGAGAGGGGACTTCAGGACAAGCAATCTCTTGGCATGGGTTTGGAGCCCAGCACAGACAACATAATTATAGCAAAAGCAGGGTGTTGACTGGTTTGCTTTTGGCATCCTCCGTGACCGAGGGGGCAAGCAGGAATGGATAAAATCCCTGAACAAATCTCTTGGAATCGGCTGCGCTCCCAGCCTGGATAAACAGGGGGAATGCAGATTACAGGGCCTGTATGGAAACACTGTATTGCCACGGAGTCCAGAAATTTAAAAGAAAAGGGGGGGRAAAAAAATACATGATGGAGGCTGCAGGGAGCATTCCTACCCCAAATGCAKGACTTACAGTGTATGCAAATGTGTAGAGTTGTGATTTCATTTCTGCAGTCACACTGGCCTTTTCTGCAAGGTCAAATATGAAGAAAGCTGTTTTCATCCTAGGAAAACAAGAAAAAACTCCCATGTAGCAACTGCTTCATGCAGACAGCTCACATCACAGGGTTAGACACATCCTCAACGTGTCCACGTGTGGGACAGCACACAGGATCTCCAGTTAAGTCAGCAGTGATACAAATTTCTCTCCATAATGTATTTCCTCACCCTACATCCCAAMCACCTTCTGCTCCTTTGAGAGACTTCAAGCAGAACCTTTTGGTGCACAAACCAGCCACTTCCCTGGAGGCTTTGCTGGAGGCCTTGCACACTTCAGCTCATCCTGCCAGCCTTTTCCTCCTAAAGCTTGGCACGTGCAGATCCAATAAGGCCATGCCCCATCAAGCTGCCTGCCTTGGTGTGTGTTTCCACACCAGCGAGCTGGCATTCCCCACTGGCTGTTGGAAGGCAGCAAAGGAGAATTACCTGGCTTGCCACATCTCCTCGTTGGCGACAGCTTCCCAGGAAGAGGGACTGAAGCTAAATGGGAATGGAAATCAAATTCAGCCATCAGATCCACGGCACTGGGTTTCACCCACCTCAACCCTCCTAACCCAGGCAGCCACAGACCTCCCAGGCAGAAGAAAACCCATGATGAAGCCTTGTGGCTCTGGCAGCAGGGAATTCAGCTGATCCTCTGTCATTCACAAAACTTTATTCCTCTCTCTCTCCATAGAAGGAGCCTCTGGCATATCAGGTGTTTCACAGCATCCCAGCTCTCAAAGCCAGAGATTTTTTTTCACCACGGCAGGTCAGCCCATGACATTTGAACCTTTGGATGTCTCAATGATTTTAGCTCCTGATCGAGTTTTAAGGTCAGAATTGGACCTAATACTTGACTAGAAAAGTCCTCACTATTTTTCACACTATTAAAAATCATAGATCATGGAATGGTTTGGGTTGTAAGGGACCTTAAAGGCCATCCAGTTCCAAACCCCTGCCATGGACAGGGACACCTTCCACTACACCAGGTTGCTCCAAGCCCCATCCACCCTGGCCTGGAACACTTCCAGGAATAGGACAGCCACAGTTTCTCTGGGCTGTGCCAGTGTCTCACCACCCTCACAGGGAAGAATTTCTTCCTGCTATCTACCCAGAACACAAAACATTGTGATTACAGCTCATGTTTAATTCTTCTAACACTGCAGGGGGTGTGGCAACGCTGCTGGCAGAAAATGATGAGCAGGAAGGAGTCGAGGCTCCTCTGCCTTGTACCTGCCATAGTCTTCAGTCCAGTTATAGAGAYTCCTTGTGAGAYGAATCCACTCTCCTGGGTCAAACACAGCACCAGAAGGAACCAGCTTTTCACACGTACCCCAGGGCCACAGCGAGTGGCTCCTTCTCCAGGTCGAGTCCCCCTCATGAAGACCTATGCAGACAAACACTTCCTTACTGCCAAAAAAAAGCAAGAGAGAGAGCAGCTGTGAAGCCACACCAGAGACTTTGGGCCAGCCCATGCCCCTGAGCAAACCACACACACCACGGATACCCATCCAGCACATCTCCCATCAGCAAGGCCACGTTTTGGGTCAGTCTGGAAAACAGATGAATTSCCCATCTGGCACTGCCCACCTTGTGCAGCCAGCACAGCTGGCACATCCTGTCCCCTCTCCTGGACCTCCCAAACAGGCCAGAAGCTGCAGGAGAAGCCCATTCCTCCCCGATGGCACCTGGCTCTGCTCCTGTGCCTCCTCGCCCTCGCAGGGCTCACCCCAGCTAGTCTAAATGCAGATGCTATTCTTATTCATGTGAGTATCTAATCCTTTCTCCACTCTTACTAAGCTATTTTTATATGATGATTATTCCTGGAATACATTCATTCTATGCTAATCAGTTGGCCACAATGTTCACAAAGGAGAAGCAGCAGCAATTTGCTCTCCAACCATCGTCGTTCCGAGTACACGGGAACGCTCCTTTTTCTGTGATGAATTGTATCAAAAACAACAACAAAAAATCATCAGTAAACACTCTGCAGATCACCTCTTTTTCCCTCCTTCCTAAAAACCAAAGCAACCTCAAAACAACAGGCAATATTATATCCGGATGGAGTTACTTCTGCAGAGATATTTGCTTTAATTGCAAAAATAATCTCGCCACCGGGGAGGAAGTCAGTGGAGAAAATTGGTCTTTTGGATGCAGTACCAAGCTGTTCCATAAACAATTTCAGGAGGGGAAAAAAAAAAAAGGTCGGAGATTTTAGGAAAGCTGTTACATATGAAAGAAATGCTTACTGTTTATTTACTTTGAGGAAACGGTGGAGATTAAAAGCAAGTGTCCCGTCGGGCAGCACTCCTTCCACAGGGTTCCACCGCTTCCCAGGAAAATAAACGCCAGGTAAATGCTTTGCCAGCTTGGGCAAATACCACTCGTAAGTCATCATCTACAATAGGAGATATTATCATAATTAAAACAAGGATCAAAGGTTACATCCAGGAGAAGTAATGACTATTTGTGCAGTCACCCCTCAGGTCGGCAGTGACCCGAGACCACRGCACCAGGCTGGGTCCCCAGTGGTTCCCGACCAGAGGCACGTGGTCCTCACTCCAACACAAAACAGGCACTGCTGGTGAGAGACACAAACAGGGATTTGGTCGGGTTAAACACGAGGAATTGGGTTTGGGGCTTGCCAACAAGCTCCTGTTGCAAGGCCGAGCGTGAGGATGATGTGGGGGTGGAAGTGTGGGTGTCCCATCCTGTAACTTTTTCTTTCCTTCTCCCACTTCTCAGTGAAAAAGGAAAGTGCACACCACAGTCCAACCAAGGGCTACCAACAACCCTTCAAAAAAAAATCAATTTTATTTATTTCCACATCGCGACTTTTATTTGAACAAAGAGACCCTCTCATGGAGATAAAGGAACAACTGAACTTCTGCTGCCTGTGTTTAAACCTGCCTTTCTAAACAGCACTTTCTGAACGTACCTCCTGGTCCACTAAGGTGATATCTGGCCTCACTCCTTCGCAGTAATGGAGGTAACGAAGAGCATTCCCAGGTAAGTCTCCTCTCAGCAGGATCACTGCCCCYCTTGGCATAGAGGACAGCACATTCCTTGCAAACTTGTCAACAAYGTAGTTGTTGCTCTGGTCACAAGTGCTGAAGAGAAGAGATAAAAAACAGTGTCTTAAAAACAGGCATTTGCAAGGCTTTGCAGATCTGCAGAACAGTTTTATGCAGTAGGCAACCCCAGGGGAAATCCACACTGGTCAGGTCTCACTGAAAGCATCACAGAACCCCAGAATGGTTTGGGTTGGAAGGGACCTTAAAGCTCATCTCATTCCAACCCCCTGCCATGGGAAGGGACACCTTCCACTATCCCAGACTGCTCCAAGCCCTGTCCAACCTGGCCTGGAACACTTCCAGGGATGGAGTGTCAACAACTCAATCATTACAGCAACTTAATATCTTCATTTCCAGAGAAACTGAGATACAGAAATAAAGTATTTAGACCACAGACACAAGCTGTGTCTACACAGCTACAGTTTTTCCAAAAACGACAGTTTTTCCAAAATACACACTCCTTGCAYGCCTTCACCTTTATTCTGATTTCTTCTTGGGCTAAATCTAAATATTTACTAGTTGGTGCTGGAAGTGCCAGTACAACGATGGTTCTGTAGAGTATTTGAAATCTTCCTCATCCTTTCATGTTTTCGTTAAGCATTAAAAAGCAAAATTCTTGTCGTATCAGGCAGAAGCAGATTTATATTATCTGAGATTAGATCCTTTTCATCACAGTTATGTGTGCACACACTCCAGGACATGAGCTATGACTGGCTCACCYATGGACACACCTTTGGAAAAGGTGTGCCAAGGAAGCATTCCTGASGATGAAGTCTACAGTTCCTTGGCCAGCATCTACCTGAGCATCCCTACCAGTGCACTGATTCCTATCCAAGTGACTGCAGGTGGTTATGGGATAGGGAAGCCCCACACTACAGATTCAACTCTTCAAAAATGGGGGAAAAAAAATAGAAAAAGCCACAGGTCACAAGGAAACCTGAAGGAATGCAAGGGAAGTTCGGGTCAAATGAATTTTGCAAACCTCCTTAGGAGATAAAGCACAAATTTACAAGGGTTTTTTATTAGAAGTTTATATTCTAGAGTTATATTAGAGTTTTATTCCTTCAACCTACGCAAGGACCCCATTTACAGCCTGGAGTTGGTGACCCTGAGAGAGATCAAACTGGGGAGTCCTGCAGGCTGCAACCATGCAAGCCTAGGTGGGGTGTGAAAAGCGCCTTTCCCACTCCCAGACAAGCACAGAAACCGCAGGAGCATCCCAGCTCACAGGCCCCCGCGGCTCTGTGAAGTGGCATCAATCCCAGGGGATTCCTCACCTGTAATTTGCCCAAAGCTGAGAAGCGACGAGGGCAAGAGCGGGAAGCCACTCCAGGCACGGCAGCAGCCAGGTGCCCCCCAGCACAGAGCTCCTCCCGAGGGAGGCCAGCGTGGCCAGCCCCAGCCCCGCCAGCACGGCCACCACGGCGCTGCTCTGCAGCCAGAAGCGCTCCACCTGCCACACACAACCCCACGGTCAGCTTGGGGTTGGAAGGGACCGTAAAGATCATCCCATCCCATCCCCTTCCCATGGGCAGGGACACCTTCTTCTAGTCCAGGTTGCTCCGAGCCCCGTCCAACCCGGCCTTGGAGCTGTATTTTTGYACCTTCTGCAGCTCCAAGGCAACTGCCCGCTCCTGGGCAGGTGGGTTTATGGGTTTGGGTGTTTCTGGCRAAAATTAACACGCCAGAGGAATTTTCGGAGTGCAACTTACCACACCTAGAAACAGAGGCTTYGTAACGTCCAAATTTGCTCTCCAGGCGAAGAAAAGGGAATAAAGGCAGAGCATTCCAGTGAAGAGCCAGATCACAGGGGATTTCTGCTGCTTTGTCCTATAAAAAAAATAATGTGTCACTCCTGAGGCACGATAAAAAACAAAGCAAAAATTATATGTGCTTGAAAACCACTAACTCTCTGCATACCTAAATTCATTTAACACAAGGAGCTGATCAGCCCTTCTTTACCTTTGCCATTTATGAAACTTCTGTTTTCAAAGCACAAAACCATCAGGATTTCAGGATTTTTAAGCTTGCCATCTACCGAGCCACGAGGTTAACCAGGAGTAGGGATATTTTGCTTTCAGTAAGAGATGACTACAGCCAATTGCTGCAATTTTTGCAGCAGCAAGCAGAAGGCGAAGCAAGCTGCCCATGCAGGCAGTGAGAAAAACGTGCAAAAAATGGGCATTGAAGCAAATATTGTCCAACTTACGGCAGTGCTGTGCCCACACAGGCCACGAGTGCCAGGGCAAGGACGGGAAGGGAGAGCTCTGCCTTCATCTGTGCCAGCTGGAAACTGTGGAGAAATCAATGCGTGGATGCATCACCCCCAAATCGCCCCTTGCACTCCATTAAAGTGTCAGGAGAACCAGGGAATAAGCACAACACGACATGTTCCCATTCTGCTGGGATTAGGTCTGCCAGAAATGGGGACAAGGGTGGGTGACAGGGCAGGATTTTGAAGGAAAAAATCACTGGGGAGGGGGACCCAGCGTTTTTCCTTCAGGAAGACGGAGGAGACACACGGCCCCAGCTCTGGGCCAAGATGAGGAAAGGCAGGACAGGAGGCACTTTGGCCCAAATGACAGCAGCAGCAGCAGCAACAGGTTTCTCTCCACCGAGAGGCACAGCCAAGGTGTTACTCACAGCAGCATCTCTCCCATACTGGATCCTGTCTCGGACTTGGCCTAAATTAAAAACAAAGAAAAGCCATGAGAAACCCACACACTGATGAGTATCACTGGGGCAAGGAAAGCCTTCTCATTTTCTCTTTGCCAAACGACAGCAAACTCTACTCAAACCTTCACTGCAAGGTGTTCTCCCACATTCCTGTTTTATGTGGTGCCATTCTGCAGGATTTACCCCCTGGATAAGCWTTTTTTCAACCCATTCCTCTGTGATTAGAGCAGGTCATCTGGTTTAACCATGATCTCTGCTATATCATGGAATCATTTGGGTTGGAAAAGCCCTCTGAGATCACCGAGTCCAACCACTAACYCAGCACTGCCCAGCCCACTGCTAACCCACGTCCCCAAGTGCCACATCCACATGGCTTTTAAATCCCTCCAGGGATGGTGATTCCAATGMCTGACCACCCTTTCTGTGAMGAAATTTTTCCTAAGATCCAATTTCAACCTCTCCTGGCACAATGTGAGGCCATGCCCTATAATCTGCATGGTGCAATTATTTTCTGGGACATCTCCCCACAGCCTGAGACAAGCTCTGGGCCTCGATTCTTCTTTCCAGACTTGCCTCTCTCTCCTCTGCTCTGGCAGAGGCAGAGCTATGAGATTTATACGAGCTACATGAAGATTTTTATTGCAATCCATGGCACAAATCTGGGAAGAAAGACAAGCTGGGTGGAGGTGAGGAATCACCTTCATTGCTGCTTGTTGGAAAGGTGGTGGCTACCAGATAAAAGATAAGGTAAACAGATTCAGGAGGTCTGGAAGGAATATTTCATCTCAGTAAAAATGGAATAGTTAATTGCATTCAGGATTTAATTAAAAAATGAGTGTGAGAGGAAGGAGAGCCAGCTCAGAGCTTCTGAAGCCCCCCCTTGCTGGCGGCTGATGGCCCCAGACACATCCCTCACAGAGATGACGTTTCTGATCCATGGCTTACAGGTGGAACCCTCTCCTAAGTATCTTCTGGGCTTTTTTTTTTGACCCTGGCTGCCCGTAAACCAGAGCTATGGGATGGAAGAGCTGTCTGTCCATCCAGCGGTGCTCTGGCATTATCCCAGCTGGCACCGGGACCAAACGCTTGGATTTTGCTGTGTTTATTGCTCCTGCTTCAGACAAGTTCATCCTAAATGTGATTTGTGGTGTAGGATTACACGCAGTCCATCCCTAAGCCTCCTGAACATCAACTTGAATTCATCACATTTGATGGAGAGAGGAGTTAAGGGATTTGCATGCCTTGGTGTTGCTCTGCCCAGTGGAGTCGGATTCTCGGGAGAGAGCTGGGGATAGGACAACAGGGGAAAGCTCACCAGYCCTTCAGAGGGTGGACCTTATCTCTGGAGGAGTTTGGGACAGATTTAGCAGCAGCAGCAGGAATTATCATGTCTTTTGACACGCATCTTACAGTCACACAGCTCTCTGAGAAGGCTGGACTGGCACAGTGATAGCGTTTGCTGTGTCACACTGGCTGCACGCAGGGGATCATTTCTGAGGATGTGGGGCTTTGGGACCACAAGGAGTGACACAACATGTAGACCACACCTTTTTGTCTTTTTCTTCCCAGTGGTGTGATTTCCCAGCCCTCTGCACCAAAATCTCTGAAGCAGGACAGAAACTGGGGTGATGGGCTGGAGTTTTCCTTGGCTGGCCAGAGCCCAACATCCAAGTCAGGGCTGGAAGAGGCAGATGCAAACCCTACACTCTGAGAGCAACCATGGATTCTTCCCTTCCTTGGCATGAGCACAGACCTCAGTAACTCAGAACAGAGGTTCCTGAGAACCTTCAAACCAACCATTCACTTAGATTCAACATTTGTAAGTTAAGAGGAATAATTTAGAACCCTCAAACCAACCATTACATTCAATATTAGTAAGTTAAGAGGAATAACTTCAATGAAAACTGCTTGCGACCTCTTTAAATGTCTGAGTTAAAAATAGAAAAATAAGACATTATTAGTCACAAAAATGCCACAAAATTGGCATCACCAACTCCCTCCAGCACAGTTTGCTCTTTGGGCTCCTACACACATAAGACACCTACAGAGCTCCCAGGAAATAACACAGCTCACCCCATAAAGCAAAGAGAATTATCTCTTTCTTCTCCCAGCCATGTGACCCATTCCCAGAAAACACAATGGGTCAGAAGGTCAAAATCAGAAACAAACRCTCAAAAAATAAAACATTTTCAATTTCCTTCCCCCGCAAGCCTTTAATCGSCCCAAACAGAACATTTCTGCTGTTGCGTAAGCCAAGAGGAAGTAATTCAGAAAACCACCCTTATTTACCAGATTGAATGTCCCATATTCCTCCCTGAGAAAGTGGGTCAAAAATCCTTGGAAAGTCGTCTGGTCCCCCCATGTCCAACGGGCTCGATTGAGGTAGGACGAAGCCGGCAGATAGAGATAAGGCAGCAACCCAGCCAAGAAGCATAAACCCAACTTCAGCAAATGGCCTGGGGACAATTCCTGCACCAAAAATATGTCATATTGCATAACAATGTTTATTTTAGTTTAATCACGCTGGAACTTCAAGAACAGATAAAGAAAAAAAACATCAAATATATTTACACAGAGCTGATCTCTCAATTTATAGTAAGTCCCTACAAAATGCTATGTTAAACCTTACGATTTTGTGGATTACCAGGAAACTGCATCAAACTGATCTCCTTTGCATGGCAGGGTGAAATTTAAGTGAAGCAAATAATATTAGCTAGGACTCATGAGTATCATACTCATTGCATCTTTCACATTTAAATCATGGCATGACATGCATAGATGGCTGAAGCACTGCAAGGCTGAGATAACCCACTTTGCAGCGATTAAGAGTTGGCTGGTTTTCCATCTGGCAAAAAAAAAAAAAAAAACAACAAAAAACACCCCACATAAATGCTGCTCTAGTCCAACTACACACATCATCACCATCATCGGGAGTCAGTTTTGCCATTTACTTCATCGTGATTACGCTGGCTAAATTGGATAGGCCAACTTTTGGGGTGGGATTTTCGAGACCGCCTAAGGGGTCAGGGAGACAAGACTTTCAAAGGGACTTCTGTGCCTAACTCCTTTAAGTGCTTTGGAAAATCCCACCCTGGAATCTTGCACGCTTGCTTTGTCGTTAGCCACTGCCCTGTCAATCAAAGCACTTCCCCAGCAGTTGGGGTTACAGGGAAGAGGCACCACTGGCAGTGAGGATCTGTGGAACAGAGAAAGGAGCTTGATAGGAGTGGTGGTCAGAGCTCCTTCAGAAGAAAGGTGGCTCATTTGTACTTTAAAAAGGGAGTTTTCCACCAATTATCCTTCTTATTAAGTGGTTTCCTGCAGCAGGCACTACTGGGCTGCCCAAAGTATTTCCCAGGATTATTATATTGGCACAGCATTGCCCTTGCTGGAAATCACAGACGTCTCTCTGGACCTCCCTGCTTAAAAAAAAAATAAAACTCTGTTTAAAGCACACAAATATATTGCAGAAGTGAGTCTTGACTGTGTTAATGGAAATATATGGGCAGAAAGGGGTTTGTTGGGGATGCTGAACAGAGTTTGGACCAAGCTTGTCTGAGYTGCATCACCTCTTGCAGCTCATGTGCTTCACCCAGGCTTAGTTATGCCCTGTGYCACTCCTGAGAAACACACAGGATTTATCTGCAAAAGGGAGGAAAAACACAGGCAAGACTGGTCTGGCAGCAACTTGCCCAAGTGTCACCTTCACAGGGACAAAAGAGAGGGAGGGGAGTAGGTGGAGGCTTCCCAGAGCCACCTGCAAAGTGGTCACAGCATCTGCATCGCTGAGATTGCCACTGTTTTCCGGGCAAAGGAGAATTCCTACAACACATCTGCATCCAGCCTGATGCTCTGACCAGCTACAGCAGCATGGCAGAGCCTCCAAATGGCACCCAGGAGCCTCATCCAGATGGATACCTATCACATCCATACATCAGGAATGCAAAAACGTGTCTTCACCTTCATAACACACTGATCCAGTTTCATAAAGGGGTGTAAAAGGAGGGATATCTCGAGAAGGGGATATTTTTGAAGGGATCAGAGGCTTGCAGTCAGAACATGTCTGGCCAAGAGTGGACATGGCTTTTGTTTYGGGAGCCAACACACAGAAACTCATCCCAGGTGAGCTGATGGCACAAGAAAGCCCAGGTTTTTAGCTCCAAGTATTCTTTTACCTCCTGGGGTATTTGCAAGCAGCTGGGGCAGAGCATTCCTATGCCAGGAGACACAGGTGGGTCACAGAGCACTGGCATGAACAAAGGCCCTAAACTGTGATCACAGAATCATAGAATCATAGATGGTTTGGGTTGGAAGGGAACTTAAAGATCATCTTGTTTCACCTCCCTGCCACGGGCAGGGACACMTTCCACYGGACCAGGCTGCCCCAAGCCCCATCCAAYCCRGCMTTGGACACTTCCAGGGATGGGGCAGCCACAGCTTCTCTGGGCAACCTGTGCCAGGGCCTCCCCACCCTCACAGGGAAGAATTTCTTCCTAATATCTAAGTCTAAACTTGCCCTCTTTAAGTTTAAAGCCATTCCCCCTGTCCTGTCACTCCATGCCCTTGTCAAAAGCCTTTCCTAGACCCTCTCTAAATCAGRCCCTTTAGATCAGTGGCTGTGGGATCAGACTGTCACTTCAGTGGGTTATGACTGATCTTGTACATCAAGTCAGAAGTGGCACAAGTGCTGGGGGAGAAGAATTACTCACAGCCTGATGAAAACAGAGGTGTGGCTCAGCAAAACACGTACCCTCCTTCTGAAAAGCCGGCAGAGAACCCAGGGCACAACACAAATGATGTAAAGCACTATCGTGTGCTGATTGCACAGGCTGAGCCCACAGCAAAAGGCACCCAATTTACAGATCTGAGAGGGGAAAGAAAAAAAAAAACGTTCACAATTACTATTCACAGTTTGCAAAAACATCCAGAGGTTTTTAAAAAAGCTTCAGCACAACCCTTAGAGGAGAAAGGCAAACACACCAGTGAGCACAGGTCAGTTGTAACACACAACACAGGCTAGTTTTTTTATTATTTACAGGAAGATTTCAATTGTTTATCAGAAAACATCCTTTAAGAAGTGTCCAGCTGAACAGCCACGTCTCCATGCATACAGAGATCCTGTGTAGCATCATCTCATCATAATGATGTGATGAGTGCAACTCCTGACCCCAGCTCCAAAGGGGAGGCTGCCCAGCAGTTCACTCTGAAGGATTTTTCAGAAGCCATGCCCTGAAACAAAGCCATTATCTACAGATATCTCATTTTTTATAACAGGAATGATTTTTTCCTCTTTGTAAGGCCCAGAGGGCTAAAGTCAGGGCTACACAAACTTCCTAAGCCAAGGGAATTMAAGGTGATACCCCTCATTAGTCGAAAAGCTCAAGCCTGTTCCAGTGCCCAACCACTCTCTGGGGGAAGAACCTTTTCCCAAAATCCAACCTAAAGCTCCCCTGCTTATTTCAGCCACTGCTRAGGATGGTGTGTAAGATGCAAACCCTTGCCTTGGTGTAGCGACGGGATCACCTTGTAATTTTTAATTAACTGCTCAGCATTCCATGCTGGACACTGCCTTGCCATGGAGACACCTTGCCAGAACTTCAAGAAAAACCTTTGTGTTTTTCAGAGCCTGGCAGGACTCAGAACAACCTCAGTAATTTTTTAAGTACATTGATGAACTCCCACGTGATGTTTGTAAGACCATCTGATTTATGAACAGCACTGCAAGCTTGCTGGCAGCCCGGCTCCTTCAAGGCGTGGGATGCCAGACACTCAAAAAAYCATTGAAACAAGCTCCTTAACTGCTTCTGAAAATCTAATTTTGAAAATCCCATTGGAAACTGGGCACGTGAAACACGGGAGAAGGTTGGAAAATGCCCAMCGCCGTGTCCGTGGAGTTCGGGTTGTGGGGATCTCGGGACACTGCTCAATAGAAAATAATAATAATAAAAAAAAAAAATCCACTGGTGAAACAAGGTCTCTGCAGCCATTGATAAAACATGTTATTGGGGAACTCACGAAGCTGAGTAAACTACCACTGAGGACTCCTGAAATTCTAGCCTAGCCCGACAAAAATCCCTTTATTCACATAATTTACAGGAGTCACAGCAGGCAAGTCTGTCGGAGCAAAAGAGATCAGATGTTCAGGCAAACAAAAGTAGAAAGAACAAGACTGCTGAGCAAAAATATCATTTGGCTGCCTGGCCTGTTTATAAAGTAGCAAATACAGCATGAAATWTAAAGTCTCTGTATTTAACAATGCCATTATTTTAGGGGCACATTTAATTTCAAAAGAAAAACTGATTGAAAATTTGGTCGTTCCCTCTTTTGTGTAGAAACCTGGGCTTCTGATTAAATGAAGTTTTCTGTAAAATCAATCTCTTTACCCCAAAGAAAAACACCAGTTCTTAAAACAAAACCTGCAACACCCACAGACTAGTTTGTGTCTTTGATGCAGGATGCACTAAAATGTTTAGATGAAAATTATTTTGCTTTTCCTGTTTCCACCCTGCGGGTAATAAATAAACCAACCCCAAGCCCATCCAACAGGTCCCAACTCAATCTTTAAGCAAAGTGGGCAGGCTTTTTTCAAAGTTTGTCACTTTTAAACATCCAGGTAGGTCAGGGATGAACATCACCCAGCACAGGTGTAGAACCAAGCGCCAAATTTGGCCTTTTTATTTAAACAAAACTAAATCAGCAGTAAACGAACAGGAAACTAAACAGACAGGTGACACCTCATTAACGAAAAATAAAGAACTATTCACTTTGCTCGAGATGTTTTACCTTTGATCTCTGTTTTGCAGTGGATGCCTCCTCAAAGTGAGCAGTGAGAGCCATYAGCAGCCCCACAAACAGATTGTTTAAGCTGAAAACCTCCGCCGTGATGGACCACTGCCATGTTAGACGGGAAAATGAAAACACCCCCGCAGCAAGGATTCCTCCAGCATATGAGCCAGAAAGCCTGCAAACACAGATAACATGAAATCTTCTTTTCCAACCAAAAAAAAAAAAAGCTTACTTTATTGTCCTTCTTTTTTTTAATTTTTTTTTTTTTCTTAAAAAACATACTGTAGCAGCAGCRACGAGTGCCACCCAGCACCCTGCCAAAACATTATATGGTTAAGATCTCCCTAATAATTTCTCCGCTGAGGATTGCCATTTGGGAAGAGCACAGCCTGTTTGTCACCCACCCAACACCAAGGAATCCGCTTCTTCTCGCCACGAAAACTTCCAGGGTTGGATTTGGTTCAGAAATCCTGACGAGGGACGGCCCAGCGGGTCACGGCGCACGGAGCCAGGGAGTCACGGCTCTAACGGGATACTCCGGAGGAGATGCCAGCGAGGCTGCAGCCTTAAACTCATCAAGGAACTGCATTAGGAGTGGATTAGAGCTATTCAGGATGGACAGCATTGGCAGGGCTCTCCTGGGGGGCTGTTTGGGGTCCTGGGGGTGAGTGAGGACTGCAGCACCCACGGTCCCACCAGGGAGAGGTGCCSACCAGGGTCAGGAGAGTGGGAAATGGGTGTCAGCTCCAGCAGGAGGGAGGGAAGAGGGTGAAGCACCCACTTTTSGGATGGCTGCGAGCCCAAAAGCCAGTCATCTCCACGGCTCCCAGATGGGATTATGGCACACATTCCCCACGGAGCTGCCTGCCCAACTCAGCTGGATGCTGCAGCCAGCACTGGGAGCCCACGAGGTGGAACTCGGCCCAGGAAACCCGTTCCACAATAGTGGCTCTTCCCAGCCAGTCTCACCGGGAGCAGCTCTGGCTCTGCAGGTCTGGAAGCTCTTCCCTCTAGGAAGTCACCCTGAAAAGATTCTGTGTAGGGCACCACAACGTGCTCAGTTAAGCCTCATCCAAAGACACAAAGAGCTGTGGCTGTGGTCAAAGCTCCTCTCCAGACATTCACCATCCCACTGTAAGGCTCAGCCAGTCTCTACCACACACTGGGTATTTTACCAGTTCCACCCCAGATAGGCACAATTCCATTTAGTCCTAACATTTCCAGCAGGTTTAAGCCAAAAATTATAAGGTACCCAACTTCTTCATGGAGCTAYATGTGTGATTTCCATGTGGCATGAGGAAGCTGCTGACAGAGCACTGCTCCTCTCCTTGGTTTGCCAGAGTGTCTGAAGGTATCTGGAAAACAGGACTAATCATTTTTGTCTCCTTTGTAAACTATTTAGAGGTCTGCACCTGCAGGAGGGTGAGAAGCATGGAGTTAACACCGGGAAAAAAGGAAACAACTCTGAGGTGTTCCAGGCCAGAGCAAGACAAGCTCAGGGTGACACAGAGTTCAGCATCAAGACTGTGGGAAGAAGTCTCAAAAAAACCAATGGAATTGGGAAAAAACCTGAAGAAAAATACCAGGAAAGAGCAGCAGGGCCATGTGTAATTAAAAACCAGGAGGTCCCCAATACACAAGCCCACTACATAACATCCCAATGTTTTGACTAAACCCTTTAGATAGTTCAAGCTTTCAGTTATAAAGCAACAACTYTGTAAATCCCTTTGAAACTCCTGCCGAGAAACAAGGTAAAAGAAAGGTAAAACAACCTTCCCAAAAATCTTCTGARAAGCAGCATTTTAGGCAAACATCCCAATCATTCAGCAGTTCTCCTTGTCCTTCCCAGGAAAGACTCAAGCATATCATGAGAGCTCAAATGAGATGAAAGAAATCCCATCCTCTTGATAGGAAGTCTCAAACCTGCGAGTAGAGTTTTATGGAATAAGGCTTAAGCCAAAGCTACTCAACCCAAAGCTTATAGACTTATCCCAGCTCTGTGGGACAGAGGAAACCTCTGCTCACCGAGCACTGCAGGGTCAGGATCCCAAACCAGGCACAGTCCTCAGACCTGTGTGTCCACGGAATCACAGAAAGAATCCTACAAAGAACCATAGAAAGAACCATAGGAAGAACCGTAGAAAGGCTTGGGTTGGAAGAGACCTTAAAGATCATCTCATTCCAACCCCCTGCCATGGGCAGGACACCTTCCACTAGACCAGGTTTCTCCAAGCCCCATCCAACTTGGAACACTTCCAGGGATGGGGCAGCCACAGCTTCTCTGGACAACCTCACAGCCAAGAATTCCTTCCCAATATCCCATCTAACCCTGCCCTCTGGCAGTATGAAGTCATTCGTCCTTGCCCTATCATTCCACACTCTTGTCAAAATTCCATCTCTCTTGGAGCCCTTTTAGGTATTGGAAGGGGCTCTAAGGTCTCCCTGGAGCCTTCTCTTCTCYAGACTGAACGGCTTTCCCAGGAAACTCACGGGAAAGCCAGGCTGCTGAGCTCCCTTTGTGGCAGCCCATTGTCTGGGCCTGGAGCACCAAACTCCTACAAGTACAACAGATGTTAAAAAAAAAAAAAAAAAGGGAATGTGTTGCATTCTTGAGGAACATCAAAAAACCAGCTTTGGGAAGTGCAAGCTGGAGACCAAGAGTTTTTCTGCAGGTTCCGTTACCAGCAATGGAAATGATGGATTCGGGAGTTTGCTGATTCAGAGGAAAACCTTCAAAAGTGGAAGCAATGGGAGCAAGTGTCTCCAGAGGAGGATGAAAACCACCTGGCAGAAGAAATGCAACAATCCACAGTGCAAAGCAGCACCAGCAGGACGAGTAGAAATGAATCCCATGCAACTGTCAGCATGATTTTGGGGCAAATTAAATCAACCCTGCCCTGCAGCTGGGGTAACACAGTTATACAGCTCATTTTGATTGACACAAGGGTCTCCATGCTCCTCTGCCACCTGGCAGCCTCCTGGGATCCTCCAGCATGGAGTGACACTGTGCCACGTCTCTCCTGCCTCAAAGCCAAGGTGACCTCAAACACACACACTGTCCAAGGAGGTGACAAAAAACCTCAGGCAGGGACAACACAGCTCAGCCACCTGCACCACTTTGGACCAAAGCACAACCTCAAGGTGGAAAAGACACTGATGGGTGTTTAGTGATGCAGGGCAGAGGGAGAACAAAAAAACTTTCTGGAAAAGGCACAAAAATGAGAGTAAAATAGAGATGGGAAGAATTGAAAAGAGCATAGGGACGGGGCAGAGCTCTCAAAATGAGGTCAAGAAGCTCAAAGCCAAGAATTTTTTTTTCCCCAACTCTGGAAGTGTTCAAGACCAGGCTGGATGGGCCTTGGAGCAACCTGGTCTAGGGGAAGGTGCTCCTGCCTACAGCAGGGGGTTGGAACTGGATGATCTTTAAAGTTCTTTCCAACCCAAACCATTCTGTGATTCTGTGATTCTGTAAAAAGCATGGAATGATTTGCAAAGGAGGACAGAGCAACCTGCAACTGAAGATGTGGCTGGTGATGTCACACAAGGAAGCAGGACATCAGGGAGCTAGAAGATAATGGCTGCTTTAATTACAGGCACAGAGAGCATTTTTGTGGTTAAAACAGAGCATGTTGTGGAAGAAGGTTAATGTAAGAGCTAAAGGAGACATCCCATAACTCCAGCAAGAGCTCAACAACCCAGTGACCACCGTGGAGATGGACAGGGAACAAAACCAAGAGGCCATTTCTTGTGTGCAAGTCAAGAAGAGGTTTTTATGGTGTGTAGTCACTTCCCTCACCAAAATCAAACACCAGGCCTGGCACTGACAATGCAAATATTTCCTGCAGTGAAGCCTTGCTGGACAAGAAGGAACCCCAGAGCCTCTGGGCTCAGCCACCCAGCCTGGAGCCCCACACTCTGCCAGCTGCACTGGCTGGAGGCTCGCAGGTGTGCCACGGTCAGAACAAAACGTTTGGGGTTTTTCCTTCAAACACCTTTTAGTTGCTTAACATTGTCATTCCTTTCGACAGCACATCAGGAGTCCAGAGCAGAGAGGAGCAGAGGTTTATCCTCACTCAAGTTCTACTCGTGCTTCTGTCTTCGAACACATTTTTCAAATAGAGCTGAGGTGCTCCAAAACACGGCAAAGACGCGCAACAGTCGGATCCTCGACTGGCCTCACGGAAAAGCAGCACCTAGGAGGGCTTTATCCCATTGCTTCTGGGGAGCAGGGAGGGTAGATGCCTGCTCCCACAAAGCCAGCTTGTTTCCCCCAGTCTTTGGAAGCAGGATGAGGAAGAACAGCCCAAGCACATGGGGGAGTCAGCTCACGGAAGAAGAGTTGAAGCCAAGGCACAAGTGGAAAAGTCTTCATGACCATCACCTGGAAACGCACTCAGAAGGGACAGAAACAGTCAACAAGGTAGAGGTCACACAGGCCTTTGTGAGAAATATTTTCCCATGGCATCACTAAACAAAAAAGACTAAAAMAAAAATAAAAAATTTATGACTTTGTTTTCCATTTCAAGCGTGCAAGTGAAAGAATGTGTGGCTGGGCCCCAGCTCCAAGGATGCAGCCAGTAGGAATTTCCCTTATTAACCAGGACTATTTTAGCTGCAGGTTTTTATTAAGAGTTTGCAGGAATATTTGGGAAAACTGAAATGAGATATTTTAATCTGGGGGCTTTTTTGCAATGAATAGTTTTTAGCTTCTCATTTGTTGGCAATCACTAAAATATGCAAGTTTTCAATCTAAAATTTAGCCTTTCCTCTAAGTTCGGCAGAACTTTCCTTTAGCCAAGGTTACAAATCATCTGCATTTAACAAAAAAACTCCACCAGTGTTTTTACTTTTTATTTAGAAAGCAATGGCAGACATTCTATATTTAATAATTCASAAAAACATATTAAATGATCGGTCTAAAGCTATACATGGATGGGAATTGGAATTTAATTAAAATGTTTTCCTCAAATGCAATCTTCAGTGCACCAGATTCATTAAGAAAAGTAAGATAATTGGAATGGTTTATATTTGAAGCTGATGTATTTAACACCGGCAACACCTATCTGTACCTAGTGAAATAAGCTGATTATTTCTGCCTTCTGTTCCCTCCAAAACTTTACAGGCAGCAGATCTCAGCCTTCCATCTTTCTTTTTTTTTTTTTTTTAGGCAGTGGAATAAGAAAAAACTCYCCTGTTTTTTAAAATCTCCACTAATTAACTAATTAATGGATTTTATTTTTTTTTTTTAAATTTCAGTCTCTCCCTGCATCTGCAGATGATGATTTTGATGTCGGTGGTTCCCTGTACCCTTCCAGACTCCAKGTACATCACCAGCAACTTCTGCCTCTGCAATGCTGTGGGTTTGCTGAGCAGCAAAGATAYGTCCCTTGAATACATTTTTATTTCAAGGTAGTGCACTAAAGGTTTAACAATTTGAATTTAAGAGGTTTCACTTGTTAATCAATTTTAAAAACCCAATTTTTTTTTTGGTGCAGGCTAAAAAGAAAGGGACGTGGAAGACTCAACAGCCAAGCTTCCCACGGATAAATTTCAAGCCTGCATGAGCATCGGCACTGAAATAGAGGAATTCTTTAAAAATAAAAACCCAAACATGAGTTTAGGACTTAAGTAACAATAATTATCCCCCAAAACCCCAATCCCTCTGGGTTTGCCTGCCTCTTAGCCACRAACACTCCATGACAAAAGGCGGTTTCTCTTGCTGTCAGCGCTGAAGAGCCAGCTCAGGTACTACAGGGAATAGCAAACCAGATTTTATTCTTCCTCAAGGACCTGGAGCTCAATAGCCACTTAAGCCCTGCCTGCAGCAGGAGGAGGAGGAGGAGGAAGGAGAGCAGGGCTTGGCTCATCTCCCCTGGTTGAGTTCCATGGTCACGAGGAGAGAACGGAAGAGACACCAAGCAAAGAGGCAGGACCACTATAAAATAAAACCAAAGCAGTTTGGTTATGACCAACTGCTGTCCCTCCTGTGAAATGGGACTTCAGCATCCCACCACTTCAGCATTCCCACAGGCCTGTGATGGCTGGGATGGGAGGGAGCAGGCAGCACCCTCAMCTCCCACCACAAGCATGGAACGCCCCTTCCCTCACACCAGGGACTGCCACCACTTCCAGACYTTCCTTTCTTGTGGTTATTTTATTGAAACACCACAGGGTGGAGAGGGGATGGTCCAGGGTGGTTAAGGAGTACTGAGTGAGGATTTTGGCAAAGGGGAGCTGGTCCTTGCACCCTCTCACACACATCCTCCTGGACTGGAGGTGTCCAGTAAGGACACCACCTCTGCAGGGTCATWTTTTCCTGCCCATCCCTTTGGTAAATATGGACATGTGGATGTCACCAGCATGGGCAAGAGGCACCTTGCACTCCATCCCTTGTGGCCTGGGGCCATGTCACCWTGGATCAAACTGTCCCAGAATGACAGCAAGGACCTCAGTGGGTCCTTGGTGGGTCTGGACACCAGGGATGAGAAGAGTCCCTCATGAGAACGCATCAAGGGAGCAAGAACAGGACATCCCAACCTCAAACCTCGCACGCTCCATGATGCCCTTCACCATGGGAGCAGAGCCTGCCTGCAGCAGCCCCTTCCCAAGGAAGTTTGGTGTTTAAATTGAACACTTCCATGCCGAGCTATTCCAGAGCAGCTCAACGAGTGGAACAGCTCATGACAGATCTGTAAAACGCACACGGAGCTGCACTGCTTGGAGAAATCGCCCTGTACTCACACTTGAGTTGTACCAACTGTGCTCCCAGCCATTACAAATGAGAACTCCTCTCCCGGTGTCTCTCCAAGCGGGAAGGGTGTATTAGTCCGACCCATTATTTGATTCACAATCCYTGGAAAATGGAGACACCTTTATCCCGGGCGCCTGTAATAACCGGCGCCTGCTCCCAGCAGCCAAAAAACCCCGACCCGCAGTAGGAACCGGCTTGAGCTATTTAAATGTTTTATAAGTTGTGGTTTTTTTTTTTTTTTTTTGGTAATTGCAGAAACTTTTCCTAATCTGACATTTGTTAAAACCCCTTATTAGAAATTATGCAGCCGCAGAAAAAAAAAAAAAAAAAAAAAAAAAAGGATGGCGGGGGTAGGGGGGGGGGAAGGAGGAAAAAAATAGAATAAAATATAAAATAAAATAAAAATGAGCTGGCTTCACAATTACCAAGTCAGCCCATGCAGCCCTCCGCTATTGTACGAGTGGCATAAACCCCCCGGCGGCCTATCAGCTCCCTGGCAGGCAGGGGGCTGCGCTATTCAAAGCGAGAGATACAAGCTGCAGGGCAAAAACCTGGCAGCTCCCATCTGACCCCCCAATCCCCGGCTGGTGACAGCTCCAAGCTCCATGGCAAATTAGCCCTTCTCACATTACAATTGCAGGAGACAGATTCCATTAGCGGTATCTGAAATTGAGTGGAGAGCTGCTCCGTTATCAGACTTGACTCATAAGCGCCGCTATTAATCAGAGCTATGATAGCATTTATATATTTCAAGCTATCTGCCGCCGCTGTGATATTCTGCTACAAAGGGTTGATGGGACTTAGGGAAGGGAACAATGGAGCTTTCTGGGAAAAGCAGAGTAAATCAAGAAAGTCTGTGACTTCCGCACATTCTGAAGGGATTGCGGTTTACATAAATTTTCTCCCAATTGGAGATTGAGCTCTTCCTCATCTTACACATGGGATTTAGTTGTCACTCAATGGTAACAGCTGTGAAAAGGTGAAGCGGCCCACCGCTCAGAATATTGCCTCCGCTTTTAAAGCAATTAACCCATGAACAGGAGGATACCTGGTGATATCAAAGGGATTAAGCCAGGCAGTGCATTATTAACATTTCCTTGAACTAATTCTAACTCTGACTAGCTGTCAGAAAAGACTCTTCAGTTTTTTTAAAAAAAAAAAAAGAGAGTTTTTTTGCCCTGCTTCCCCCCCCCCCCCTTCAAAACGAAGCAGAGTTACTGCAGCCTCGTGTGCCTACTTTAGAGCCAAATGCAAATGAAYAGATTTGGCAGCGCCTTCAAACAGACTGAACTCGGCGCCGCTTTATGATGGGGACAAGTGGGAAAAAAAATAAAAATACATACGTGATCAATTAGCCAGAGGTCACGGTAGATATTCTAGAAGCAAATTAGCACCTGAGTACCYTTCTTTCCTCTCTCCCTCCTAGAACTTTGTAACTACTTGTTACTAAGCACAGCTGCTCTCAAAAAGCTCAAGATCTTCCTGCTGTGCTACAACAGAGATAATCTACGATAATCTGTAATCTGGAAAAATCCAAACACGCCCTGTAAGGAGATTCCTCCTTCCCCAAAGCCCAATTTTTTAATTTCCCACCCTGGTTCAGCAGGCACCAGCTCCTCTGTCAYCCCTTCATCTTCCCCAAACCACGTCCACAAAAAAGGGGTCAGACTGTTTGGGGATGACTCCTGCTCTGGCAAACCCACGTACCCCAGGACAGGGAGCATTTCCTCACTCAGCAGAGGCAGCAGACAACTTTTCCCAGCACCAGTCAGTTTTAAGGGAGCATCAGCCATGAGGTCCCTCCGGGATGGCCGTGAAGGTCAACCCATCCTCCTGGTCCTTCTCAGGGACCTTCCCWGGAGATCTCCAGGACAAACATCCTGGGAGCCAAAAAGCTCAGTGCCATCAAGATGGTCAAGTGCCACTTCCAAAACATCCTGATGATTGCAAAGTGATGGAATCATTTTGATGATTTCATTATCCATCGTGCCCAATGCTCCTTTTTGTTGGCAGTGGGAGAAGAGTTGGCTCTGGGTTTTATATACACCCACAGCATGTTGCTTGGCAGGTTTTGTGGGCAGGGAATACACATATATATGTATATAAAAATAAAAAAAAATATATAATATATAAAAAATATATGAATGTATAATGTATTAGTCTAAAAGTTAATATAGTACCCAGGACAGCAAATCAAAGAGATGTGAACTGCTTAATTTAATGCAACATCTTCCCCCTTTTCAAAACCCTGTATCCAACTCAGCCAGAAGAAAGCCGGAAAAAACTTCCTACAAATACCTGGGCAATGACACTGTCTAGTCTGTTACTGCCCCTGCAATAAAACAGCTTTGCATATTTAGATACCTCAAAACAGCCAAACTATGAAAGGTATACACCGAAAAAAAAATGCACTTAGAGCAGGGGAAAGCATCCTGTTTCTCTTTGCAACAGAGAACGCAAAGAATGCATCCCCTGTGCAGAAAATGACACTCTGGCAATCATATTATAAGAAGATAATTGGTTTACTTTGTAAACTTGCTATGCTTTGCCTCCCACAGTAAAACAAATAAATAGTTGTTTAAAGAAACAATCCTGCAGCCGCACTCGCTGAGTCCTAAAAACAGAAAGCAGCTCCCCCCTCCTTCAAAGCAAAGATGAATTATTTGCCTCAGTTACAAGCAGTCTGAGAAAACTCTTTGTAAATGCCATTTTACGATAATTACAAGCAATTTATTAAGACTGTGCAGAGGGGGAAAAAAATCCATACTTGAGAAGTAACTCAAAGGAGCAAACGGCTCGCTCAGCGATAGTCTGGATTACTGACAAAAGGGCTTTCTGCATCAATGTGCTTCCACAGAATTCCGCTTTCAGAAGAACAATCCAGGCTTGAAAAAAATAATGTAATTAAATGAATAATATAAGATACTATAATATAATAAAATCAATAAACAAACACGACGCTGCRGCCGCTTCCTATCGATCCCAGCGCGGAGCATCCCGCCAGCCATCACCTGGCAGAGGAGAAATCTGGTTAAGGAATAAATTCCATCCTAATCCCGCACGTGCCACAACATCCCAAACACCACGGAGGCAACCACGGCTCTTTTCCTTAAGCAATAAAATCGTCCCGACCTGCCGAGGAATAAACTCCGGGAAATGACTCAAAGGAAAAGAATCAATGGGGGAATAAAAAAATTTTAAAAAAATTTTTTAAAAGGGAGAGATTTACTGTACGGGGATGCTGGGAGGGAGGCACGGAAAAACCCGGGCGAGGGTAAACAGCAACCCTGCCCGGCTGGCGGGGAGAAAAGAAAGGTTTTAGAGGTTAAGTTCAGGTCAGACGACAAATGAAATTGTAACAACCCAACTGACATTGTATAATGTCTTCTTCACTCGATCAATAGGGCAGCGTCAGCCCCATTTCCATAGAGATGGCTTCCTCCCCGCTGGAGGGTGGCTATTGTTTGAGCAGGCAGATTTGCCACTTGAACCGTGTTGCTCCCCAAGGATGTGTACTTCATCAATTATTTGTATTCCTAACATCTACATATTTTCATATTAACATCCACGTTCCGGGCAGCAAGAGGAGCAGGTGCTGATTTTTCCAGCGGTACCTCGCAGGGGTCACCCCCATCGGATGATTTTATTTAAAGGCAAAAATGAGGGGGGATTTGATGGACCCGTTGAGTTCCTTTGTGACAAGCCCGGTTTAAAACACACCACATCACCTTCAGATAGTTACAGCTTCAGGCACACAGTGACAGTGAACACCTTCTAATTTTTTTTCTTTTTAAAGTAGATAAAAAAGCAACAAAAATCTTTTTTTCTTTCTTTTGGCCAAATGAATGTCTCAAAAAATAAAGGCAGTTTTAAAGTGCTTGAAAGCAAAAATGTAACATCGTAATTTGGAAATAAAACTGACCTTACAAATATTTTTTTTAAAAAATCAATCCCTGCTAGGCTGAATAATTGATCCTGTCAGTATCTATGAAATAATTTCTACAAGTCCTAATAGTTTTTATCATCTCTCGGCTCCAGGTTTTCCGTTCCTTCGTGCAAATTTTAAATTTGACAGAAGCGCCGTCTTCCAAATCCAATTAAACAAGAACAAAAAATCTAAACCTTTGCAAGTGCTGAAGTAATTCTCAAAATAATTCTCAAATTTAGCCTGTCACTTCTCTCCTGTACCCTTATTTCTCTGAAGTGACGATTGCATCATTTCCAAAGCACAAACTGGGCACCCAAGGAACTGTCACACTGCAGTTCAGACTAAAAACCGGGGCAGATCTTCCCAGTAACTCCAATAATGGGAATAACCATCATTAAAAAAGAAATCAGAACCCAAGATTGAAAACCTTTAGCAACTCCCTGCAAGAGTTTTTAACAGAATGGAGTTGTGCTGTGGCACTGAGCACGGGAGGGCAGCGCCACTTCCAGCTTCCCAAATATGCTGTGAAATGCAGGATATTAAATTAAATAACGCCGACTTAATTACACGTATTACCCACCAGTAAAAGCAATCACTTTGAATGCCTACAGAAATACTTAGGAACTACTTTAGCAATTCCAGCAGGAGTGCTTCTGATGCTACGTGAAAGGTGATGTGCAAAAAGCAACCCCTCTTCAGCAGAGGAAGATGCGCCCGGACAGATGGACCCCGTGGACCAAAGTTTAAGTGAGCTCAGGGCTCTCAGCCTGTGCAGAATCTGCCACCCCCCCACCTCCCCTTTTATTCCTGCTTTTATTTCTTGGTTGCTCTCGCTCTCTGGGAAGGTTTCCCTGAGGGGAAACGGGTGGGAGAAGAGGGCTTTTGTCAAAATAATCTGGGTAAGGAAGCGCCCCGTCTCACCCCGAAATCATGTGCAGCCTCAAAACGTGCCCTATTTTCCCCGCGAAAGAACATCAGAAATTGTTTATACGGGTTGCCATAATCCTCTCAAATATGGGTCAGGCTGAGGTTAAGAGCAGCCAGAACTCGCACATCAAAGACGAGCGGGGTTAACAAAAACCCCCGACCACGTGCGCGCCCCGATCGTTCCCTCTCCTCCCGAGGTGAGAGGTCCGGGGAGGAGGCTCCGGACATCCCATCCCGCCAGGGAAAGGCAGGGATGCTCTCCCCGGTCCTCGGGTACCACGGGCAGGCAACTGCCCATCCGCCTGCGCCGGGAGCCGCGATTAAAGCAAGTTCACGGCTTCCCGATAGGTGAAGCTCATCCTGTTAATTTAAACAGACCATCTGCATCCTTCGAGAACGACAAACTTCATTAGTTCTGGTTAGTTAAACCGAGCGGTGATTTGTGATAATGAGCCCGAGCAACCTGTCACGGCCGGGCGAGGGGAAAGGGCRCACTTTTGATTATTGCTGTTATCGTTATTTAACAGAAAAGAAAGGAGGGGGAAAAAAAATATAAAAAAAAATAAAGAGGGGGAGCTTCTGTGCGGGAAAGAAGGTCAAATTCAAACTGAGTTGCTGTTGGGTTAATCAGAGGAACTAATTAGGGAGGGAGGGAGGGGGGGGAACAGCGGTCCGAAGGCCAGCGGGGAACAGAGGGAGCCTTCGGGAACGTCCCGAGCCGCCGGGAAGCATCCGACAAACCATCCCCGAGGACTTTACCTGCACACCGTGTACAAAAGCAGGGAGGCGGCCGCCGCTCCCAGGCAGCCGCAGAGCAGATTGACCCGCAGGGCGGGGGAGCCGCCGGGCAGCCCCGCGGCCACCGCGGCCAGCAGCGTGAACAGGGGGTAGCCCGGAGGGTGCGCGACCTACGGACAGAGCGACACGCGGTTGGAAAGGGGGAAAAGGCCGGGAAAGCAGGGGGAGAGAGGCGGTCCGGRGCCGGGGCGTCCCCGAGCGGCTCCCGGCCCCGACCCAGCCCTCGCTCCCCCATCCCAACTCCGCAAATATTTCTCCTCGCCTCGGATTTGGCTCCGCGCCTCGCCCGTAATAACGAGGCGGCGAGAAAAAGGAGGTGCCACGTTTCATTAGCGTGCCTTAAAGGGCTCCTTGTTTGGGTTCACAGTATATTAGGGTCATTCAAAAGGCTGTTGTTTTTTTTTATTATTTTTTTTTTCCTTTTTAATTTTTTTTCAAAAAAAAAAAAGCAGCTTCTCAACTATTTTATTGGTTAGCAAGTTGAAAGACCACACTGCTATCGGATTACCACCGCGCTGACAGTCCTAAGGTCTTGCCTAAAGGGATCATGCACCATAATAAAGTTTATTAAATAATAAAACTTATTAAAATTGTTAACCCGATTTATTTTATTCTCCCCAGCTTATACAAAATTTGGGTTGATAATAAGCCAGCTACTGTATATACAGTAAAGCCTTTGCTTTATAATTTAGTTTAATTGGATTTAAAACTTGAAGTAAATTGTCGCGTGCTGTACTTATAAGTTAGTAAAAACTGTGGTTTGAAAATAAATTAATCTACTTTACTCCATGCTTAATTAAACTTCCTTAATTCCTAAAACTGTTAATGAGAGCATTGATTAAACAATAAAACTAATACTTACTCCAAGCTCATATGCGGCTGTGATCAGCTCCCCTGTGAAAAAATAATGTAAAACCAATAATTACTATTAGGAAATGACACTCCTCCAAAGTTTTCAAAATCCAAATGCTTGCATTGGGGTTTTGCATTAATTTGACTGGATAAAACTGTAAATCTGTGGAGATTTAACAGCATGAAATTTTCTAAGAATATTTTCTCCCTCTGATGTCATTGCACAAAATATCTTTTGTATGTTTTCGCGAGACTTTTATGAACAGATAAGTGAAAAATAGGTAGGCTCGGGCAAAGAATGGCCTGAGATACTCAAAATGCAGACGTTTGTGTGTGTGTGTCTATTTTTAATTTAAAACCATCTGACTCAATAACTTTCAAGCCCCACAGTTTGCAACACTTAAGCTGCATTGTCTGTTCAACAACCCAGTTGTTTCTCATTAAAAAAAAAAAAAAAAAAMCAACAAAACCACAAAACCAGAGCTTTACAGTTTTAAAGAGGAAAAATATAATCACTGSTCGTGCAAATCTGCCTCCATTTATTTGGGAATGCTGCTCTCCCTTGATGCTAAAGCAATTCTGCTTCACAAGTAACTCTTTTACCTGTCAGAGGATGCTGCATCCAGCTCCCATCAGAAACACCATTTATATTTCGCATTTTGTTTGTATTTATGGCAGGACAAATAACTGCCACAAAAAGACCCACATTAGCAGAATAGTTGGCATTTTTAGAGCACTTGAACGCTGAAGCACTTTGCAACAAATGCTCCTCAACCACATATAYTGAATATATTCAAAAAGCACAAGACATTCAGGGACGAACAAAATTCAAAATTATGGCTGGTTTTCCTTCTTTCCCTCAAATTTCACAATCCAATTTTGCAGAGCCTGGTTTCACTGGTCCTGCTAATTTTGCAAGTGGCAAGGTCACAGCAGCTTTGTCCCCTTGTAAGACGGTGAAGACACAAACGAAGGGCGCTGGTGGCTTTAAATGCTAAATTAACAATATTTTAAATTTCTCACCACGCCACGTGAAGGAGGAAGGCTGTGCAAATGACACCTTTAAATCCTGACACCACAGTAAATGGTGCATTTTAAAAGGAAGATGCAAGTCAACTCCTTACTGCTGGTGGCAACTGCTGCAGAATTAGAGCTGTGGCCCTGCAATGATTGGGGACAAACCTGCCACTTTCTGCACCAAAGCCTCTCAGATGTGCAGTTTCCTGCACTTCCAAACACTGGCTATTGTTAAGAAAGTTTCACCCTATTGCAAGACAGCCCCCAAAMAGCAGACTCAATGGGAAAACCATCCATGCCATGCTGAGCCCTTCAGTGTTCAGCAGCTCCAGTATTTCTAGGGCATGGCGAGGCTGGGAAGGGATCAATCCCCCTGCAAGCAGCACAGGATGATGCCAATAAAGGAAACCCAAAATTTGGCACAGTGGGGGTTCCCCCAGTGAGCATCACCCATCGCATCCCAGGGATGCTGCTCCCAAGCCAGGCATGGATGCACCTCCATTAAAGTCCTTCTGGGATACAGCAGCATGTGCATCTAAAACGGCAAAAAATTAAGTTTATTCACATTGCTGTGATATTCATATCGAGGGCAAGAATAACCCCAAAGAAACACAGCCACGAATCAACCAGAAAACTGAAAAAAATAATATAAATAAAATACTGGTGGAGGCCACGGCCAAGCTTTGAAAGACAACAGCACAACTTTGCCTCGTAAGAATTAAGGAAAAAAAGGCAAGAAGACCTGCAAAAATTAAGCTCCCAGACTGCAGGCCGGTTGAATTCCACTGGGAAAACACAAAGAAGTAGATAACACCCACTGCTTTGGATAAGGTTAATTCTCCATCTCCCACCCACATACCTGGGCATCACTGACAGCCTCCACGGGCTGGAGGAGTAATAATAARCTAATATTAAATAACAAAACACTCAGCACCCACAAACTCGGTTTCTATGTATTTCTTGTGAGACAGAATGACCTGAGGCATCCTCAGACACCAGCTCAAACTGAARAGTTGATTCCCTCCAACTCCACAGRGCCAGGAGTTGGACTCAATGATCCTTGTGGGTTCCTTCCATTCCGGGATATTCCATGATTCCTGATGTAAACAAGCTTCTGACCATCCAGCTTGGCTCCCCCATAAAGGTGTTCAGCAACAGGCCCTGAAAACTGATTTATGCCAAGGCTGGGACTTGATGTTTGAAACATCACAGGGAACATTTGTGGGTTTTTTTTTTCCTTTTAACTTTATTTGATCCCTTTTTAAGCTGTTTTAACGACTGTGGATGTTTCTGAATTATAATTCATTCTCCCTCTATTCTTCTCTCATTCATTTCTTTATTCTAAGTAACACGAGCAAGCTGTCAATGGAAATACCAACTGCCTTTGACATTTTTGGATTACTGCAAAYTTTGGGAACAATTAAAAATACAGATAGCTTAAAAATAAAATAAAACACTAGGCTCCCTGCCTGAAAGCAGATACAGCAAATCCTTAAGCAGCTCTTTACTCCCACAAGTAGCCTCAGTGCTTTTGGTGGCACAAGTTTGAGCCCCGTGCTCAGGCACAGRCAAATTAATCACCTCGAGCAGGGCCATGCACAGACATTCCAGGGGATCCCAGCTGAACCATTCCCTGCTCAAGCCATGAGAAACCAGGGGAATAACACCCAAAAATGTCCTGACACAATGTGATGGGACACAATGCTGGCTGGGACAGGCACAAGGGGACAGCAGGGAGGAGCCMGTCTCTGCTCAGTCCCAGCAAACACACACAAGCCAGGCAGCAGAGTCACAATAAAACACAGAAAAATTAATAAATAAGGAGGGACAAGGAATAAGGTCATGGGGCTAATCAGGGGACACTGTCCTGAGAGATCTCCTCTAACAGAATTCCCTCTAACGTGGGTTGCTGGGAACCTGTTAAAGCACCCAATCCTCCTCTCCTGGGGCCTCTCTCCACTTGCATCCCTGTTCGTGGCACAGCCCCAGTTGGTGTCCTCGGTGTCTCTGGCCAAAGTTATTGGCAGAGGAGTGGTGCACGAAGAACCAGGATGCCTTTGGAAATTAGGGACAGAGCAACCCCTGTCCTGCCTCCAAAATGGGACAAAACAACCACAATAACCCACGGGAAYTGGGGTGAACCCACRTGCTGTTTGGTCGCTCGCTCTGGGATAGTTCACACCAAGCAAAGAATGAATCCCAGCATGGATCCAGCACATCACCAGGAGAACCTGCATCCCTCTCTGCAAAGGGTGCTAATGGTTATTTGTAGTCCAGAGAGAAAACCCAGGCTCAAGCACAATTAAAAACCAAGTTCCCAAGGCTTCGTGCAGCACGAACAGCTCAGAGCACAGGGTGCTCTCCACAGACAAAAAAAGACAAAAATGGTAATAAGAGACAAAATGGTAACAACTGTAAATATATCGATCATCACATATTAATTGATACACCCAGAAGGAGCAAACCCAGCCTTTTCAGCAACTTGGGAGCAGAAGCAAAAGCTGGACACACATGGCCAGCCTGGCCAGTACCTCTCTCTCTCCACRCACACCGAGGCTGTAAAATATATGCATCCATTAAAAGGCCATTTATTTAGAAGCAATTTCATGCACAGCTTGGATTTCAAACCAGTCATAGCCAGGAGTTAAACAGACTCACTGAACACTCTTCTGGGATGAGAAAGAAAGAGTATCCTGGACACTTGTTCCATCAAAAAAAAAATTACCAGCACATTCCCTAGGATATCCAAGCCCTCCTATCCCCACACACTACAGCTGTACACACACTGCAAAACCAAGGTATTTTTTAAGTAAGACCACATTAACCAGTAAAACCACAACAAGACCAAACAGGAGAACTCTGTCCCACCTGGTGGGATCAGCAGTGCCAAACACAAAACATGAGACAGTCTGACACTGTCAGGAGCACTTCCAGACAGGCACATCCAAAGAATTCCCTGCTGCACAGGCCAGAGAAAGTGACGGCCCAAGCAGTGGCAGCACATCTGGCAGGAGGGCACATCTGTCTCCTAAAGTCAACAGCTGTCCCCAGGGCCCTGAGCTGAAAGGCTCAAATACAGGCAAACTATTATGGTGTGGCCCGAGGGCACCAGCCCCAGGGGGGATCTCGCTGTGCTGACCCCACTGGGGCRAGCCCCAGGCAACGCCCTGGCCCCAGGCAGTGCACGCCCCAAAACACGGTGCCCCTGCTGCATCCACCTGTGGGGCCAGTGCCCCTCTGGGGAGCTTCAAACGCACCAACCCCAAAGGGGTGAGCACCCCAAAAGTGGCTGCACTGCACCAGTGACTACAGGGGAGTGACCTAATGGGATGAGCAACTCTGTGGGATGACAGCAATGCAGCAGTCCCTATAGGATCAGCATYCTTATGGGGTGACAGCAACCTCCTGGAGTGATACTGATGCACCAGTCCCTACAGGATAACAGCAGCTCTGTGGGGTGACAATGAAGTATCAGCCCCTATTGGATTAGCATCCCTATGAGATGACAGCCGCCCTAATGGGGTGACAGCAATGCACCAGCCCCTCTGGAGTGAGAAACCCTATGGGGGGACACTGATGCACCAGTCCCTATGGGGTGACAGCAACCCTACAGGGTGACAACAACGCCCCAGGCCCTAAGGGCTCACCCCCCAGCCCGCCCCCGAAGGCTGACCGCGATGCACCAGCCGCTACGGGCCGAGGGTACCCACGGTACCGCCTCGCCGCGGGCGTGACCCGGTACGTTACCCGCATCCCCGCCGGGCAGGGCGGGCGGCAGCGTGGCCGTGTAGACAGCAGCCACGGCAGCGCCCAGCGCCCCGGCGGCGCCTCCTGCCCCAGTCCCGATCCCGATCCCGGTCCTGATCCCGGCCCCGGCCCCGGGCGCGGCCCCCGCGCCCATGTGCGCCGCCACCTTCCGGGTTCGGCCGCGCGGGGCGGGCGGGCTGTGCCACCCACCGCCTCGAGGGGGGAGCAGCCCCATCCCTCTCGCCTTCTCGCTCCCCCCGATCGCATCCCAGGGACTGCTGTTATTCACAATTCTCGGATGAGAGAATGGGAAGGGCAGTGGACCCAGTGGAGCGATTCAGGGAGGCCCGCCGCTCTCTTCCATCCTCCCCCGCGGGGAGGAGTTGGTACAGCCGGAGAGGGTGTGGCGGAGGGGGAGTGCGGCCGGGCGGCCGGGCGGGACCACCGCGCGAAGGGGGGGGACGGGGCGAAACCACCGCGGAGAGACGGRGGGGTAGGAGGGGACCGGACCGCGTCCTGCACCTCCCGCGCTCCCGGGATCGTCCYTTCAGGACCATGGTTTTTTAAGAATCAGCACCTTCTGGCCGCTCTCAGTCACAGCAAACACCTCTTCGGACAATGCTGGGTGCAGGCTGCAGCCCCCTCCACCACAGCCCCCAGTGTGCCCGTACACAGAAAATAAAGATTTAACCGCCGGATGGGGTGGCACAAGATGCTGGTGGAAGGAAAAGATTGAAGGTGTCAGCGCACAGAATATTAAAAGCAGCGATTCCCGCTGCGGGAGTAGTTAAGGAAGGCAAATARCATCCCGAGACCTATCGATAGAGGACTAAAACACATCCGTGGAAATCATTATGGGATTGTACGAAAGAGCAGCAAGGCCATACCTGGAGAATTGAGACAGATTAAAGAGAGGCTTTTGAATACAAATGAAAAAGGTATCGAAGAGGGTAACAAGGATAATAAACAGCCTTATGGATTAGATCTAAGTGGAGAAGTTAGAAAATTAGGTTTGCATTTATTAAGAAAAAAAGAGCAGGATTAGGGGTTGCCGCAACTGAGGAGACACACGTCRTGTCCTGGGGGCTGGAGAAGCTGCTGCCGAAGGGCCCTGCTGARACAGCAGCACAAAACCCCTGAACGGGCACAGCCTGAAACCAAGGAGGGCAATATGGGAATTCCAGGGTCCCCAGCACAGGAAGGACATGGACCTGTTGGAGTGAGCCCAGAGGAGGCCACCGAGATGATTTGAGGGATGGAGCCCCTCTGCTGTGAGGAAAGGCTGAGAGAGTCGGGGTTGTTCAGCCTGGAGGAGAGAAGGCTTTGGGGTGAGCAAATTGAGGCCTTCCAGGACCTGAAGGGGCTCCAAGGGAGCTGGAGAGGACAAGAGCCTGGAGTGGGAGCACAAGGGGGAATGGCTTCCCACTGACAGAGAGTAGGTTTAGATTGGATATTAGGAAGAAATTCTTCCCTGTGAGGGTGGTGAGGCCCTGGCTCAGGTTGCCCACAGAAGCTGTGGCTGCCCCATCCCTGGAAGTGTCCAAGGCCAGCTTGGATGGGGCTTGGAGCAACCTGGGATAGTGGAAGGTGTCCCTTCCCACGGCAGGGGGTGGAGTGGGATGGGCTTTAAGGTCCCTTCCAAYCCAAACCATCTCTGATTCYGTGAATTTAGAAAAGCTCTGTGCACACTCCCCAGACGGTCTGTACAGAGAAGGCCGAAGAAGCTGAGGGGTTTTCCAGCTCCGAGTCACTGGTGCAGCTTGCAGGCATCGGTGTTTGAGGGTGTGACACCCCCCGGGCCCGGGGGCTGCCTCCCATCCCTCAGGGAACCTCCCRGCTCCGGGGTGACCAGGAGCTTCCACGGCCTCAGCTTCTTGGCAGGTTTGTGCCGTCGTTGGCCGAGGTTCATCGGGGAGAGGGAAAAGACATGTTCCAATCCTCCGCCAGCCATTGTCACTATGGAAATGAGCGGGGTCATTGTTCCCGCACCCGTTGGGGCTCCTAAAATGTAATTTTAGCAGCAAAGTGCRCAGCCTGCGTGTGAAAGCAGGCTGGTGGCGAGGCTCTTTATCCGGAGCGTGGCTTTTTTCTTTGCCGTATTTTTCTCTCTTTGTGTTTCCCTTGGAAAAGGCATCCAAAGACAAATGTGAACCGTGGYTGATTACAATTATATTGATGGGGGAGGTAGCAATTTACAGGCAAATATCGAAACGTGGAAGAATGGCTGGTAATAATAGRGTGAGGACAAACTGTTCTTTAATTGTCCTGCAAGTTGTTTTGTATCTTTGTCATGCAGAAGCTGGAACTTTTAGGGTGCCAGTGACAAAGTACTTCGCTGTAATGTGGTAGGGGCAGGCTCACAGCAGCCTTTATCTTACTGAATAACTACCACCGTTTCAAAGGCTGGGATTACAGGCACACTTTATGTTGAAAAGGGCATTTACATGTTTCTTCTGTAAGCAGAAATCTATTAATTCGTGAGATTTGCCTCCCCCTCCTTCATCAGCCGTGACCCAGGGGTCCGACCAAGACAGGAGGGACATGCAAATCCTCTTTTTTTGGTTTTTTAGAGACAGGTAAGATAATTTTTGGCTGTTTCCACCCACACTCTGGAAGCTGGGAGTTGTCCAAACCCAAGTTATATTCCCCTCACCGCAGAGCGACCCTCCAGGCTTTCTCAAAGCTTGGAGTATGTGCTAAACAGCAATTATAACAAAAAAAAAAAAATAGTATTGCTTAGAGAAAAAAAAACAACACTGGGGCAAGTGGAAAGCCTTTGAAAGATGGCCTTGTGCTACACAGAGTGATTTATTTCAAAAAAATCCCTGGAACTTGTAGCACGAGAGCATACTCTAGTGGCAACCGAGCAAAGAAAGTGCCCACGGTTTGTGCAGTGTCTTGGTGACGAGACGCCTCCCACCTTTCCTCGGGAGGCTTTTTCTCTSCTATCTCCTCCAGCTCCACACTCCGTGCTCAGCCCGACAGGAAATACCCGAGGCAGGCAGAGAAAATAAACAGGAACTGGCTAAAGTAATTTTAAAAACACAGCTTGGGAACGTATCTCCCCAAAATGAGTGTGTACTTAGAGAGTTGTCTTTTTRCCAGGCTCTGTTGCAGATTTTCTCCTGAGAGACACAGTTTAGAGGAGGCAGGAGATAGGAAAAGGGAGAATAATACTTAAAGCAAATTCTATTCACCCATGGCAGTGTCATTACAAACTTGAATGAGCACAGTTATTGCAAATAAATAAAAACAATAGACCAGAACCAGTTTTACATAAGAAAATACTGAAATACTGTTCAATTAGTCCTAAGCTTTAGTTAAACCTTTTCTTTCGCCCATCAGGTGATAAGGTTAATGCAGAAAGCACTCAACTGCTGTACTTGTGGAACAACAGTCAGCACCCATTTAATGAACTCACACGTACACACGTCTAGCAAAGCTCCAATATTGTCAGCGCCGGGCTGGCACGGAATTCTAATGACAAAGTAGCCAGCCCGGGCTCCACTCTAAACAATGTCCCCGTGCAAGGAGAGCAGGTCCTCGTGAGGACCATTAACAACACAAATAAGCACAGCTTCTCTGTTTAAGCAAGAAGTTTGGCAGTATTTCCACTGACGATGTGTGGCCGCCCGCRAAGCACGGAAAAGGAAGGTTACGCTGCTTTTATTTGTTCTTAAGTTGCTCGAATAAGCTGCTTTTTATGACTTCTTGGGGTGTTTGTTGAGGGSGACAAGGCCAGGCTCCCATATCCCACAGTTGCAGCAACAGGACTGCRGCAGGCATGGTGCAGAGGGAGCTTCCAAGGGGAATAAAGGGGAATGAAAGCACACCCGGTGCAGGGAGCATCCCGCTCCGTGTCCCTGGCCATGGGGCTCTCCCTGCCCCATCCAAAAGCACACGTTCAGATTGAATCCAGCCCTCAAGGATGTGCTTGGATGTGGCTGGTCACCCAAAGCACGTGGGGACCTCTGCCTGGCTCCTTGTGTTCTCCCTGGCCATCCAAGGGACACAGATTCGTGTGCTGGGATACCCTCAGTGCCTTGTGAACCCCTCGAAATTCAAATGAAAGGTAAAGGTCTCCCAGATGGGAAGGGGTCAGAGGTCTGGGGGAATACAGGGGCTCGCTTCCATGGGAAACCAGACTTGTTGCCACTGCTGTCAGGACAGCTTGTTCTTTACTTCAAAGCTGTGTTTCATTTTAATCCCCAAATAAGAAAACAGACTGAGCTCAAATGCCCAGGAAGACCTTGTTTCCCACAATTTTGCACCTTTGTCAGACAGGCTTTACTGGCTTGTAGAAGACCTCCAGTCCCTGCCTCCACCAGTCTCAGCAGCCTCCCAGCTGATTTTCTGACACACTGAGCAGTCACGGATCCCATTTGCCTCTGGTTTTCCCAGAACTCTGGCAATCATGTTTTCACACCTGATTTCCTTAAACTGATGTTATTTATTTATCCTCATGCCTTATTGGCAGACTCGGGTCTGGTGTCTGATCTGTACAGTGGCTCTACCACCATCTCACAGACCATCTTCTCTGGCTGCTGTGTCACACGAGGGCTTTGTTCCCTTCATCCCTGGGCTGCTCCACTACTCTCCAATAAGTGTTTGCAAAAAGGGAAACCTTTTCACTAATTCACACCTTTTCATCCTTCTTTTAATTGCAGGTGTAGGTGCCAGCTCCTACCTTGGTGGCCAAACTCACAGCCTGGCCCAAGAAATGCCCCCACACAGCATGTGGCTGAAGATCTGCACGAGCACTTCAGGGTTCAAAACTCCCATTTCTTCACCTGTGTTCACAGGTCCAGTAAAACTCACCAAGGAACTCATTTAGGTAAGAAGTTTTCACATTCCATGAGTCCTGTCTGTTTCATTCCCATGTATTAAGCTTCAACGRGAATTGTGTCAGCTGAGGATCATGCTCAGGGAATTTGCACAAAGGATGTCAAGCAGGACAAGAGTTGTACCCTCCAAAATTGCTCTCTTTACCTCGATGAACCTGTGCTTTCCTACCTGGCCCTGCCATATCTTCACTGTGTTCTTCCATGGAACAAACCCCTGGTGCTGCCRCTGGTGGTTAAACTACCATGGGTTGCCTTTTATTCCAGTTGGAAACTGATGCAGCTCCAGAGTCGGTTCAGGTGAGGTTCCAGACAAGGACTGTGATGTGTTGATACCAGGCCAAAATGAACTTGTGAAGATGCTGAGCAGCAGGCAGTGTGAGAATAGAGGAGAGATGGTGGATTTGCCCCAGCCCTGGAAGTGTCCAAGGCCAGGCTGGAGCTGGATGGGGCTTGGAGCAACCTGGGATAGTGGAAGGTGTTCCTGCCCATGGCAGGGGGTTTGGAACTGGATGATCTTTAAGGTCCCTTCAAATCCAAAACATTCTGGGATTCTATGATTCCCATTTTCCCTGTAGCCAAGCAGCCCTGCTGATGGGAGCTCTCTTAGAAGTAACATGCCATTTTGAGAATAGTTCGTATTACCTGGAGAGCTCTAATGTAAYAAATCCAAGTTTTGGAGGGGAGAGAGTTGGGAGGTTAACTCATGCATAGGATTTTGAGTTAGTTAGGGCTGGTTTGCTTTTCCCAGGCTGCCTACAGTCAGATCTGTGGCTCAGTCCCCTTCGTCCCTGCCCCGGTGGGTGGCAGTCCCAGAGTTGGTATTTTTATCACACAAGAGCAGAACACAATCTTCTCCTCTCACATTCACAGTAATGGCTGAATCATTTGARCATAAATCTCACACAAAATTCAGGCTGGGACAGGGAGATTCTCCACAGCTTCAAAAACCAGCCTTTGCCAGACCTCAGGCACGTTTCCTTCAGCTTGCTGATGGCTGAGAGGAGCCTGTCCCAGCTCAGCAGGTGGACTTTTATCCTCCACACATTCATGCAGATCTCCTGAACATGCTCCATCCCCTTGTTCCAAGGTCTGCACAGGTCCTGCAGTTGTTCTCCTTAGAGGTCATGAAGCACAAAAACAGAATCAGGGTACTTTGGCTCCATCTCCATTTCCTGTGGAAGGCCAGGCTAGGAAACAGATTAAATGGATTACGTTAAATCCAGATTAAATCCTGGCGTATTCCCAGACCTGGCTTGTCCATTCACATCACCAGTTGCTCAGCACCCATGTGTCCAGAGCATTCCATGAGAAGTCCATGCCCAAATGAGCTGCCGTGTGGGGGATGTTGTAGGAAGAACCCCAAAATCATCATGGAAAGGTTTGGGTTGGAAGGGACYTTAAAGAACATCCAGATCCAAGCCCCTGCCATGGGCAGGGACACCTTCCACTAAACCAAGTTGCTCCAAACCTCATCCCATTAAGRCAGAAATCTTCCAATCTGCCACTGCCCCATCATGGCTTTGAGGTAGAATGAGCTTCCCTCGAGCATCTTTTTAACACCAAATGTTGACAATCACAAGAAAACAACACTTAACATAAAGCAAGAGGCCGAGGGCTTTGCAGTGATGTTACCAAGAATTAGTATTTCAAGAGTGGATAAAAAGAAATAATATGAACATAGGAACTCTTGAGACCTTCCATTTTACATCAATGAAAGAAAGCAGCTTCTACAGGACAGTGCCTGAACTTGCCACAGCTTCTAATTTAGGAGCCTCAGACCTCTCCTCCTCTGCTTTCTGTCACCTGCTATTTGCAGGCTCCTCTCAGCTCACAATGAGAAAAATGCATCTCATTTTCCAAAGGCCAGAACTGCTGGTGCAGAAAATAGCAAAGTGCAAGGGGCTGAGCTGTGCTTCCGCCTTGCCCGGGATAAATCCAGCATCCCTCGCTGCCTTCGGCTGATTTACTCCCCTTTCGGTGTAACCCAAAAGCAGAATTTGCCTCTTGATGTTTTTCCACGGCATTAAGGCCTTTAAGGAAAATCCTACAAAAAGATTTAGGCGCAAACAAAATCTCCTGCTTTCCACAAATCTGCCTGAACTTACTGCTGCGAAGGGAAACGCAGGGGAGCTGAAGCCTCTGCCAGGGGACGGGGGACTCTCCAGCAGGGTCAGCTGTGCATATATTTACGCAGGATATTAGCGGGAAAAAAGGACAAAAATGGGTGYGCGGCGACCCAAGGTGGTGCAAATGTCCTGTGCTATCATTCCTGCTGGGGTCAGAGGCCTGCTGGGTTGGTGGCTTGATAAGCCTGATGAGCTAACGAGCGACAGCTTAATCAGCACAGATAATTCTTGTGCAATACAGGAGGCAATTGCAGCCTTTTTTTCCTGTTTTTTAGGAATCCTGTGGATTTTTTCGCTCATGAGATAACGCCGTGCAGCTTGACCTTCCCAAACAAAGCTTTTGCTGGATAATGTCCATTGGTATTCATGAACATCAGTTTATCCAGGCTGTTTTTTTGTCCACTGTAGCTGACCAACTGGAAAGAAYGCCAGGAAAACTAAGGAAAACCTTTACCATTCATTTAATTTCTGTACACATGGATAAGATTCATAGGTGCTGAGTTCAAAGTGTTGCTCYTGTTATTTTCTGGGAGACACCAAGGATGGAGACATCTGTGGGGTCTCATCTCTTATCAATCCAGAAAGGACCCAGCTCTGCAGCACTTTTTGGGGGAGGAAGTTTTCAGCTAAACCCCACCAAGCTTCGCTTAACCCATCCCTYCACCTGGCACTTCCTACCCCTGTGCTGGCCAAAACCACACCTCGGAGAGGCTGCCAGGAGGGCTCCCTGAAACAGCTGCTGTGTCTGGAAGCTGGAGACAAAGGGGCTCTGCTCAGACACCCCCTCAGGGTTAGCAAAGGCCGTGGCAGAGCGGGGGGAAGGCAGGACAGTCTGCGGCCTCCAGGGTGGCCGCTCGAGCCGCCGCGCTCCTCCCGCCCTCCAGACAAGCCGTGTCACCAGTCCAGATTGGAGGGTGGGGGATATCCTGTCTCCCACCTCCTTTGGCTGGCTCGAGTTCCCCCCGACTGGAATGAAAGTGAGGAGTCAGGACTGTCCATTGCCAAATTCCCTCGGTGCCCATCCCCGCCCCTCGCTCGTTCGCTTGTGCCCGCAATCCCTGGATTTCCCAGCTGGTCTCCCAGCCYGGGACCTGCTTAACTCCAGTGAGCAAACACGAGTCGGGGAATTCTGTCCAAGCAGGCAGGTGCGGTGGCTGGATCGCTTGTGGATTTCCCTTCTGCCACAGCACAACAGTTACTGCACATATGCTGAGGGGATAAAGCCTCGGTTGCCATCGGAGCGGGAAAAGCCAGAGGCTCGCTGCAATTTGGGGGTCCTGCTGCCCAAGAAATGGGGGAGAGGAAGGTGTGTGTGTGTGAAAATAAGTCAGGGTACTCTCCCAGCAGCTGAGGAATGAAAGGTGAAGCATTTTGATGTCAAATTCCTGCTGACAGGAAATAGCGGTTGCGGGGTCACGTCTGTGCCCAGCACCAATGGGAGTGTTAGGCTCGAGTTAGGCTTCCCAAGGAGGCTTCTTTAAACAGAGGAGAGGTCTAAAGTTTGCTGTGAGCACCAGTAGGGGTGCAAAAAACCCCCTCTGTACTTCCATTTAGCAATGTACAGCTTAGCAGAGAGGAGCRAGGGCAGTGACACGGCCGTGGGCTGTGAGTGCCCCGTGAGAGGGAGATTTCTGACGCTGGAAGGGTGATTAATTGAGCAGACAGAGCCAAAGTGAGCCCGAAGTGCTAAAAACTGCAATTAGATAAACTACACCTAGAAGTAAGGTCCTGAGTGGAGGGAATTAAACGCTGGAGCAATTTGGCTGGGGTGGCAGATCCTAGTTCACTCCTCTGCGTGGTGGTGGCCACACACACCACTTTCTCCTCTTGGCGTTCCCTGTTTCTTTTCCAGCTCCCTTTTKTCTTTTCCAGGGGATGCAGGGGACATCAGGGCTTGAGATGGCTTAAGTGTCCCTCAAACCATGAGTGAAGACAGAGTGAAGAGATCCAGTCTAGCAGGGTTCAGTGTTTATCCCAATTCCCAGTCCAGCTGGGAACACTTGGCTTTCCCCTAAAGCATTTACTTTAGGGATAAAGACTCCAAATTTCTCCCCCTGTCCCGTGCAATGTTTCCAATGGACTAAGACAGGCAGAGAGGTCCAGCCCCATGTACACATGACCTGTGCATACAACCAGCACCTCCAGTGCCACTGGCCTTATTCCACCCCATAAAGCAGCACTCACTCCTGAGGTCCACGGAGCTCCAGGAGGCCAAGGCCGGGAGGAGAGTGAGACCTCCTGTTCCTAACAGCCTCTAATCCCTGCCCTCCATAATCAGTTTTAAAATGGCCATCAAATCTTCCCTCTGCCTCTAATTGAAAAAGTGATGTCAGCAGTAATCTGCTGCCCCAATTTATCCCCATATATTTGGGCAGGTTTTGGGCTAATGCATTGTTTCATAAACATATGTTTTAGCCCAGCCGTGTGAGCACACACACAAAGAGAAAGCTCTGAGCACACTGCACCCGTTATGGGGAGCCTAATGCCTTAAATATTACTTTTAATACTAATGTCAGATTAYTAAAAACATAATCCATTCTCCTGATTGGACCTAATGTAAGCGGGAGGATAAGAGGACTTCTATCCATGCATTAACACATTTCATGGAGTGTAAAGCCACTTTCTTCCTCTTAAAACATAAGGTCAGGAACTAATAGAATCTGTACTTGAAGTGGGTTTTTAAAACATATTACATGGAAAGTTTAGTGAAAGTTAATCTGTCGATAAGTGTCGGCTGGAGCCGTGTGGGTAAACAAGAAATAAATGTAATTCACATGCAATTTTTCCCCTGTTAAAAACCTATCTGTGCACTTTAAAACATTTATGTTTAAATAGAGCAGAGACCAGCACTAAGAAGCACTCAGCCCAAAGCAGCTTTATATAAATGTATTGCAAGGGACTAAAATAAAGTAAGCTACCCAAATCTCCCAAAGATAAAGGGAGAAGGGCTCTGACCCCATGTGAATTCTCCCCTCATCCCGACCATGTGCTGCTCCTGGGCTTCATTCCCTGTTCTCGTGCACCTCTCTGTGGCAGCATTCCCCATCCTGCCGCATCTGCTCCGTGCCTGACCGGTGCTGGGGCGCAGGGGCGGCTTGGCAGTGGTAGGGCAGCGTTCTTGGCACCCCGGTCCCCACCAGCGGGTCTGTCACCTCCCCGTGGCGCTCAGCCTCTGCCAGCCCCCTCCTTGCCAACTGCAGGACCTCCTCAGCCACGCATTCCCGCTGTGGAGGGCTGGGTTGTTTCCCAAGCAAGCCCCCTTTGCCCGTTTCCTTTGCCCAGCCTCTGGAGAGCAGTTTGGAAAGCCCAAACCAGGCAACAAAGCAATGACAATATCAACACAGGGCTGATTTTTCCCAAAAATTTGGCAAAGCCATAATTTTTAAGCAGCCTCAGCTTTCCAACAGTGGTGGAGGCCAGGCAGCTGACCCTGCTGCAGCTCATTTAATTGCTGATTTTGGGGCTTGGGGGCTGGCAGGTGATTCGGGAASCAGACTTTGGAGCGCAGAGCCGGGGCGATGCCCTCCCAGGGGAAAGGCACCCAGCCAGCCCAGCTCTGCCTCCTCCTTGCTCCAGCAGCACATCTGGGCTGCTCCACCACCGGCTTTACACATTTGGTTGCCCTAAAATTGATCCAAGAGTGGCTGCAGGGGCTGCTGCCTGCCGAGGGAGGGAGACGAGAGGGCGGCAGGAGAAGCTGGAGCTGGAAGCTGGCGCTGGCAGGCACCAGGACTTGGCCCTCGTGCTCCCAGCCACATGCCAGGGATTTAAGCCTCATGAGCAGGCTCCAGCCACCAGAAAGGGATGGATGACATATGGATTTTGTACATTCAGCAAATGGGAGAAAAGCTCTCCACGGCTGCATGGGATTGGCAGAATTCCCGCGCCGTTCCTTATAGCGAGGGCCGTGCAGGAGGGATGTATTGCTGAGGGGCCAGGGAGGGGAGTGTTCAGACCTTTCCACCATCACTACAAGTCACTTCTGGTCATCCTTATCTCGATGGCATTGGAGAGGGCTGACACCACCCAAGAGCCAGGCAGGAGGTGTGGGGAAGGTTGGGGCCGCCAGCAGAAAAGAAACAGGAATGAGGACCTGGAGGGAATTCAAACCCTCCCTAAAGTACGGACAAGCAGTTCCCCTCATTCCCTGTCTTTCCATAGGCAGACGTTGTGACTGGTCTTCCAGGCAGGTGGCCAAAGGTGGCTGGTCTGTGTGGTGTGGTCGTGTGGCCCCTTCTCCACTGCCAAAACAAAGGTGGTGCCTTGTGAGGAAAGGCAAAGTGGAATGAAGATCCCAAAGGGAATGAAGATCCCAAAGTGGAATGGAGGTCCCAAAGGGTTTGAAGGTCCCCCCAGTGTGGCACAGCAGCTTCATTCAGGGCTTAAATCTGCTCTGTAAAGCTGCAGAAGAGTCATGCACAGTATTGGAAGAAGGGTGGATAAGTCAGAATAAGCGTCAAAAGTTTGATTTTCATTCACTTCCAGGGAAATACGAAACAAAGTGAGTGCCCCATCCCTGGAAGTGTTCCAGGCCGGGTTGGGTGGGGCTTGGAGCAGCCTGGGATAGTGGAAGGTGTCCCTGCCCATGGCAAGTGGTTGGMCTAGATGATCTTTAAGGTCCCTTCCAACCCAAACCGTTCTGGKATTCTAGGATTCTGTGAGTCTGATGGTGTTGGAGGAGGAGGGAGCTGCTATCTGAACCCCTTACGTGGCTTGTGTCCTTAGCAGAAGCTGAGCACGCCTCGGGGGATCAAAAATCCCTCCAAATGGGAATTCCTCGGCCACTTATAAGGCTGTGAATTTGCCATGGCAGCCACGGGAGCCATGCATTCGAATTAACTCCATGAAATCCTGCAAATGGATGGAGAAATACCTCTAATTCAGCAGGTTCTTTCTTTCTCTTCCAAAAGATGGTGTTTTGCCACTGCCAGCAATTCAAATCAGAGGAGATACCACCCAGCAGGGAATCAGCTCCTGGAGCCGTGCCTGTGTCCAAGACACGGAGCCGAGCGGGGGTGTGGAAGGCGCGAGGGAACGTGACCGAGGTCCGAACGGGATGTGGAAAATTCCATCGAGAGCTCGCCTTGGGCAGAGCAGCCTTGTGGCAGCAGCAGATCGGTGATGGTGCTGGCTCCGAGCACCAATTAAAGAGGAAGMAGAAATCAGAGCTCACGAGGGGGCAGCTGCTGTGGCACTGCCAGCTGGGCCGTGTCCCTGCTCACACCGCCGGGCGCTTTTCTGTATTCRAAAATTTATCATATTTGGTCAAATTCAGGCACTTCGTGGGTGCTRATTCCAGTTAAATGCTTGACACCTGTAGAACCTTGGTGCCGCTGGAGCGATGGCATTCCTGCTGCRGCCACTGCCCTCCAAGATGTTGGCCAGTGACATCGGTGCCCTGGTGAGATAGTGATGGGTGTGAACTCACAGATGGCAGCTCCAGCTCAGGGTCACACCTCCACCAGCTCTCTGCAGCGTGAATTAGCACCTCCTCCCGCTCTTAGTGAAAGATGGAGCTGTCTGTCTGAGTGCATGTGGCTCAGGCAGGTGTTCAGGGCAGATATTTTACCATTTAAAAGCAGCTTTAAGCCAAGCTCCTCATTTGGTATCATTCCAGGGAGTTTCCCCCCTCCTCTCATCTCCATGACATAAGCTAAAAATTAATACTCTGAACCCATAGTCACATCRTCTGCTGGAAACTCCCTTCTTCTTTATGTCTAAGTGTCCCTTAAGTGTCACCAGCATGGCAAACACCTGTGGGTTGCATTTTCAGCTTTTGTCTCTTTTGTCACCGATGCCAACGTCACAACCTCTGTGTCACCCTGACCCTTCAGCAAGATACTGCCCTGGTAGGAGTGAAAAGAAGAGAAGAAAAAACCTCCTTCACTTTTGGGAGGSTGTCAGGTGAGGTAGAAGGTGGGCATTGCATCAAGGAGGGGTCTCTGTGACCATCACACCCCCGAAATTATGGCAACACCTTTGCACACGGCACAGGGAAAGTGGCAGCTCGTTATTCCAGGTTGGGAGCAGYACCCTGGACAACACAGGGAGAAGAGGCTAAAAACCCCCTGAAAACCCAGGCAGCTGAAGTTTAAAACATTAACAAATTTGGCAGTGCCTCCTGTTCAGCAGATCAGTGAGTATTGAAACAAAATGGGGCCAGGAGCTAATTATATGGAAATATTTCTATTTGCACATTTCACTGGAAGGCAAAGAGGAGAGTGTGGCTAATACATCTCCACCGCTGACAGGAATATTAAGTTCTCTGTCGTTTTGCTACCACAGCTACCTACCTCAGCATGCATTCTGTCCTAGTTCCTATTAAGGTGAGAGCAGAATCAAACTCATTAATTGTCTGCATTTTAGATACGATAAGAATTTAGTGGTTGGTGTTAATTAAACTACAAAACAACTCCTCTTGCTGCGGTGTGCATTCCAAGTTGGAGCAATTAATTCACTCACTTAAACTGATCAAGATTTAATTACCATCACTCTGTGCAATTACTCCATAATTAAAGTAATTTGGTTCATTCCACTCGCTGACAGTGTCATTGAACAGCCATTCATAGCACCAAAAGAAGTGATAATTAACTTAAAGAACAGCTCAAGGCAGTTTTACACAGACTTTTTGTTATTCCTAAATATACCTATGTGGGAGAAAGAAGCCTATCACATAATACAGGTGCTTCCCTTGTAAAGGGGTTCAGATCTTTTGTGTTCGATTTTTTTCAGCAAATGCACTGTAACAAACCCAATTTTGGGGAGGGCTCTGTAGTTGTTGCCAGATAATGCAGCGTTTCTTACAGGCAAGCACAATAAAACCTGGATCTTTTAGCAGGACAGGCATTCCCTGCCTGTTCCTGGACACTCCTMATTAGGAAAGAAAAAAAAATCCTCAATGCAAAGCTCCCTGCACCCAGATAACACTGCCACATCTTAGATCTTAGTAAGTATCTTGTGACAGAGCACAATGATGGGACCAAGGGAAGGCAGAGAAGTCTCAGGGGTTTTAATGATCACTGTTCTCAGTCCCCAGSTTGTTGACAATCATTGAATCACAGAATTATTTGGGTTGGAAGGGACCTGAAAGCTCATCTCGTTCCAACCCCCTGCCATGAGCAGGGACACCTTCCACTAGACCAGGTTGTTCCAAGCCCTGTCCAACCTGGCCTGGAACATTGCCAGGGATCTATAAATAGATATCTGGTCTTGGTGTTCGTGGCACCTCTATTCAGAACTCAATTTCATACCTATTTTATTCCAGAAAATGATTTTGCCGGTAGAATTTTTCCTCAAGGACTTGCAAGTGAATATTGCTGCCTGTTTTCAGAAAGGCTGTTTGTACTCACAGGTACAGAGCTGGTACCAGGAACATCTGTGCTGAGGCCCCTTCTAAGAGGTCAGATTTACCAGACCAGTCCAATTTTTCCCCAGTAACCTTGTAAAATGCCCATGCCAAGCTCTCTGCAGGGTGGGCAGAGAAAGAGGCAGATACATCCACCTGTCCTGACTTTTGAAGGATGCTGGGGCTGGAGTGGCAATGAGGACCTTCCACATGTTTTCCACCCATTTCAAAGTTAAGCCTTCTCACCYCACACACAGAAATTCAAACCATGACCTGTCACAACCATTTGGACCTGAAGATTGCAATATTTGTACTGATATTTTTTTTTCCCCCCAGCCTAAAAGTGAGGTTAATCTAGAGAATCATCTCAAACAAGTGGAAGAAGCACACCTGCTATCCAGGGAGCTGGGCATGAGTTTCACATCAGTGGCTGTGTCCGACAGGATGGTTCTGATCAGAGGAAAACAAGGAAGTTTTAGCAGAAAGTTATGAGTTTAAACTGAAAAAGGGGAAATTTAGGTGGGATATTAGGAAGAAATTCTTCCCTGTGAGGGTGGTGAGGCCCTGGCACAGGTTGCCCAGAGAAGCTGTGGCTGCCCCATCCCTGGAAGTGTCCAAGGCCAGGTTGGACGAGGCTTGGAGCAGCCTGGGATAGTGGAAGGTGTCCCTGCCCATGGCAGGGGGGTTGGAATGAGGTGGTCTCTAAGGTCCCTTCCAACCCAAACCATTCTGTGATTCTAAGGAAAGATTAACACGAAGTGGTTTAAGCAGAAGGTGAACAGATAATAAAGGGGATTGCGGTCCCTGGCTCCCCGTGGCAGCAGATCCTGCGTGGCCCTGCACTCCTGTGACTCTCTTGGTGCTCTTCCAGCAGCCACTAAATCCACAATCCTCAGCAATGCGAGACCTCCTCGGAARGCTGAGCTCTGCCATGAATTATTCCTACACCTGCAGCATCCATAAATCAGAGCCTTTTGGTCGGGCTCCCAAAGGCTTGTTAGCCTTCCGTGACTCAGCAGTGGCTAAGTTAATGTCAGCTCTACCCAGGGGAAAATCTTCAATATTTCTTTTTACTTAAAAAGAAAGAGGGGAGAGGAAAAAAAAACCTCAAACATTATTTTTAAGCTCCTAAAAGAGCATTACAAAAGAATGAAGGGGAAGAAAAAAAGAGGCTGTGTAAAGATTGCTTACCGGAGTCCTTTTACAATAGTCAGCCACACAACAGAAATAGGTGGACATTAATTCATGCTAACCTTGCACACCTAAATACCATTAATTCATCAAAACTAATAACATTAATTCCTTCAAAAATGAGATTAAAGACAGGCACCCCTTGCAGTCATAATCTGTGGCTGATGACACTAAAATGAAACCTCCAGTATACAAAGCTACCAGCAGAGCTTGCAGAATCTCATAAATTGCAGCTGGCAACACATAAATCCTCGAGACAATGTACATTATTTTCTGGGGAGCAGGAGTTGGCACGCCAATTGCCAGGCAAAAAGCAAAGCCGAGCTGTAAAACTTCTCTCCCAACACAGGAATTGTTGCCAGAGGTGCCAGTTGGTGTCGGGTGATGCTGCTCTGACCAACACTTCCCTAAATCCATCAGGCCGGAGCAGGATTCAGGGCACACGTCCTGGGAACCCCTTTTGCTTTGAATTTGCAAACCCAGGGAGCAGAAACAAAGTGAAACTCGGAGCTGGAGGTGCCCAGATCCTCTGGCAAGGCGTGCAAGGCTTTGGGTCCTCTTACTGAGGGATATTTGAAGAGATGGAAAAGATCTTTATCAGGACCTGCTGATGCCTCTGATGGGTGCTGAGATGGCTTTAGGGGGGAGAAGGGCTCAGCTGTACRTTGGCTCCACAGGCAGCTGTAAGGAAGTTAAAAGCTTTCCTTTTGCTTTCAGTGGGGTTTGGCCAAGGGAATGGCCTGAATTTGTGTCAGGACAGGTTKAGGTTGGATATCAGGAAAAGGGTGGTGGGGCACTGAACAGGCTCCCCAGGGAGTGGTCACAAGGCTGCCAGAGCTCCAGGAGCATTTGGACAACACTGTCAGGGAYGCACAGGGTGGGATTGTTGGGGTGTCTGTGCAGGGTCAGGAGYTRAACTCTGTGATCYTTGTGRATCYCTTCCAGCTCAGGATATCCTATGATTRTATGGACTTCGGRGGTGGGAGAGCCTCTCATCTCTCCTGAAACGTCCATGTGGTACTTTTGCTCCTATTTGACGTGCAAGTGTCAGATCCCAGCACTGGGCTGAGCACCACCAGGTCTCCTTGCTGTCCCTGAGGTCTGTCCCACATCCTTTCCATTCTCCCTGTTGTACCCAGTGCATTTTCCTTTCCTTCCAGGCTCGGGTGAATGGTTTCCCCTGCGTCCAGCAGGACGGGCAGGTAACCCACAGCCTTCACCTCAGGGCTCCATTTCCCCGTGACCGCTGCCTCGAGGGGACCCTGGCAGGACGTGCCACACCCAGCACACCCCCAGGTGCTGTGCCCACCGCCGTGTGCCCCCTCCAGCAGCATCTGGTTTAGGAGTCAGTGGGACTGCGCTGCGAGGGCGTTCACAAACCTACAAATTCCCCAATTTCCATGTATTGCGCTCAGAAATCTCCAGTTTACGGACGGTGCTCAGGACGGGGGCACGGTCGCCACCGCTGCTGGTGGCCACAGAGRCCCAGAGAGCCCTTCAGGAGGCAGCAGGACGCTGCTTTCCCAGCCGGCTCGGCTGGCAGCGCTGCCCGGGGCTCGGGCAGGACGGCGGCTGGTCCCGCCAGCYCTCTGCCCCTACATCCACAGCACCGGAGGTATTATTTCAGATTAAGACCAGATTAAACCCATTTAATTTTAACTCAGATTAAGCCCCTATTTAGAAGCTGGCCCTGTTTCCGATGCAGCTGGGCTGGCCCCCCYAGGGGGCTGTGAATCACCGGGGATGGGTGTTGGGTACCACCCAGCCTCTCCCCCGTCCTCCCGACACGGAGCGGTTGAAATTCAGAGTTACTAAAATAAGGCTTTGCTGGTGAGCGCTCGTGTAAGAGCAGCGTTTTGGGATGGGGTTTAATATTTTGTGGCTTCGGGAGGGACCCCGGTGCCTGCAGCCCACGGGGGTGTTGGGCAGACGTGAGCACCGAGGAGCTGAACTGGTTTAATCTCTAAATAACGATGGAAGTGCAAGTGTGTGAATTACTCCAAATGAATGTATCACCCACACACGCTACGCTCGCTGCATATCTAATTACACAGCACTTGCTCCTGCCCTGCTTTTCAAGAAATACTCCACAAGCCACCAGTGCCTTTCAAACAAGTGAGTACAATGAAATTTCGGGAAGGAAGAGTTTTGGACCCTTTCAGACCGGCTGAAAAGCAGCAGTGGGGAGAGCATAATCGATCTCACTGATTTTTTTATTCCTATTTGTGTGACCAAGGCACCCCAAAGGTCCAAATCGGTGAGRAGATAACCCCAAGATATGCAAAGTCTCTGGGTTTTGAGGTTTCTTGAGAACCAGGCACCACAGCACTGACAGGTTTGGCAGCATTTAGGKTTTTTTATTTGACAGATTTCTGGAGTAGCTGTTATTCTGACTTTACCAGCACATCCTTCATCCTAACCCTGCATTGCTGTGATATTAGGTGACTGTGTGGTGTGTTTTCACTTCCTATTGACTGGTTGTGTACTTCCCTCCCGCTAATCCCTTGTTAATGGACACTTTCTTTGAGCCAGCTGAGATCTGAGTTATGTTGTCTTTGTGCTCCTCGCAGATTTTATTACTTGGATATCTTTGTTTTCATTATTTTGAGATTTGGGGATTTTGTCTCTTCCCTTCAGATGGATTCACGCGGTTCGAGACGGGCTGGCCTCCCACGGCTCCTGTTTGCTTTTGATCCAGGAGTGGTGGGAGAGCAGCTCCTGGGATGGAAACAGCACAGTCCCACACTTCAGCCTCCAAAGCCAGGAGAAAATCCACTTTTGGCTTTTGCTGGAAAAGCATCTCTCGCTTCCAAAGGTAAAAACAAAGCAATTCCGCTGCTCGCTCGCTGAACTGGGGTGCACTGGTTTGAACTGGGCCCTGCTGGAGGGTGCACACCCAGCCAGCTCCAAACCACCCTCAGCAGCAGGGAGGGGACAGGCTGAGCAGCCAAGGAGGGGACAGCCCCCCAGCTCTGGTCCTGGGATGCCAAGGGACTCCCAAAATGTGGAGCCTGAGGCTGATGGGGCATGTCAAGGTGCAGGCTGTTGTGGAATCATGGAATCAYGGAATGGCTTGGGTTGGAAGGGACCTTTAAAGGTCATCCAGTCCAGCCCTTCTGTCATGGGCAGGGACACCTTCAACTCACCAGGTTGCTCACGATGTGGGAAGCCAGCAGTGACATCCCTGGACACCGTACCCATGGCAGTGAGGCGCATGGGAGGTTCGAGGACACTGCTCTGGCCTTCAGAGGAGGGAAAAAATGCAGTCCATGGTGCAACAAGGACAGGTGGAGAGCCTGGACAGAGTCCCCTGGCAGCAGRATCCCTTTTCCAGGAGGGACATGAGACCCACTGGGCAAATCCAGGGTTGCAGGACAGGCTTGGTGGGAAAGCAGGGAGGTGGAGACACACAATTAAAGGCTTATTCGTCCCAATCAACTTTTCTCCTCCTGCCACAGCCCCAGGAAAGGAGCAGAGATTTACAAACATTGTTTTCTTTTTCATTTCTATGTATTTTATGCCCATCATCCTTAGGATGGACACTAAGCYAGTCCAGGGAGGAAGGGCAGAGCACTCAGTGCTGGCATAACCTGAGCAGTCCCTGGGRAGCCAAGGCTGCACAGGGGGACCAGACAGGCCACCAAGGGCAGGGGGGAACTGGAGTGGTGCTGCATTGGGTTTTCAAGACCAGCAGGAAGTTGTTTTCTGGTGCAGAAATCAGAAACTTCCCCGCAGTTTCAGGAGATCAGAGGAAAATAAAACCCCTGAGAATTCACCCAAAAGAAAACATTTTGAGAGTGAGTTCCTCAGCTGGGACACAGAGCCTGGTGCTGGTCATGGCAGACCTTTGGCCACGATGTTCCCAGAGCTGAGAACCTGCTCTTTGCAGACCAGGARCTGCTTCCAGCCAAATGCCAGGGCCCAGAAAAATCCTGGCATGTTCAACATCCCCACTTTGTCTCCTTTAGMGCCCTCTCCTCAAAAAATCAAAACYGGATCTGATATTTTCACGCTCCCTGATAAAAGTTACATCTGTCAAAATGACCTTTTGGTTAAASAGCACTAGCTGGCATTAATCCTATTATTTCATCACGATTATTATATTTTTTTTATCAATCCAGCACGGCTGCCATTTCATCTGGCACTGAGTGAACTGAAGCTCTCGGCTGGGGCACGCCGTGCTCTCAGATGTGTGAAACCCTGATAGCCACCACATGAATCCCACATCCCTTCCCCTCCTGCCACCCCACACTCGGCTCCAGCTCTACATCGAGATGGTCAGAAAAGTCAGCTCAGCATCAAGAAAAATAATCTCTTTCCAGTTCATGGATGCATCAGGTGAAATTCCCAGTTGCCTCTCGTGGTGCCCTCAGCTCCTCGCGRTTGGGCGATGCCACAGCATTCCTTAACTTCTGCAAAAAGGAGGGAACGTGGCAGAATTGCCGATGTCTCGAAAGAAACAACAAATATAAGACAGCCCCATTCCAAGATTGATTTTAAGGCAGATAAAGACGAGGGCTAAAGCATTTCAAATCCAATCCAACAAAGTCCTTAAGCGCCTGCTTTAAGGCAAGCAGAGGAATAATGCCCTGGACTCAGAGGGGGTGTTTATCTGGTTGTATTTATGAGGGCTCTTAAGGGCTTTGCTGGATCAGGGTGTCAGGTGTGAGAGGAGAAACACCCAGCTCTCCTGCCTGCCCTGACCTCGGCACACCCTCAGCTGCCCGCAGCTTCCCGGGAAAACGCACCCACAGGGATGCACGGCCGTGGCAGAGCCAACTGGAAGGGCAGCAGAGCCTGAGTGGGGGGCCAGGGCACGTGGTGGGGTCCGTGGGCCAGTTAGGCAAACACCCCTCTGGTCTGGAGGTCGCTGATCCCGCCTGAGGGCCAGGCAAGGGTTGGGTGGCCTTTTGAGGTCCCTGATCCCCTTAGCTCTGGTTTCTGGGGAGGGTTGGACTCACAGGAGGGGGTTGTGACCATGGATAGACATGGGAGCAGGCATGGATATAACCATGGAGATGAACATGGAGAGTGACTTTTTAGATGAGCAGAGAGTGAGAGGACAGGAGGGAACGGTTTTAAATTGACGGAGGGCAGGTTTGGATTAGATATGGTGAAATTCTTGGTGGGGAAAGACTGGTAGGATTGGGAATGTTCAGMCTGAAAAAGAGAAGGCTGAGGGGTGACCTCGTTGTGGCCTTCCAGTACCTGAAGGGAGCCTTCAAGAGAGATGGAGAGGGACTTTTAACAAGAGCATRGAGTGACAGGACAAGGGGGAAGGGATTCAAACTAAAAGAGAGTAGGTTTAGATGGGATATTGGGAAGAAATTCTCCCCTGTGAGGGTGGTGAGGCCCTGGCACAGGTTGCCCAGAGAAGCTGTGGCTGCCCCATCCCTCAGTGCTCCAGGCCAGCCTGGATGGGGCTTGGAGCAACCTGGGATAGTGGAAGGTGTCCCTGCCCATGGCAGGGGGTGGGAACAAGATGATCTTTAAGGTCTCTTCCAACCCAAACCATTCYGGGATTCTGTGATGGACRTGCAGTGAAATTAGGTCTGAATCACTGTAAGGACCCTCTGGGACCTGCCTGAGAGCAGATTCCTGCTGGCAGTGGGAGCCTGTATTGGGACTGGGAATGTTCCAGCCCATGCAGTGAAGAAGGGACAATTATTTACCAGAGCTGTTCCCTTCCTCAGGGCTTCCCAAGGACCTCATCTCCGATGAGTTCAGCCAACACAGCAAATCSTTCTCCTCTCACAACCCTGCAGATGCACCAAGGCTGAACCCTTCTCCCAGGACCACGGCAATGATCCCAGAAGAGAACAAGCCTTAAAAGATCCCTCTGCATTTAGGAGACAGTGCTGGACAGTGCCCGCTTCTCCTGCAACTCTTCATTTGTCCTTTACAAGGTTCTGTGATTTAAGAACGTGTGTTAAATCTTCTGCAACAATCAATTCAAATATACAAGTTTGGCTATTCAAATTACTTTTCCAAAAGTACTTTAAAATGCATTAAGTTATTAATTGCCTGCTGGCACTTTAATCAAACGGGAAAATTGACATAGCCAGAGGCATGTATTTTTGTGGAAAGGAAATTTATTTAAGAAGAAACAGCGGCTCTTACTGCTTAATTTAAACTGAGAAAACTGTGGAAAATCAACTGCTATGGAAAATTAATAAAACATTTCCAGCTGCAAACAGTGACTAATTGTACAAGATGAAGACTGCCTGGAATTAATAACTTGCAATCTTCTGTGTGAAGAACCCCCTACCAGTTCAATTTACTGGGAGATTAAATTACTTCTAAGTTTGCCATATTAAAACAGAACATGAATAAAATGTTAGTGAAAGCACATCTATTATTTACTGTCTGTGATATGGATATAATTATTTCCAAACAACCACAATGTGACGTGACTGGCAATATTTAAATTATTTGCTAGCGAATGTGGTTTTACCACCTCCCTTCCCATAAAAACAGCCCAAATGGGTTTTTGCAGATGGCATATTCCTGCCACGGGGAATTATCCCCTCATCCTCTGCCCCGTGGTGCCCAGAATTCCTGTCCTACCGCTCTTTTAGCACCACCTCCTGCCTTCTCCCACTGCCCCACGTCCTACGAACCCCGCGCCTCGCTCGCTTTGCTCGATTTTTGTGTTTTTTCCCCCCATTTTCAAGCTGACTGCTCCGAGTCCCTGGTGCCAACAAGAGCTTTGGCAGTGGTGGAGCATAATCAGGGGAATGTTTTCCCCGTGTGTGAGGGCTCCTTGCTGAACCCAGCACAGAAAGCTCACCTGTGGAGATGGAAAGCTCACGCTTATCTCTTTCAGAGCGTGCCAAGCTCGCGGGGCGCCCCAGCCCCTTCCGAGCGAGCGGAAAATAGGGAGGCGAACAAGAAAAACCCGGGCGAGAGGGTGTTTGCAAAAACCCAGACAAAACCCAGCAGGATTTCCAGGAAACCTGGGAAGGAGTAGGAGGTGGAGAGCCACGGAGGATGGAGGAGTTGCCAACCCCCAGGGAGCCCCGCTGGGATGTTGTGTGGTGGCCCCAGGGYGTCGGTGGGTGCTGAGATGGTGCCAAGAAAGGAGTTGTGCGATGGTGGGGCTCAGGTAGAGGAGATTTTCAAAGCCCCGAGGCAGTTGGGAATGAGGAGAGACCACCTGGAACAGGTTTGGGGTTGACCACACGCGCACTGCCCTGCCATGAGACGCAAAACTAGAGAGGAAGGACAATGAGGAGCAGCTGAGGGAGCTGGMGGGGCTSAGCCTGGGGAAAAAGAGGCTCAGGGGTGACTTTATCCCTCTCTACAATTCCCTGGAAGGAGGTTGGAGCCAGGTGGGGGTCAGGCTCTGCTCCCAGGCAACCAGCGACAGAATGAGGGGAAACAGCCTCAAGCTGCACCAGGGGAGGTTCAGGTTGGACRTCAATCAGGAAGAATCTCTTTATGGGAAGGGTTGCTGAGCATTGGAAYAGGCTGCCCAGGRAGGTGTTGGAGTCACCATCCSTGGAAATGTTCCAGAAAAGACTGGAYGTGGCACTCAGTGCTCTGGTCTGGTTGACAAGGTGGTGAYGGGTCACAGATTGGACTCGATGATCTTAGAGGCCTTTTCCAGCATAAACGATTCTGTGATTTGGTGTGAAAAGGCTTCCAGGATTTCAATATGAAATTCAGACCCCTAAGAAGACCCCAAAATATAACGAGTTGCAGAGAAACAGCGTGGGAGGATGTTAATGGGCTRTAGGGTGTCTTGTCCTCTGCTTGGAGGGCAGGAGGAAGGATGGTTGGCAGCATCCCCACCTTAAGGGGGGAAACTGAGGCATGGAGTGACCTGGACCAGCCCATCTCTGGACACTCAGGCTGGACCRTTGTGTGGGGCATCTTGCAGTCCCAGCCCTGGCAGAGGGACCACTCCATGTCCCTCTCTGTCCATCCGGCCCCTGCAGGGTGCTGACCCCCCCAGCGAAGCTCGGGGGATGTGAGGACACCATGAAAGTGATCTCAGGAAGCGATAGAAAGGGGTGAAAGCGATGGAGCTGGACAARCCACAGCAGGAATCTCTCCACAGCTCCTTCAAACAGAAATAAATGATTCTGTCACTGAAGCTTGGCACAGACATGGTTAACTACAAGTGCATTAAGGCAGAGCTGTCCTGGCAGCAGTGTCAGAGAAGGACAGGACCAGTGGAGTGGTACCTTCACACCTTTTCTTCACCTCCCCTGCTCTGCCACACCACTGCTTCCAGCCGGGGGCGTCCTTTGGACCGGCATGGGTTCCTGAGGTAAAGAGATCCACAGCTTCATCATTTGTCCTCACCTCAGCAGGAACAATTTCCACTTGTGCTGAAAAGGATTTGGTTGTGCTCTGTGAAAATAACTGTAAAAAAGGGAAAGGAGCTTTGGGGTAACTGTGAGCACCTTGTTTGCCTTTTATCCCTGTCCACYCTCCAGTGCCCTTCCCAGCCAGAGGTGATCCCTGTCCCTCACCCTCTCTGCCTGGGAAGGTCGCCTCAGGGAGAAGGCCCTGAAGAGAGGWGTCAGCCCACTCCCAGCTCCTCAGCTTGGCACTTTGTGGGAAGCACCTCATGTTCACAGAATCCCAGAATGGTTTGGATTGGACCTTAAAACCCATCTCATTCTAGCACCCTGCCACGGGCAGGGACACCTTCCTCTAGGCCAGGTTGCTCCAAGCCCCATCCAACCTGGCCTGGAACACTTCCAGGGATGGGGCTTCTCTGGGCAACCTGTGCCAGGGCTTCACCACCCTCACAGTAAAGAATTTCTCCCTAACATCCCATCTAACCCTGCCCTCTGCCAGTCTGAATCCATTCCCCCTTGTCCTGTCCCTCCAGGCCCTGGTAAGCCCTTCTTCTCTGCCCACAGATGAGCGAGTTGCAGCTCACATCTGTTGGTTATCACAGAGAATGTGCATGGATGGAGATGGAGTTTCCCAAAGATGCTTTCCCGTGTCGATAATTGAGTGTGGCACATTTAATCACCGTAGTCCTGTTGCTGTGCAAACCTGGGGACCTCTCCTCTTKATGTCAGCTTAGACCCGATTGCCTAATTGCATTACCTGGGTAATTAGGAATATATCATYCCTGTGCTGCACCATAGCGAGGATCCACTTCCTAACGGAATCAGCCTGGCTTTAGCATGGAAAACTCGTACACACGCACGGGCACACGGACACGCACCGCTTAACCCGGCTGGGATCGCACCATGGGGCTGGTTCCCTTGGAGGAACAGCSCAAAATGGCGCAGGTTTGGTTCCAAAGAGTCTGGAGTTTGAATCCCAGCAATCGGAGGTACCAGAGAGCATGGAAGCCACCACGTTCCCAGCATCCAGCGCCTCTGCAGGATCGCCCAGTCCAGCGCAGCTTGAGACACTCCAGGTTTGGGCGCACCAGACACAAAGGAGCATCTTAGGCTTGGTGGAAGCTGGGAAAGGTTTGAGTGTCAGGGGCTTCCTCGCCGGGTCCTGCGGGTGTGTGGTGTCCCAGCGTGTCCCCTGTGGCGCTGGCAGGACCTGGGGAGGATGGAGGGAATGCTGCTGCAGGCAGAAGGACTCGCTGCAACCATGAGTGGGTGCCACCGTGCCCTGCTGTCACCATGCCTACTGCCACTGCGCCTTTTCCCAGCCAGGGAGGAGAATTAGCTTTGCTCTGGAGTGGGTTCAAGAGCAAGAAAGAAAAGAATAATCCCCCCACGGCAGGGTGCAAGTCTCATAAAAACGAGTGGCTGTGGCGCTCACCTGGGGACCTGGTGAGATTTGTTGGCCTGAAGGTCCCGTCCCCTTCCCTCGTGGTCCGTGCAGAGCTGGGGATGTGCCCACAGCTGCGTTTCCAAAGGCCAGGGACACCAGCYTCGGCCGTGGTGTGGAGTGGTGGTGCTGTCTGGTGGTACCACTGGTGGTACTCCTCACCAGCCAGTGAGGAGGAGGAGGGAAAAGGCATCTTCGTGCAGAGGGTGGCTGGAATTGCGTCAGGACCAGCCCCTTTTCCAGCCCTTCACCCCCGTCTGGGACACCCTGGTCTTTCTTTGCCTTGAAAGTCCCACTTCCCACCCCACCTCATCCCTCCCCGCGCTTGTCCCACCTGTCCCCACACCCTCACCGCTCCCATCTCCCCGACACTCCACCACCAACCCTCCCTTTCCCCTTCCTTTTGTTGCTTCCCCCCCTTYGCCCCGCCCTTCCTTCTTTTTTCCTTCTTTTTTTTTTTTTTTTTTCCCTTTCTTCCCCCCCCCCCCACCCTAAAGAGCGCACAAAACAAAACGGGAACAAGCGATGCCGAGCCGATCCTCTTATCCCGACGCTCTCGCCCCGGGGAGGGCCCCGGCAGCGTCGCGGCGCAAAACCCCCACGCGTTTTGTCCCGGTTCTTCAGAGCAACTCGAGCAGATTGAAAGCCGCGGAGGGGTGTGTGCCCCCAGGCACCCGGCAAATCCACTTCCTTTGTCATAACAAGAACAAATCCCACCTTTGAAGTTTTCCCTTCTTGTTACAAGGGGGGAATGTCTTTTGTTTAATCCATTTTAGCCTTTAATGCCTGACCTGGATCAATCCTGTTGGGTAGATTACACACCGCTCACGCCGACTCWAAASCWCYCTACAGGGATTTTTATTCTTCCCCACCCYCCCCCCCCCCCCCCCCCCCCYYCYCCCCMCCGCATTTGTGTGAGAATCTCGGCAATAATCGGCATTACGACTTTAGACCATCACTCACTTTGAAGGAGGAGACTGTCCTTTAACAAAGGGGAGGGAGGGGGAGGAAACCCGCAAATATCAAACAGATTTAATCAGCTTTGAGGCCTTTCAATCTCATATTCGTGCCGGATCTTTATTAGTTATGAAAATCGGCGCAGAACTTGGCTGGGCTCGGCGTCTCCCTGTTCCCCTCCTCCGTTTCGTGCTCTGTTCAGGACTGAACTTGCTCTCGCAGCCTTCCCGGTGCTGGTCTGGGGGAAATCCGGGGAAATATTCACCCAGGACTGCTGCAAACAGCTTGCCAGGGTGTCCATCGCCCACACCACGTTGGAACAGGCGGTGGAAGGGGCTGGAAGCTGCTGCCAGGAGGATCCAGGTGATGTCCATGACATCCATAGTGGATGGATGTCAGCACAGAGGATAAATCTATATAGGAACCCATAACCTCCAGCTCATTAAACCTTCACATTAGGACTTGCTGTGGAAAGTGGTGACCCTCAGCTCTTGTCAGCCTTTTATTTTGCAAGAGAACCTTTAGCAAGGCCTTCCTGTGCTCCCTGATAACAATCCAGAGCAGGAATGTCCTGTCCCAAAGCCTTCTCCTGCTGGCAGCTTCTCCCTTCTCCCGCAGCACTGAGGCACTGGCTGTGCTGTGGGTCTTGTTGGCAGATTAATGTTGGCTTCACTGCTTTTTCTCGTGGTTTTGGGAAAATCACCAGCCTCGTGCAAAGCCACAGGGCTCAGGCACACGCAGAGCTGCAGGAGAGCTCCAGAGGGGATTGCAAGCAGCGTTTCCAACTCCTCCCCAGCTCTGGCACCAGGATGGAGCTAATAACATTCCTGTCGGTCTTGCTTTGCTCCTGGTGGCCACAAAGTCCCTCCCTAGGAGTTCCCTCTCCTGGAAAGCTCCAAGACAGAGGCTGCACATGGTCCCCTCATCACGTTGTTGCTCTTCCATCTCAAACCAGTMTTTCCCTGACTGCAGCTTTGACCTTTCCCCAAGGAATAGGAGAGCCAAATCCTGCTCCAGAAGGCTCATAGCCCCTCTCCCCTCACCAGCTATGGCCCAGCATCACTTCTGTTCCTTCCCTCTGGGCTCCCTACAAGTGGCTCACAATGTTTTGAAGCCCTGAGCTGGACACAAGGCTTCCCCTCGTGCCTGGTGGGAGCACACAAGGCAGGACTGCTCCCTACCAGGTCTCACATGTGACTCTCTTTATTATAAATCCCCCAAATAAGTTTTTCTTTGCTGTCACATCAGCCTTAGGCTGTGATTTGCTCTGCCTYCACAACCCAGCCCCCAGTGCCGCTGCTTTCCCATCACTCCTCCATTTCACATTTGTGAATTTTGCCTAATTTTGTCCTCTTAACTGGACCCAGCAGCTCTGGGCTTTGAGAACTTGTGAGTGCTCGTTTCTGACCTTGGTTCACGCAGGGGTCATTTTGGATTCCTGCACAAAAGCTCTGGTCTCTCCCCATCTCCAGGTGTCACGAGTGCACCAGCTCCGTGTCTCATCCAACAAAGAACGACAATCCTTAAATCCCCCACGCCTTTCAATGGCTGTTTCTGATGGGTTTCTGCTCCTGCCTCATGGGTAGATGCCCTCTTGGCATCTGGAAGCTGGGAAAACTGGGAACATGAGGGCGTTGAGGAGACAGATGAATGCCAAGACAAGATTTCACCAAGGTTGGGTGACTYGGGGACATCTCCCATCCTTACCTCTCAACAGCTCCTGACCAGAAACCATTTAAGGTCACTCAAGCACTCACCCCACAAGAGGTGGGAACCATCTGCTCATGCCACATTTGGGGCCACAGAACACCCACCAGGACCCTGCTGCCTCACCCTGGGGGATAAAGCAAAGAGTGGAGCCTTTTTACAGCAAAAAYGCTGCCCCGGGTCAGAGTGGCTGTGGGTTACAGTAGCAGGATTAGAGTTCCCGTTCCTGACGGCACCACTCTGGGGGATAAAGTGGCTTTTCCTTGGCTTCCACAGGGCCAAGCCTTAGTGGTGGATGTAGCAGAGCATTTTGGCGCGTGGGGCCAGCGGACGGCTCGGGAAGGGACCAGGGAGCGCCCGGACATCCCCCGGGACAGCCGGCTGAGGAACCATCTCCTTTCCCTTTTTATGAGATTGATATGCTTTGAAATTAGTAACCCTCCATTAGCTCTCCGAATAGCTGCGAATCATTAGGGTCAGTACGTCTGCACTCCTCAAAATGAGCTTTTACCTGAATTAGCATCTCAAAGAGGCAGGGCTCCCTTCCCGGGCTCCAATTCCAGCGCCGCGCATCAGGATGGGTCTGGCGGCCAATCCAAGCCCCGCATCCCAAATACATTCAGGGGAACCTGCTGGCTTGTTTAAAATGTTCTTTTCCCTTCCCATTCTTTACTAAATGCCTATTATATTAATGTTTAAAATCCATTTAAGTTCATCATGGGTGGCTTTGTGAGAGGACGGCAGCTCCATCACTGTAATTAGATGATTTATTGCCCTCTCGTGGTGACACGCGCTAACGAGAGAAGCTGTGATGTAAATTGGATGATCCTTCCGAGAGTGTTTGAGTGAGAAATAAAGGGAGAATTATTAATACTATTAGAGAGCAGCGGCGTGTTCGTGCAAGGGATACACTGTGCTGGGAGAGGGATTAGCCAAAACTCGCTGTTTTTGCAGCTTTTCCCCCGGCGTGGCACCGACATCTCCCCCAGCCAGAGCTGTGAGCAGGGCGAGGTGCTGGCACAGGGGTGGGCACGGTGTTAGAAACCAAGCGTTAGCCAAAATCCCCGGGTTTAGCATTGGAAACCGCGGGGGGTTTCCCCCTCAACAGGAATTGCTGCTCCATCCCAGCCGAGTGTCCCCTCTGCCCCGGGAATGGGGACGTCTCTGTCCTCCCTCCTTTTCGGAGGCTGCTGGCCACTGGAAGAAGTGAAGGGGGTTAACTGTTAATTTTTTTTAATTGAAATTTTGGTTCTTTTCCTCTCCCTGCTGACAAAAATACATTAAGCACTACCTGGGTTCCCAGACCCTCTTCCCTCCGAGCACGCGGCCCTCCTCATTCCCACTCTGGGGAGAGCTGGCCGACTCCCAAAGTTATCCCACCCTAAGACAATTCCCCRTCAGTGTAAGTGAATCCACATGAACCTTTTCCACTGATTCAATTAAAACGCCAGGCAGGCCTGAGCTGCAATAATTTGGTGTAGAAACCAAGTATAGACCTAGCCTGGAGCTGTTATTTAAAAGCCTGGGTTAATACAGTGTAAACCCATGAGCACATCCTCTTACGATGGGGCTTAAATCTTTTAAGAGTGGCTTATATCAATCTAGTTTAAGTCAATTCCTCACCGAGTTAAGCTAAATTGAAAGGAGCACTCAGACCCCAAACACAGAGCTGGTGTTACCTAATCCCTCTGCACACAGGCCTGGCTTCGGCCGGCGCCTGCTGGCAGGGGACAAGGTGCCAGAGAGCCTTGGCCAGGCCCTGGGAAGCACCAGAATTCCACAATTTCATCCCCACAGCTCTCTGCCAACACACCTGTCCCCTCTGGAAGGTCCCCCTTGCATGGTGTGACCATGGCCTTGCAGGGGACAGGGGTCTCCAGGTCACCGTCCYTTCACAATGAACTTCAGCCACAAATTGTAAACATCTGCTCATCAAATATTGGAGAAAAACCTCTTTTTGTGTTGGGCTGATCCAGAGCAATGTGTGAAGACAAAAAAAAAAGTGGTTTCCTGGGAGGAGGTACAAAAGAAGTTCCAGAGACAGTGGGTGGATGTCCCAAGACCACTAAAGRTGTGTGTGCAGAGGAGAGTTTTGGAGTGGTGAAGGAAAAAATAAAGGAAAAAAGCTTTTCTCCTACTTGGGACAAAGCCTGGAGGCCTCAAGCTGCTTTGATGCCCAAATGCCTGATTTTTGCATGATTTTGGGGTCACGCTGGCTGGCACGAGGCCCAGGAGCTCCCACCAGGAGCACCACGACCTGCACAGAGGTGAAATTCCTTGGGGCAACTGAAGGAATTTAAGCCTTGATTTTGGGCACGGTCGTCAGGAAGCTCCTTGGTTGGGGCCCACGAGCCCATGGCCCATCAGCCCCAGATGTGTCAGCATCCTTCATCCCTGCCCTCCTCACCCCCAGCTGAGCTGCACCTTTCCTAAAGACAGAGGCCACCCCAAGTGTTGTGACCACCAAAGTGCATTTACTCGTGTCCAGTCACGCAGACCCCACACCCTCTGCACCCTTCACGGAAATGTAAAATCACCAAAATCCCTTGGAAGATCCTCAGGAGATTAGACCCCACTCTGAGGGTCTCTTGGGGAGGGACGAGAGCAGTTTTTAAATCCATTTCGTATACAGACACACTCATTTTGGGGAGTGATGAGTGTGAACGTAAAACAATATGGAAAAAAAATAACCCTCTGCAGAAGGAAGGAACCTGTCCTGAGCACTTCAGTGAGTATTAAATAAATAACATGTTATTACAGGCAGCAACACTGCTCAGATACAGAGATTAATAAAATCTGACTTGGAAAAACCTCCCTTCTTCGTACGTAGATCTCCCGTCCAGCCCATCATCCCAGCCACCATCTAGTGGAGGGTGTCCCTGCCCATGGAATCAGGTGTTCCCTAAGGTCCCTTCCCACCCAAACAATTCCAAGATGATTTCATGATACGATTGTCTCCAAGAAATCAACTTTACCTCCCCGGCAGAAAATGACCAGGGTGGGAGCAGCTCCAGCAGGACTGAAGTCCTGGCCGTGGTGAGCTGGGGAGTGTTTTTCCTGCTTTTTTTCTAGGCGTGCTCAGCCAAAAGGATCGACTAAAAGCATTCCAGGCTACCTTGCATCCTCCTCGCAGTTATCCCTAAGGTTCCCCACGCTGGTGCCTGGGGAAGGAGCATCATTTACCCGCAGAAACAACACCCCTTAGAGAAAGGGGGTCKTTCTTTCTGTCTCTAAGCTCCCAAAATCAATGTTACACGTTTCCTGCCGGGAGCTGGCCGTGCATTAGATGGCAGCAGCGCCCAGGGATGGAGCAGCCCGGGCAGCCGCAGCCCCCCCGGCCCTTCCCTGCAGCGCCGGGGAGCCGGGAAGCGGCTCCGGGACAAGGCTGCAGAGCAGAGGGGTCTGCTCCCGGCCTGCAGAGGGTGGGAAGGGGTTTTGGAATGGCAGCGTTGTCCTGGAGGCGTTATCCTGGGTGTGTTGCTGACTGTGGCCTCGGGAGCATCTTTTGTAATAGGAAAAGTGTGGACAGAGGGACCAGGGCGGGGACCGTCCCCTGTGCTGGGCATTGCTGGGGCACCTCCAGCCCTGGGGTCAGTTTTGGGGTCATCACCACAAGAAAGACACTGATGGGCTGGAGTGTGTCCAGGGAAGGGAACGGAGCTGGGGAAGGGTCTGGAGCGGCTGAGGGAGCTGGGGGGGCTCAGCCTGGAGAAAAGGAGGCTCAGGGGGGACCTTCTGGCTCTGCACARCTCCCTGACAGGAGGGGACAGCCCGGAGGGGTCAGGCTCTGCTCCCAGGGAACGAGGGACAGGACAAGGGGACATGGCCTCAAGTTGCACCAGGAGAGGTTTAGGTTGGATATTATGGAAAATTTCTCCACTGAGAGGGTGGCCAAGCGTTGGAACAGGGTGTCCAGGGCAGTGGTGCAGTAAAACAGGGAATTCCTGTGAGCCAACCAGCCACAGAGGGATGCACTGAGGAGTCTCAGGCCTGAGCTAAAACATCCCCTCAGCTTTTCAGCTTCGTGGGTGGTGTCCAGGAGATGCTGGGGATCCTTTTCCTGGATCCAGGTGTGCAGTCCACGGCAGAGGGGACGTCACCACCAGCTCGGGGTGGCAGCAGGATGTGCAGCCACTGCTCCATGAGGATCCCTGGAGCGTGTTCCCGGTGCTGGGAGCTGGCTCTGAGCTGCAATGCAGTCCCCAGCCAAGGAGTGCCCTCGGCCCCACACCCAGCCCTGCCGGGCAGGAGCCAGGGAGCAGCTCCAGGATGGGAATTTTCACGAACAACAGTGTTTACACCCCCAGCTCTCTGGTTTTGTCCCCATCAGGAACAGATCATTACTCTGCCAAAAAAAATTGGAAAAGGGAAAAAGGCGTCTTGGCTGTTGYTGCAGCAAATCCATGGATGCGGGAGGGGACTGGCAGAGCACAGTGTTTGCTTTTTCACCTGACACATCCACTCTCTCTGCCTCCCATTATCTTATCTGCCATCCTGATAAGGGCCCCCGAGAGAAACCCAGCAGAGAAAYTGGCACTCAGGGGCCTTTTTATCAGGGCTGTGTGACAAACACGGGGACAGGGAGCAGCGTGTCCTTTGGCCCCTCGGAGATAGGGGTGCCTGGAAACCACACGGCTCTTTCCAAAACAGGTCAGACAGATGACGGCACTTCCAGGTTTCTTTTTCCCGGTCCCACCCCTGCACACACCCGGCGCACCCAAACCCACTCCCACAGGTTCAAGCCCTGGATACCAGAGGGTGCTTGGCCGTGGAGTGAGTCTAGGAAGGCTTTGCTGCAGCAAAAAAAAAAAATTCCGTATTTCTCTGGAGCTGGTTTTGCTCCAGAGCCCAAGGAAAGGTGCTGATCCCCAGTGTGTGCTGTATTACCAGCACAGACTCATGGAGCAGTTTGGGAAGGGACCTCAAAGCCCATCTGGTTCCAACCCCCTGCCATGTCCAGGGACACCTTCCACCAGAGCAGGCTGCTCATGGGGTGACCCAGATGCTCCCCGTGAGCTGCATCCCCTCAAACCTCTTCCCTACAAGTGCGAAGCCCTCACAGCAAAAAAAAAAAAAAAAAAAAAACATACCAGAGTGGAAATATGGCAGAGAAAAGCCATATTTTCTGTCCCAGGCCGGGCTGGGGTCTGGCATCGTGTGCCCCCACGCAGAGGGAAAAGCCAGCAGGCTGCAGAGAAGTCGACCACATCAATACTCACCAAATTTATATTTAAAAACTAAAAAAAAAAAGAGAGAGAGAGAGAGAGAGAGAAAAGCTGGCTTATAACCTTGGGCTGTGCCCTCTCTCCGTCTGGCTGATGAGATTCCGCAGGAAGGATCGGCAGGACGTGCCAAGCTGCATCCAGCCCCGTGCCCTCCCGGCTCCGGGGCATTCCGTGCCTTATCAGCCCCGCTCTGCAGCCCTTCCCACCGTCGGCAGGGCGAGCAGGAGGTCACGGCCACGAATGTTGGGGGGAAAAAAAATCCTTAATTGCTCCCGCAAGGGCCGTCCGGGAGCCGCTGCCGGGCCGGAGGCGAGATGGAAAAGGTTCCTTAAGGAAGTTGGCAGGCAGATGCGCCCCCATCACCGAGTCACAATCCGCTCCCTGACCTGGAAACRGGGAACCCGAGCGCCACGGGGTGAAGGGAGGGGCTGGAGGAGCTTTAAACCAGCCCTTCTCAAGCAGGGAGTGGGGAGATGCTGTCAAGAAACGTGGATTTTTGGGTTTTTTTTTTCCCAGCTGGGAGATTTTTGCTCGGTGCAACTTGCAGCCAATGCCAAGAGAGGGCAGCCCAAGCCGCCACATCACCGCCTGGCTTTTCCCAGGGCTGTGCGGCGAGGTGGTGGGATGCTGGGAGCAAGCAGGTTAGGGAAAAAAAAAAAAAAAAACCAAACAACAAAAAAAAAAATTAAAAAGGATTTGGGGAAAACGAAAAAAGAAAAAAAAAACCCAAAGAAAAAGAAGGGGGGGGAAAAAGAGGGGGAAAAAAGAGGAAGAAAAAAAGCAGTCGAATTAGTGGGAGAGAAAATACAGAGGGGAAGCCAAAAGGAGACTCCAGTTTTGGAAGGATGGAGAGGCTGACACCGTAAAATTGCAAACTGCCTGTGGGCAAGAAAATTGTAAAAGGTGTGAGGTTAATCCATATCCCAATCCTAAGGGACTGTGAGGAGGAATATGGGACGCAGTGAGGTGCCCTCGGGATGCAGCCTCTGCCTTTCACCCCGTGGGAGGCAGGGAAGGTGAGCCCAACTTACTCCCAGGGGCTGAGGTGCTCAGATGCTTCGTTTTCAAGATGTTATAGGAAAAAAAGAAGCTGGGAAAGTTTCCTCCCCAGGCCTTGGGTGCTTGGGAGCAGGACAGGGGTTATCCATGCAGGTCTTTGGGGTTTTGGTCTCCCCCAAGCCCAGAACAAGGCCTTTCCTTGCAGAAAGAGGCAGATTTGCACATTTCCAGAATTTTTAATGACCAGTGCCTGGTTGTGGCGCTGGATATTTTCCTTTCTGAAGGAGAACAAAGCCACAAGTTTATTTGTTTTCCTTTTTCACAGCTCCCAACCAAATCTGGACATGGAGGATATTGACGTGGGGGTGGAACTGGATGTTCTTTCAGGTCTCTTCCAACCCAAACCATTCCAAGATTCCAAGCAAGCGTTTGGAGGTGGCACTGGTGGAAACCCAGGAGGCTGAGGTGAGGATCTGCCCCCGACACGCCTGAATTTTACACGGACAAAGTGAATTAACCAGGGAGGAAAAAGAATTACCCAGCGAATTCCCTCGCTGTGTCATGGCAATTTAAAGCACGTTAATGTTGATTTATTGATTTGGAAAGGTACTTACATTTATAAAACAGCAAGGGCTTGTCTGTGGTGCCAATAATGTAACACACACCTGATGGCTCCGGGCCGGCGAGTCCCTGATCAGCATGGGAAATTCATCAGGAGAGAAGGATGCAGAGGGAAAAAATCAGGAAACTTTATTTTTCCTGCAAAAAATAAGGAGGTTAAACCTTCCAGCAAAGGCTGAGATATTGCATCATGAGCCAACTATCCTGCCAAGAGCCAAGGAGTTAACCAGGCTGGGAATCCAAGTGGAGATCAGATGGAGCAGCAAGATCCTTGGCACGTCTGAGCCTCAGGGATCAACAACAGCACCGTAAATCCCTCAAATATCCCCAGAAGCAAAGACAGTTCCCCCAGGGATCCAGCTGAGCAGCTGGAAACAGGGAGTGTTTCCCAGCAGGAAAGGTGGGAGCAAGGAGCAAGTCGTAGGGGCAAGGGGTGATGCTTCAGGAGTGGTGAATGAAAGCACAGAGGATCTGTGAATAAACCTGGAATGACCTTCCCCAGATCCAGTGGGTTTATGCCTGGGTTTAATGGCAGAATTTGGTTTCTGAAAAGCCCTGAAGGCGTCAGGGCAGAGCTGCTCAGTAAAAAATACGTTTTCCAGTGAGAAGGAGCAGGGTTTGCTCCAGGCAGCTCAAAATGGGATGACAAGAGAAAAAAAGATCGGGAGCAAAAAGGTTGAGAGATGCCAGGAGCCTGGGAATGGCTGTGGACAGACATCCCATGGGACAGGGCTTTTTCCCAGGTCACTGCAGCTCCCTCTGCTTTGTGGCTTGTCCAGGAGAGATTCATCAATGGATCAGAGGCAGGAGGAAAATCCCCTTACAAGGCAAAGGCAAACCAATAACCTGCTCAAGAGGTGTGGGAATAAAGATAACTTTTTGGAATAGGATGCAGAAAACAAATAATTTCTCATGAATCCAGCATGGCCCAGGTCAAATATGCAGTGTAGAAAGGACTTGCCTGTCCAAGGAAATCCACAGAATCTCCCCACAGTTTGATCAAACTCCTCACCAGATTTTCAAAGTGAGGAGAAAATTGAGCTTCTAGCACAAAATCTGCCCCTGGGATTATTCCAGGCTGGACCAGCCCGAAGAGGAGAGAAAAGAAAGAAAACCAGTCAGTTTTCTCAGCCTGGACACTCACCCTCTGCATCCTCTGGAGCTCCTGGATGAAGTTCCCACGTGCTGCCACGCCCAAATACATCCCTGGAGGATGGGGTGCCCTGTCTGCCATGGAAAAAAGGGATGTTGTTCTCTCAGCAGGCAAATCACCCCCAAACTGGACAAGCCACAGAGGCTGTTTCAGTGACTAAATCATTAAGGCCTCTGATCTTCGGAAAGATGAGATGAGTATGGTTTGAAAAACAGGATATTTGGGGAGGGGAGGAGGCTTCTCCAGCGCCTCTGTGGGGGCTGGGCCGCAGGAGCCCTCCCGAGGAGCCCCAGATAAGTAAGACATCATTAATAAATCAATGGCAGGGAAATGGAAATGGGAGTGGATGAATCAGCGAGCCGGTGGGGTCACAGCTGAAGAGCAGCGCATCTGCCGCCGCTGTGGCTGCATTAACAAACAAGGCCAGTGGCTCAGACGCGCTAATGCTCGGAATAATGAAGCTTCAAGAGCGATTAGAGCATAAATCACTTTTTTTAAAGCGCGGCCAGGCCCTCCCCGGCCATCGGGAGACAACATTCGCCGCATCCCGGGAGCTTCCCGGCACTGCCGCGGCCCTGGCCCGCTCCCGGTGTGCGCGGGGCTGGCTCCCACCAGCTGGGCGCAGGAGCCACAGCTCATCCATGTGCTCAATCCACGCCAGGGAATGCCCTCCACGCCTGGCTGGACGAGACCCAACACCCGCCCCTCTTCCTTCCCCACCGGCGGGGTTTATTCGGAGCAGAGAGGGCAGCGGGCACGGGCTGCGAGATGATCTGCTYCGTGTGATCCGCTGGATTTTGGGAAGGAAGACAAAGCAGATTTTCCCTGGCACCTTAAAAAGCCGAGAGCTGGGAGCAGCCCCGGCAGGGTTTCCCTGGGGATTTGGGGTTGGGGGCAGGGACCCAGGGGTGGGACACGGGTGGATCCCACAGCGCACACCGCGGGCTGGCACGGAGCAGCCACGGCTCGCAAATCCCTGCGTTTGTCGTCCTTCTCCCTTTCCCGTGTCCCCGTCTCCCCKCCATCCATGCCGGTGGCGCAGCCCCGCGCGGCGCCCGCAAGGCTCCAGCTCATCCATCGGCTCCAAAACCAGCCCAAATCCACCCTCCGAGGGCCTTCTGGGGACGCAAACCCATGGTCACCGGCACCACCGGCCACCCCACACATCGCAACCCACGGATGTGTCCAGGGGTCCCCCCTCCTGGCTGCTCCCCGGTTTCTCCCTGCCACATTCCCACCTCCTCCGTCCCCTTCCCTGGACGCCGCGGTCATTCTCACGTGAACGAGGAGATCCATAAGTTAATCAAGCCACTTCCCCTCCGGGCTTGATGGAGAGACAGATCGTTATTGGTGTTGCTATTTTTAAACGCCCGAGAAGTGCGTGGATATTCCAGCAATAGGGTCATCTGCATCCCTGGCTTCCCGGAGCTGTGACCCCCGCGATCCACAGCCGGGGTGTGCAAAGAGAGGCAATCCGCGGGAATCCAGCACCCAAAATACCCACGGGAAGAGGCCCCCTTGGAGAACTTGCCTGGGAGAAAACAAGAGGGGAAAAAAAAGAAGTCCCAGGCTCCTGGGATGGGGATTAAGGCGTGGAGCAGGAAGGAAGAGCTCTGCTCCCGCTGTTACATCGCCTGTTTATTCCAGCGGCAGCTCCCTGTGTTTGTGTTCACATTAAAAGGCAAAGGAGCAGCCAGCTACACCGGTTCATTAGGAAGAACATCGTGGCAGAGCCTGCTCGGGCTGTGATTACCTGTTTGCAAGTGATACTAATCACTGAACCCAAAGCTAATTATGTGGTTCGCCGGTTTTCCCTTTTCCTCCGACAGCTCCGCTGCGAAACCCCCGGACTCGACACACAGGGAGCCACAACCTGGCACTGCTGTGACACAAAATGCCTCCTCCTTCCAAGAAGGGAAGGACCAAGGGATTTAGGACGAGCCTGGAGGAGTCGTGGGAGCATCCCAGGGTTTGTATGTCAAGCACAAACCTCTCTGTGAATGACTGGGACGTGATGGGAAGTGTTTAAAAATGCATATTCTGACCTAAAAAGAGCTCCTTGGGTGCATTTTCAAAAAACATCCATCCTTGGAGTCCAAAGGAGCCCTCTGCTTTCCTGGTGTGGCAGGGCGGGTGCTCCCAAAGGAGCTGGGGGCTGCCGAAGTGGAGTCCCAGCAAAGCAACAGAAAGGGAAAAAGGGGAAAGGGAGAGAAAAATGGGAAAATGAAAAGGAGAAATTAAGAAGGAGGAGGGTAAGAGTAAAGAGACCGGCAAGGAAAAGGAGAAAAGAGGAAAAGGAGAAGGGGAGAAAAGGAAAAAAGGAGAAACGGAGAAAAGGAGAGGGGGAGAAAAGAGGAAAAGGAGAAGGGGAGAAAAGGAGAAGGGGAGAAAAGGAGAAAAGAGGAAGAGGAGAAGGGGAGAAAAGAGGAAAAGGAGAAAGGGAGAAAAGGAGAAAAGAGGAAAAGGAGAAGGGGAGAAAAGGAGAAAAGAGGAAAAGGAGAAGCAGAGAAAAGGAAAAAAGGAGAAAAGGAGAAGGGGAGAAAAGGAGAAAAGAGGAAGAGGAGAAGCAGAGAAAAGAGGAAAAGGAGAAAGGGAGAAAAGCAGAAAAGAGGAAGAGAAGCAGAGAAAAGGAGAAGGGGAGAAAAGGAGAAAAGAGGAAAAGGAGAAGGGGAGAAAAGGAAAAAAGGAGAAAAGGAGAAGGGGAGAAAAGGAGAAAAGAGGAAGTGGAGAAGGGGAGAAAAGAGGAAAAGGAGAAAGGGAGAAAAGGAGAAAAGAGGAAGAGAAGCGGAGAAAAGGAGAAAAGAGGAAAAGGAAAAGGGGAAAAAAGGAAGGTTAGAACATTCTGCAGTCCTGGAAGTCAGTTCAGGGCGGGAGCAGCCACGGGCACGGCAGGAACCCAGCAGGGTCTGTGCACCTCAAGTCACCTCCGAGCACTCAGCAGGGARCGGGCCGAGAGCGGCGCTGGTTAAGTGGGTTAATTCCCAGCCCTAAATGATTATTTTATCAGAGCAGCAGCGTTCCAGGCGAGGCACAGGCCCTGCCTCCCCAGCCCGCCCAGCCTTCCCCCGAAGAGCTCCAATGTAGGTCAGAGCCGCGCTCCGCACGCCTCTCCACATTAAACACCACTGAGGCGCCCAATAACTCATCTGCAGGGGCGTGGGGGCGGCTCCCGCTCCCACCCCTCGGGTCCGGGGGGAAGGCAGCCTGGAAAAAATACGGGGAAAAGGCTGTCAGTGCGAGCAGGGTCTCCAACCCGGCAGGACCCCAAGCGGTAACGACCTGCCCCGCGGATATTTGATATATTAGAATCGTTAAGGTTGGAAAATACCTCCAAGATCGAGTCCAGCCGTTAACCCACTGCCAAGCCCACCCCTAACCCATGTCCCCAAGTGCCACGTCCACACGTGTTTTATATCCCTCCAGGGGAGGTGACTCAATTCTGCTAGACCTTGTCCTATATGATGGTGGTTTTGTGGCTGGAAAAAGGCAGGAGTTCGTTTTCTGCTCGGGCTGCATGGGGTGAAAAAGAGGCAGAACCACCTCCCTGAGCAAAACTTTCCCCACTGACACGAGAGTGGTGGGTCTGGCACGGCCGAACCCCCAGGCGTCGTAGGCAGGATGGACCCCTGTGTCTCCAGGAGCGCTGGGAGCACTGACCACAGGGAAAAGCATCATTTCCCTGTTTCCACAAGCAGTTTCTCTGGAATTGCCCTGGAAGGGCTGCCGGTGAGCGTGGTTGGGGTCCCCAAGCTTTGGCTGCCGCCYGGCTTTGCCGCCCCGTTCCCACTGCCTCCCATTCCAGCACCTGTCGAGAGGGGTTCCAGACCCCATAAATCCAGCCTCAATTCGGTGCCTGTCACACTCTGCAGGGAGAAGGACGCTCCTGTCCGGAAAAACGCACTGCCTGCTTTTCATCCCYGTGATTTATAGAGCTCGTGGTTGAAGAGATGTTCCTCTCCTCTCCAAACGGAGCGGGCGCTGACAGCTCCATCCATCAGCCGGCCTGTCAGGAGCCCAGTGCTTTAAATAAGCTATTAAAGTGAGATCTAGCTGGTTAACAGTCATAACAGAGCGGGAATCGGAGTTTACTTACGTCAGTGCCTGCTGAAATTAATTTCCTTTTAATGACCGGGGAGCGGAGGGAGAGATCGCTCCAGGCTGGGAGATGCGGAGATATCCCTGACACGGAGGTGGCTGCGGCACTGGCTGGGAAGGACCTTCCTGTGCTTGCTCTGGGGGGAGAATCTGTTTTCGTTACTGATATTAAAGGCTAATTAGCAGCCTCCAACACCCTCAGTGCTGGGCTGGGAGAGGGAAGTGGTGACGCTTTCCCCTGGGGACCCTCCGTGACCTAGGATGAGGCACAGGTACACATTGAAATGAGAAATGCACAATTTATCAACTTTAAATAACTTCTGTCGTGTACCAGCGTCATCTATTYGGCCTTTTGTTTCCCTAAAATAGGTGTTCATTTCTCATAAAAAACAATTAGTGCTGTTAGCCGAAGTTTATTGTGTATATATGACTAAAGAAAGGAACACGATCTAAGTGTGATGATCTAAGTCCGACAGAAGATGGAAATTTAATGTAGGAACTGGAATTATCCAARGGGAAGTCTATTACTCCAGGATAAAACTGTCAAAATAATGATGGGAGCTCCCACAAATCACGCAGAGGATCAATAAAGCTAATTCTACATCATAGCTTGGGAATTCAGAAATTGTATTTTGACCGGAATTTGGGATGGAGCCATTCAAAACATATTTAATAAATGGGCTGTATTGCTTCTTTTTAATTAAAAAGTAAAACTTTTCCTGCTGGGCTGGGACCAGGGGAGGGCCAAGTGCTGCTGTGCTCTGCTTGTCTCATCCCAAAACAACCTGCTTTGCCTTTATGGCATTTTTCACCCCAAAGGGGATGGTCTCCATTGATTCCCAGCCACCAAAACGCTGCTTTTCAGCAGCAGAGACACTCACTCGCTGCTCAGTGAATATTGAATTCCTTCAGAGCAGCAAAGTCCCTCCCAAGCTGCTCCCGATGGCCACAGCTATGTYGGGATGTTGGGATAGGGATAACCCTAACCCTAACCCACAGCTAAATGCACAAGTGATGCTGAATCCCCAAACCCACCCCAAGGTTTGGGTCCAGGGGCACAGACTCACAAAAACTCTTGTGGAGAWTTTGGAATACACAGGTGAATATCAGGATCTGCAGCCTCCATTCCCAGGGGCTCCAAGAGACCTGGAGAGGCACTTTGGAGAAGGGATGGAGGGACAGGACAAGGGGGAATGGATTCCCACTGCCAGAGGGCAGGGTTAGATGGGATATTGGGAAGRAATTCTTCCCTGTGAGGGTGGGGAGGCCCTGGCACAGGCTGCCCASAGAAGCTGTGGCTGCCCCATCCCTGGAAGTGTCCAAGGCCAGCTTGGACGAGGCTTGGAGCAACCTGGGMTAGTGGAAGGTGTCCCTGCCCAAGGCAGGGGTTGGAAAAAGATGAGCTTTAAGGTCCCTTCCAACCCAAACCATTCTGGAATTCTGTGATTCCTGTGAAAGGGAGCAGCAAAACCAAGCCCCTTGGAGAAAATTTGTCTCCYCCTCGACTTCCCTCATGTCATTTCCATCGTGCTTCCTTGGAGTCAGGTTTTGCAGGGAGCGACAGGAGCCGCATCCTTGCCGGAACGAAACAAGACACGGGGCCCTGGCCTGCCTGGAGAGGAGTTTGCAAACAGGGATTTTCCTGGCATTTGCTCTCATCCAGGTGATGCTCCTGGGCACGGAGTCAAGCCCAGACCTGCTGTCTCACACCTGTCCCTTTGATCCCCCAAAAGAGCAGTTTTCCTCCCTCTGCTCCCACAGTTGCCTTTTCCACTCTGGTACAGGACCRATGCCATCCCGCAGATGTGCACAGCTGGATCAGGGAGTTTGTTGGGATTAAAATGAGTCTGCCAAGGAAAGAGAAAGGGTTGGTTTAGCTCAGATCAGTTCTTGGATCAGGTTTGCAGGGGCACGAGGAGGCTGGTGCTGGGCGGTGGCACAGGGCACAGCAGCTCTGCCAGGGTTAGTTCATGGAATCATAGAATCCTGGGATGGTCTGGGTTGAAAGAAATCTCAAAGCCCATCCAGTTCCAACCCCCTGCCGTGGGCAGGGACACCTTCCACTAGCCCAGGTTGCTCCAAGCCCTGTCCAGCCTGGTTTTCAACACTTCCAGGGATGGGGCAGCCACAGCTTCTCTGGGCAACCTGTGCCAGGGTCTCGCTACCCTCACAGATAAAATTCCTTCCCAATATCCCATCTGACCCTGTCCTCTGACAGTGGGAAGCCATTCCCTCTTGTCCTGTCATTCCAGCTGCTGTCCAAAGTCCCTCTCCAGCTCTCCTGGAGCCCACCTCAAGTAGTGAAAGGGAAGGATAGCAATTACAAAAACACGGCTGGATTCACCCTGGCACTGAAGCTCACACAGGATGAGTGAAGAAGTAAGATGGGAGCATAATCCAARCCCACAAATACTTCTTATTCTAACTACGGAAATCTAATTGCAGCAGGGCAGGAACATCACAGGCACATCCTGCCCTTCCCTACTCCTGTGGGACCTTCTGCCAGGGGAGAATGGAGCCAGCTCTTCCAAGGGCTCCTTCTTGCTCTGATGTTTGATCCAACAAAAAGGAAAGGGAAAATAATAATCCCCACCCCTGGAAGTGTTCAAGGCCAAGTTGGATGGGGCTTGGAGCATCCTGGAAGGTGGAAGGTGTCCCTACCCGTGGCAGGGGGTTGGAACTGAATGGTCTTTGAGGTCCCTTCCAACCCAAACAATATAATAATAATAATAATAATAATAATAATAATAATAATAATAATAATAATAATAATAATAATAATAGACACAGCATGGGGGCAAACAGCTCCTTTTGGGGAAGAGATGGGGCCAAGTGAGGGGTCGTGTGCAGGATGGGGAGCACGCTGAGCTCCGAGGGAAGCTCGGGCAGACAGTGATGAATGGGCAGGAGGATGGAAAGGTACAGCCGTATTTATTACCACTGGACATTCCCGACAGCGGAATGTTAATAAGGATACTGATAGTCAATATTTCTCCAGGAGAGGCTCCATCCATTCTTAGCAGCTTGCAGCTCCCTGCAGATGAGTTTTTCCTGGGCTGCTTCCCGTGGCTGCCGACACGGAGTGATGGGATCTGAGCTATGGCACAACTTTATTGGGCGCTCAGAAATCCAATTTCACTGTGTCCAATATTGTGAGTTGATTAAACCTGATTTGAATCGACAAACGTCCGGGAGGGTGGGTGGTAGCTYGCTGTGGAAGGAGGGAGAGAGAGTTTAATAAACAGGCTTGGGAGATAAAAATCTGCTTTTATTCCAATAAAACCCTCCTGTCAGAAAGCTGATGGTAGCGTGAAGGGTAGGAGAGAGAGAGAAAATAAAAAAAAAGGCATCTCCAAGCCAGTGAAGACACAAAGATCCTGAGAGTACAAGAGATTAAAGTGGCAAAGCAGCCAGGAAGGCAGGATCTGGGTGCAGGACTCGTGGGACAAGGTGCAGAGCTGGGATTGCTGCAGGGAATYTCCACCAGCACCGAAAGCGGCACACCGGGATCGCAGCGTGGGCAGGGAAAAGGTAAATCCTGGGAGAGAACAGCYTCTGCTGAGCTCAGGAGAAGCTCAGCCTTTCTCCCCACCCGCAAAAACCCAGCTGGGCTCACCGATGGGGCTGCTGCTTCGGTCTGAGGTGATGCACCAYGGCACCCAGGGCACCGCCAGCGCCGTGGGACAGCCTGGCATGGCCAGGGGGAATCGCAGGTGCCCTCTGCTCCTGTCCTGCACCTCCAGCCAGCCTTGCTCAGGGTTGGGATGCAGCTGCTGGGGTGCTGGGCATCAAACACCRTTCCTAAAACTCAGTGCAGCTGTCTGGCATCAGAAAATTGTGCTTTTCTCCTGGAAAAGGCCCCAGGAGGGAATGGGGTGTCCAGCCATCCCTCAGGGCATTCCCYGTGCCCCCACATCAGCCCTGCAAACCTTGGGTCCTGCAGGTTAAACTGCTCGATCCGGGAATATCCCCAGCTGGCTCCTGCCTTATATTCATCCTCCCTTTCCCATAAATCCAGAAATCCTTCACCGCTCAGAGCCCTGCCTGGATATTCCCTGGCAGCAGTAGGAGCATGATAAATTCTCACATCCCTCTCTGGTAGAGCCACATGTAAACCCTTCCCCGTGATTTAGGTGGAGCTGGGAAGGGTTAAACACAAACTGAGCCCCCTGTGGTGGATCCTTTTCCAACAGCTCCCCAAAACCTGCCAGGCCCAGGCAAGCCCCCGCTCGGCATCACTCAGCCCCGCCAGGACGGGATACCGGGAATGTGCCGTGCCAAGCACAGGGCTGAATCCATGGAAAACCGTACCTGGAGGAGAGGAAGAAGCAGATCAGCGCTCCAGCTCCTGCCAGAGCCTGGCACCGAGCGGGTTTTACTGCCCTGCACGAATACATTGTCCTGTCCTCCRCAGCCGCGGGGTCCTTGTTATTCCATCGGCATCCTTGCGCCCGTGGCTCTCTCCCAGGCAGCTGGAGATCACAGCCAGGCCTGYTCCTGACAGTTGCTGTGCCTTTTTTCATCAGGAGTTCGTTGTCAGAACCTACAAGCTTTTTGCAAGAGGTTTCAAAGAGTTTTACAGGCAGGGAGTGGGGATACGATCTGCTAYTCCCGGTCATCCCAGAGAGGCGATGGAGCAGACCCCGAGAGGATGCTCGTGGCTGCTGGGACAAACTGCAACCAGTGGCTCCCATCAGGACACCAAACACGGGGCTTTCCCYACATTTCTCTGCCTTGGTGTCTGGTTTGAACGAAGAGGAGGCTTTTGGCTGTGTCCTGCCCCGGGATCYGGGCATCCTCCCCAGGTCCCCGCAGTGGGTTTGCTGAGGGAGCTTTTCACAGGATCGCAGGATCGTGAAAGTTGGAAAAGACCTCCAGGATCAYGGAGTCCAACCCTTCCCTGAACAAATCTGGGGGTCCTGTCCCCTCAGTGCCAGGCAGAGGAGCACATCTTTCCTGCCCAGCAATCCCAGCGCATCCCAGCCTGGCTGCTTGCAGTCCCACCTCTGCCCGAATTTTTAATTAAATGGGAACACTAAGTACTTTCATCAACCACACAAATTCTTGGCTGTGAGGGAGGTGAGGCCCTGGCACAGGTTGCCCGGAGAAGCTGTGGCTGCCCCATCCCTGGAAGTGTCCAARGCAAAGTTGGATGGGGCTTGGAGCAACCTGGGATRGTGGAAGGTGTCCCTGCCCGTGGCAGGGGGTTGGAACTGGATGAACTTTAAGGTCCCTTCCAACCCAAACCCCAAACTCTGAGTTTGGAGAGATGCAATCAGCACAAGCATTTTTTATTGCCCACTCCCCACCTTTCCCCTGGGCTGGACAGAATCCAGGGCACGGAGCCAGATGGATGCACCAAGCCCTGGGGAAGGCAGGAGATGACAGACCCAGGCTCCATCCCAGCCTCGCTCTTGTTTTATTGCCCTCGTGGTTCTCACAACCCAAACGTACAGGAGGGTCAGCCTGTCCCTCCTTTTCCATCCTCCCCCGCCCATTTCCCTCAACATCACATTTTCCCTCCATCGCTTCCAGCTCTCCCCTCTTCTGCCGTGAATCCAGGAGTGTTCCCAAAGCCCTCAGCCCAGGAGATTGTCCTCAGTGGGTTCCACAGTATCCACCCCCAAAATCCAGGCGTGTAACAGCCCCAGGTCTGGGGGTGGCTTTGGAGCACTCTCAAAATGAAAYCGTTTGCTGCCCATCTCCAGGGCAAACAATTAGCAAAGGGCATTTTCATCCTGGCTTTTCAAACTATCCAAGCTTTCCTTGATGGAGCAGGATGTAAATCTCAAAACTGACCCCCACCACATTCTGTAAAATGAGGCTTGAGCGAAACTTTTAATTTCTCAGGGATAAAGTTACGTGCCTGAGTCATTTTGCTGCTTGAAGTGTTGCAATTTGGAGGGTCTACAATCGAATCCCTGGCAGGGAAGGGGAAATTAAATTAACCCCCCCCCCCGATTTTGATCACAAATGCTCCAGGGCTCGGATTTTTCACCTCATCTGAGAGCCAGGCCCTGTCCAAACCCATCAGGTTTTCCTGGGAAATCTGYGTTTTACACACAGCAGCGAGCCAACAGCCCCCGGCCCATCGCAGCCATCCCAAATCCCTGCAGAAAACTGAGACTTTTTCTGTCTGGCAGGGAGGATAAAGAGGGAAATGACAGAATTAGCAACTCCTCTGGCCAGAGGGAGCTGTGTTTTTTTAAGGAACTGAGCAGCATCCCTGGCTCCAGCAGGGGCACAGGACACTCTTTGCCTGCAGCCARAATCCCTGCCCTGATAAGCAGCATCCCCCACATCCCTTTTCCCCCCAGCATCCCCCTCTTTGCCRAGTCCCATCAGCACAGGAGGTCACTCAGTTCATATTTTTTTGTTGTTTATTCCCTTATTCTGTTTTCCTGTCCCCAAATCCCTCAGCATTTTTTGAGCCAAATCAAAGCCCTGGTTTAGGTTGGGTTATTATTATTTTTTTTTTAATTACTCATAATTAAGTGATTCTTGGCAGGGAGGATCATGGAAACAGCGTTATCCCACAGACAGGAATCCAGCTAGGAATTTCCTCTTAGCCTCCTCACCCTAAATACATCTGGAAAAACGTATAATCCCTTTATTTCAGCAGTATTTCCTTGGGAATAGAGCCCAAGTGCAGCACCCAGGGACCTTTGTCACAAAACCTCGAGCAAGACCTCGAGCTGCACCTTTGGCTCRTGATTTGCTCAGCTCCACTTTTTCTCCTGCCAAAGTCACCGGGAAAAACCCTCCAGATTCTTTTTGGGAAGGGCGTAGAAGGTGGAAGGTGCCCCTGCCCATGGCAAGGRGTTTGGATTGGATTTAAGGTCCCTTCCAACCCAAACCGTTCTGGGGTTCCGGTTCCCCCACGCTCCAAAGGGGAAATGAACCCCAAATTGCTGTTTCCTCACATCCCACAGCATTTGAGCACCACCACGCCGGTCACCTGGGGCAGATAAGGATGCAGGAGGCTCAACCAGCCCCAAGTCCCTTTTCCAAGCTCAGGACCATAATCCAAAACGCTCAGAGGAGCAGGATTCCTAGGATGGGCTGCTTCCCAAAACCTCATTGTCTCTGGGTGTGAGGCCCTGGCACAGGTTGCCCAGGGAAGCTGTGGCTGCCCCATCCCTGGAAGTGTCCAAGGCCAGGTTGGGGTTGGGCTTGGAGCRGAACTGGRTGATCTTTAAGGTCCCTTCCAACCCAAAGCATTCCATGATTCCATGATTCGAACATCCCYCTCCTGCTAAACCCCCAGAACTAAAGGAACTGAGTTCACACAACTCTGACATCCTGAGTTGTTTTGAGCTCATCACACACTGGAGTTCAGCACCACTTTCCCAAATAAGCTCAAGGAAAAGCCTTGTATCCAGGACTGTCAGCTCTAAATATTCATAAGTCATGAGACTGGCTTCAAAGTCGGCAGATTTTTTTAAAAAATCTCACTCATACATTGCTATTATTCAAAATGGTCTTAATTTTTTTCCCCCTAATGTTCTATATTTGGCTTTCTTTTGATGTGCCTGCTCTTTGGGGTTGTGTTTCCCCCTGCAACCACGTGGGCTTTAAAAAACGAAAAATAAAAGCTAGCTGCAATTCTGGTACGCTCACACAGCTCTAGATATTAATCCTTAAAACAGAGCAGATAGGAGGGGAAGGAAAAAAAATAATCGGGATGATGCCACAATAGCTGGTGGGGAGCTCCAGGAATGTGCCCACACATCCAAAATCCCTGCTTGGGAGGTCCACGTCCCTGCAGGGAGAGGGACCAAGGTGGGGCGTGTGCCAGGGACCTTTCTGTTCTGCTGGATTTGGATTTGCTAGAAAAGCAGGAGCTGGCCATAAACCCGCGGGTAAAATCCTAGGAAAAAGCTCAGTGAGGTGTCAGGGATGTGGCTGAAACGAAGCAGCGCCCAGGAACGAGTCAGCATCCCAGGAASTGGATAACAGGGACAGGGAAAACCYCCATTTCCCACAGCAGCATCCTCCAGCCAGGATGAGGAAAAAAGAAAAACCACTGTGATCCCTGCTCCCGCGGAGGGAATTAAAGGAAATCCCCGCGCGTCCCTGACGAGCATCCCCAGGGAACACACCAGCGCCTCCCCCGCATCCAGCTTCTCCATCCCCAAATCTGAGCTCATCCCAGCCCCGTGCCAGGTGTCTGCCTCATCCTGCGCGGCCAAACCCTCCGAATAATCCGATTAAACCGCAGGGATGTGCTGCTTGGCACGGCACGGGCGGCGGGAGCGCCCGGCTAATCACCCGGGAATAAAGGGACTTGGATGGCCGCTCTTGGATTCTCCAAGGAGGAGCTTTACCTTGTAAATCCTGGAGTAACAGAGCTTGACGTTATCACCGGGGAAAAACAAAAAGGGGGGAAGGAAAAATGGGAAGCGGAAAGCAAATGATGGGTGCAGAGTGAGAAAGCTCCCAGAGCCAACACAGTGCTGTTAATGACGTCTGATTGATTGTGGATAGCAAGGAAGCTCGGGGGAAATAGGATGATTTAGTGTGGATCTAGGATCAAACAAGGCAAAAGGAATAACCCAGCCTGCTTCCCACCAGAYGTCCCAGGTGGAAAACCGCAGGTGTTTGTGCAGGATTCGGCTCAAAGGGATAAAGAAATGCGGAAACAACTGGTTCCACCGGGTGGATGTGCAGGAAACAAGCRCCAAACACGAGTGGGCTCCTTCCCAACGAGCTAAAGCTCAGCTTTAGCAGCAGCCCACACGCTGCAGGGAATGCAGAGGGAATTCCTGGGGGGGKTTGAGCTGAAAAACCCTGGTATTGGAAAAGCAAGGCTGCAAAATTGTTAAGACTCGATGATCTTAGAGGTGTTTTCCAACCTTAGCGATTCCGTGAGGGAACGGGGCTGAGGGCAGCAGGGGGAATTTGGGGTGTGGAGAGGCTTCCAGCCCCACAGGGTGGGGATCTGCAGCCAGGGGACCTCCAATCCCACCAGCTTCAGCCCAGAAAAACCAGCAATTCCCATTTTTTTCCCATCTGCTTGGAGCCTTGTGGGCGGGAACGGGGGATTGCAGGGGTGGGATGTGAGCTCACATCCCAGTGTCCCACTGGGGAGCTCAGCAGGAAAGCCACATGCACAGATCTAGTGAGGGAATCTGAAAAGACACAGAAAAAGCACAGAAATTGTCTTAAAGGCAGGGAAAAAGCCGTGTAGAAAGGACCATAAGTGTTCCAGGCCAGGCTGGATGGGACTTGGAGCAACCTGGGATAGTGGAAGGTGTCCCTGCCCACGGCAGGGGGTTGGAACTGGATGATCTTTAAGGTCCCTTCCAACCCAAACCATTCTGTGAACTTCTGATCCCTCATTTTCCTTCACCTCCCAGCACTCATTAAYGCCCTCGTTTACCCAGGGTAGCTCAATTAGACACACCAACAACACACTCCTGAGGAGGGAGAGGCAGGAGACAACTCCAACCTGTCCACAATCCTACAGTGGTTCTCTGCCAACAGGAAAAATAAAGCAGAAACTGCTGATTCTAGGGGGGAAAAAACCCCCATAGTGACCCCTCAGCCTTTGAGAGACACGAGCTGCCCCTGTTACATCTTCACAGGCAGGGGAAGGTGGGAGAGCTCATCCCCCATCCCATCCCTCTGSAAGGAAGGGTTTAAACCAGCCCCAGGGCTGGAAGCTGTTCCTTGGTGCTGTGGGATTCTGCTCCCAGCCGGTCTGGCGCCCTGAGCCACTTGAAAAGACCTTGGGCTTTCGAGGGAATTTCTGCTGTGGTTGCTGGCACTTGTGGTGTCTCCAGTGACCAGAACCACTGGGGAGGCATTAAACCCCTGGATCTTTCTGTAAATGTCACCTTAAGGATGTTTTGGGTATTTTAATTGATTTTGTTGTTTGAGATGAAGTTGAAAATGCAGCGAGTTGCTGCAGAAAGCACTCCCGACCTAGACCCTGATAGAACAGGGATGATGCTCATCGTGGAATTTACTCACCCCAAACTGGTGGAAGTTTTCTGAGGTGGGAAGACTTTATCCAGATCCAAAGTTTTTCTGTTTAAAGCCATCTGCAGCAGTGGGGCTTTGCATTTTTGAGCAAAGACCATGAAAAATTACCTTCCCTGGAAGCTGGGTGGGATCATTTTTAGGATGAAGATCACAAGTTGCTCCTTTGGATACAACACCCTGGCACTGAGGCTGTAGGTCCTGCCTCTTGCTTGGGGGGGGGGGGCCTGTGAATTATTTAAATTTAAATATAAACCTGCTCTTCCTCTACTTGAAAACTCAATCCAAGTGAATGAAAAAGTGGTTTGGATATTTGTGTGCTCCCATACGCTGGAAATCCCAGGCTTGCAATGAGTCCACCATTAGCTGGGACACACCGGAGCTGGATCCTGCCTGGACAGACCAAACCTGGAGTCTCCCAAGTTCAGGTTCTTGCTGCTCCACACATATCCAAGCCCCTTCTGCACTCGCTGGACACGGGAATATCCCTGCCTGAGGAACGTCACCGTGGAAAGGAGAGGAATCCACCACCCACTCGCTGTCCACGAGCTCGGGATCCTGYGGATCGCCACGGTGGGCACCAACATCTGGCCCACATGTGCTGGGGAGGAAAGATTGCTCCTGGTACTCCAGGGACAGCCTGGAAAACTCRCTGCTCCCTGCACTGGAGGCTCCTGGCTGTCTAGACACAGTTCCAGGCACTCCAATCCCCAAACGCTCCTGCTCTGGCTTGGAGTGACCCTGCTGGCCCTGCTCCCGAGGAGGGGCCGCCTCTCCCTGCCAGCACAGCTCTCCCCAGCCAAGGAAAAGGCAGCAGGATCTCGATACCGAGGGCCCAGCCACAGGACTCCAGGGCTGGGGTGGTGTRTCCTGATGGGAAGGGAGGGAAGGGAGAAAACAGGTCCTGCCAAAGGGACAACACTCCTGSGAGCACCCAGAGGGTGAAGGAAGAGCAGACACCTGAGGGAAGATCCTGGTTTCTGCAGGGAACATTCCCATTTTAAAAATGGGACATGTTTATTATCGGCTCGAAGGGAGGGGATAAAACCCTTTAGCCGAAAGCCAGATTTTTTTTTTGTAGGAAAACCTCGAATTGACTCAGTCCTTCAGGCAGGGTTGGGTAGCCCTGCAGTTCCTATTCTCTGGATGAGAAAGGGGAAATGGAAAACAGCCAACCCGAGGAATGAGCAGGGAAAAGCCAGCAGTCAAACCTGCCCTCCTGCTGGCTCGTGTCTTCCTCTGGGAAATGTTAATTTTGTTGGCTTTAGGTGCCCATGGAGCTCCCACGTGGCAGCACCCCTTGGTGCCTTTCTGAGAGCTGGAGAAGGACTTTGGATAGGGACCTGGAGGGACAGGACAAGAAGGAATGGCTGCCCACTGCCAGAGGGCAGGGTCAGATGGGATATTGGGAAGAAATCCCTGACTGAGGGTGATGASACCCTGGCACAGGYTGCCCACAGAAGCTGTGGCTGCTCCATTCCTGGAAGTGTTCCAGGCCAGGTTGGATGGGGCTTGGAGCAACCTGGGCTAGTGGAAGGTGTCCCTGCCCRTGGCARGGGKTGGAAGWWGTTRATCCTCGAGGTCTCTTCCAAGCCAAACCATTCCATGATTCCTCCTGGCCCACACACAGGTGAGGTTTGCTGAAGCACATCTAAAGCCAAAAGAGCCTCCAATTTTTGCAGACACAGCTTGGGCAAAGCTCAGCTTAATCCTCATCTGGACCCTCTCATCAGGGGAATTGCTCTGGCCCATTCTCCCTTCCTCCAGCCCTTCCCTGTGTCCTCACTTCCATTTAATCAGGGAGAGAGGAAGAGGGGAGGGGATGCAGCACGGAGCCCAGATGTGCCAGATGCTGCTCCCTGCTCTCCCTGTCCAGCTGAGCTGGATTTGTGGCCTTTGCTCAGGGGGCACCTTGGCCCAAATCCCAAATCCCCCTGGGTCTGAGGCCAAGCCATGATTCCTGTCCTTGCTCACACACCTGGATCCCAGCAGCCTGGCAGCTCCCTCCTGGAATGACACGAAGGAACCATCCCAAGGACCCCACCGGCACATCCCATTTTGGGCCCATGGGTCCCTTTCTGGTCCCCTTCTGCCCTTGCAGAGRACAATTCCTACCAGAATTAGCAGATTTTGGCTCAGTTCAAAGGCCAGGCCTTGCARTGCCCTTTAAAAATAAATTTGCATTTAAGGCAAAGACTCACTTTAGATATATAATTATTTACAGGCACGTCTGTAATTTGAAGCCCTGATGTAACTGGGGTTCTACTGAACTCCTTTCTGCTGGGAAGTATTTTCCCATCTCCCAGCCTGCCGTCAGACAGGAGCTTTCAGCAAAGTTGAAAAGAAAGGAACTATCAGGCTCAGACTCCTCYGTCAAACTTCTGTCTGCCTTCATTTTACATGAAAGAGATTTCTTAAGTTCCTCCTRAAAATATGCATCCATGCAGCCAGGCCTTGGAAGGCGAGGGAAAGCAGGAGTCACAGACGCCCTGGAAACCTCTCACAGAGATGATTTCCCAGCAGCACAAGCTGCAGTGAGTAAGTAGTGAAATTTTACTGCCAGGTAACACAGAGACAGGAATCGATGCTTGCTTCAGAGGGGAGTGAAAAAAAAAGACCAGAGCATCTTTAATCAGSGGGCTGGAAGGATGAGGAGAAAAGCAGCAAGGGAATGGGATCATTAGGATGATGGGTGGTCCTCTTGTGTTGCATAAAATGAAGGGAGAATAGGCTGAAAGCTGAAGGTTTAAGTTAAAAACAAACTTGTGACAGAATTGAAACAAAATCCACACAATTTGCCTAACAAGCTCCCAGAAGGTCAGTCCTGAGGGGTACTGAGTGCTTTAGGGTATAAGCTGGGACCCTTCTGCTGCTCTAGAGCCAGGCTGGGAGAGCTGGGGGTGTTCACCTGGAGAAGAAAAGGCTCTGGGAGAGACCTTAGAACCCCTTCCAGGGCCTAAGGGGGCTCCAGGAGAGCTGGAGAGGAACTTGGGACAAGGGCATGGAATGACAGGACAAGAGGGAATGGCTTCCCACTGCCAGAGGCCAGGGKTAGTTGGGATATTGGGAAGGAATTCTTGGCTGTGASGGTGGTGAGGCCCTGGCACAGGCTGCCCAGAGAAGCTGTGGCTGCCTCATCCCTGGAAGCGTCCAAGGCCAGGCTGGAAGGGGCTTGGAGCAACCTGGGGTAGTGGAAGTTGTCCCTGCCCATGGCAGGGGGTGGGACTGGATGAKCTTTAAGGTCACCTTCTCAGTGATTCCATGACCCCTCYCCCCAGAAATCCACCAGGACCACATCTATGCCGTTGGGAGTGCATTTAGAGTGTCCTGGAGTGAAGCTGGTCCCTGCACAGACAGCAATCCCACAGGAAAAAGGGTTCACTCTCCCGTTGGGAGGAGTTACACACAAACATCCCAAAGCTTCCCGCTCGCCTGAGAGCATCTTCCCTGGAAAGTCTTCGATTCACATKGAAGCACAAGAGCCAGCTGGCAGAYGACCACATCCAGAAAACACTGCAGATATCCTTATTTCCCTTCCCTGTGCTCACGCCAACACTTTTTTTCCTGAGCACCAAAAAAGGCTGACAATTCATTTGAGCTCCTTTTAAAAAATGAAGCTCCTGGACTCGCGGGAGCCGCCTACAAAAACGGGATACAGAGCACACAGATGCAAACAAAACACCGAGTTCCCATTACGGAAATTAATTTTAAGAGTCACAAAGCATATTATTCCTGGAAATTGCTTTTATTTAGCAATTACGTTAACACTGCAAGAAGGCAGCTGGCATTGAGAACAAACAGTTCAATTTAAAAATCAGGGAAGGGAATTAACTGAAATTCCAGGGCACTCACACCTGAATACGCTCCACTACCTCCAATACTTAAGAATCCTCAATCAAAGGCTTCAGGTTTTGTTTGCTGAGTAGAAAGGGGATAAAAGAGTGAAAGGAACTGTTTATTTTTGAAGTTATTTATGTGGGTTTTTTGCAAATCAAAGTTAAGCCCTGACAACAAACCGGCAGGGAAAAGAAACCAAAGGAGGCAGTGACAATGCTGAGATAACGTTTTAATTTGCTTTATAATTTATGTTTCCTGTAAAATGGCTTGTACTTCCACAGGTACAACAGCAAAGAAATGATTTCAGTCCATCTCACACGGCGTAGAAAAAGACCAATTGTACAAATATACCCCCAAGYTGAACAGCTGCTGATGCTGTTTCAAGGTAAACATCACTCCTCCATCACCCAGGGCTCGCTGTGGGAGAGGCTTTTCCATCGTGGATCTTATCCAAGAGGAGGGCAATGCCYATCCCTCACCCCTGTGACACAGAASGGACTCCAGGTGACTTGGAGATTGGCCTGCCCACCAGGAAAGCAGAAATCTGCCCCCAACAAGGGAATCTCCAGTTTTTTCTGGAGTTTGGGTGTCCAAGCAGCTCCTAGTTTTGTTCCACTGCCAATAAATAAAAACTGAGCAGCACAGAAAGTAAAGCTCCACCTTTACTGCCTGTCCAGGGTCACTCCACTCCACTTCCAAGATCCAAGTGCCTGCCGCAGTCAGTGGGACACAGTTTGGACACTGCAATTCCATCCTGGAAACTTCCCCCTCTCCATCCCCACCCCCCAAACCCAGCCTTACCTTCTACATTTGTCCTGTCACCTCACAGCACCAACTGTGCAGGCTTGTGACGAGTGCTCAGAAAAACCAGAATAAGGAGGAAATCTGTAAAAAACACTTGCAACCCAGGGGTGTTTTCCTTGTTTTCCTTCCAAGCTTTGTTTACTTGTTTACCTGCAACTGCATGGATAAATAGGAAATGAGGAGCCAGGAACTCACAAGAGAGTGAAAACTGAGGAAATGAAGAAGAGTCAGGTCAGTTTTCCTACCCTGCCAAAAATGGATTTAAATGCCTGCCAGTCCTCACCMGAGGCAGATCCCTACCAACAGCTCCAATTGCATTTCTGACCAGTTCCTGGAATGCCTTTGCTTCAAGGTGGATTTGTTCCTGTTAGACCCAGCCCAGCCATGGCTTTGATCTCCTCCTATCCCCATTCCCACCCTCACAATGGAAAAAACCAAAATCCTCCTTTAATTACTCAGCCTGTGCAGTACTAGGACTGTACCCTGATGCACAAAGTGACCACACTTATAAAAAATTAATGAAAAAAACCACAGTATCATGTGAACTCTGCTGTACAACTGGACCACAATTCCCAGTAAGAATCACTCAGTCTATTTAGACTTCAGCACTCTCCCAAAAAGCTGCCAGGAAGAAGGGAAGTGTTCCAGCTCCAGTGTGTATGGATACGGCAGATGTATTTTTTTTAAAAAAACAAGAGCTAAAAGTATTTTTCAAGTCTGATCTAAGTTATGCAGYCAAAGCTGGTCTTGAAGCATTCAAATAGAATCAACAGTAACAGGTGATGAAAAAAATCTTTTATGGAATACATTGCCAGCATTGKAAATGGAATGCAAGGAACAACACAGCAGTGAAATACTGAACAAACTTTTAAAAACAAGTTTGAGGGTGGTTCTCAAGTTTACTCACTCCAGTTTTATTTAGCCACAAACTCTTTTTCCCTGTGGAGGTACTAGAGCAGAGGAGGTGTTTATGGAGCTGAGGGAAGGCAAGGGATAACAGCTGAACGCTCCAAGATTTCACTGGAGCAGAACACGGGGCAGCAGGGTTTGAGAAAAATCACATCACAAACTCTGCTGCCTCCCCAGGAAATCCAGCTCTGTGGGACTCACCCTGGATCTCAACACTGGTTAAAYGGCAAAGGCCCTGGATTCTACGGAAAATGTGGAAGATTGCTTCCCAGAAAGAATCCTGCCCCTCTGCTCAGCCCTGCTGAGGCACATCCAGAGTGCTGTGTCCAGGTCTGGGCTCCCCAGGACAGGAGGGACATGGAGATCCTGGAGCAGGAACAAYAGAGGGCAAATTCTCCAAAGGGGATTAAAGGAGTGAAGCATCTCTTCTGTGGAAAGGCTGAAGGAGCTGGACCTGTTCAGCCTCGAGAGGAGATGACTGAGAGGGAACCTCATCCCTGTGTATAAACATCCAAAGGGGGGTGCCAAGAGGATGGATCGGGCTCTGCTCCAGGGGGCCCAGCAATGGCACAGGAGGAACAGGCACGAACTTCCCGATGCCCAGGAAGTTCCACCYGGACATGAGGGAGAACAACTTCCCTGTGCAGTGACCAAGCCCTGAACAGATTGTCCAGAGAGGGTGAGGATTCTCCCTCACTGGGGATATTCCAGAACCATCTGGACACAATCCTGTGCTCTGGGACAGCCCTGCCTGAGCAGGGAGGTGGGAGTAGATGAGCCACGGTGGTCGCTTCCAGCCTTGCCCACTCTGGGATWCTGAGTTTTCCTTCCTGCAGGATCCCTGGTGTTACACAGAACCGCCGCCAGCCAAAGAAAAAAAAAAATCTTGTTTAAACAGTTTCACACAGACACTTCCCTTGGATACAAACCATTATCCAGTGCTCTGCTTCACACAAGCCAAACACTCCACAGCCTGATGGTGCGCTAGCGTTTCCAGTGAGGATCCTTCCAACACCGTACATTCGCTTCCCACTGGGAAAGGTGGATGAAGCCCTGAGGCAGCAATTAAACTGCACCAGCGAAGGAGAAGAGTAAAGCAGCTCGGGAAGGGAGGTGGGGCTGTTTCCAATCCGTGGGGCTCACAGGAGGCAACACGTGGACACCCTGACCCGCTCAGCGCCGGGAATGCCGCACACCAGGAATGCCGCCCACGGAGCGCCAGAGCCCCGGGCCCGAATCCACCGGGCACGTTCAGAGCGTCTCTGGGGAGGAACCAGCGAAGAGTTTCCGAGTCCAGCAGGAGGAGGTGGAGCGAGGCTGCCTCTCCCAGATGAGGTATCTCTGAACGGGAATGACGCCGCGGTGGGGAACCTGAGGAACCCGCACGGGATCGGGAGCGAGGAGGAGGCACCTCCGCGTCCGGGACGGAGCCGCGACAAGGAACTGAAGGCCAAAGGCGTTTCTTCCCGATCTGGCTGGGCTGCCACTCCCCAGGAAGATGAGCCACAAGGTCGCCTTGTGGGAGTAAGGACTTGGAATACGGAATCACGAGAGGGTCTCTTTGAAAAGGCACTAGGAAGAAGCATATATAGTTTTAGGTTAATGCGGTTCATCCCGTTTCCAATCACTGAGCGGGACAAAAACTGTACAGTTTGGGACTTGTAGGAAAGAAATGCTGCAGAATTGTATTTTTTGTTTTAACAGCAGAAGCATAAAAAGAAAGGTAAAGCTATTTTCAAATTATTAAAATGCTGAACATGTATACAGCAAAATTATATTAAAAACAGCAGCAGACAAAGTCCATCCCATCACCACTGGCAAGGGACATGTAAAATGTTTATAAGGTTAACTATAAAACAATTTTACAACCAAAATATGAACAGGCCAATTCAAGTATATATATATACAGAATATATTAAAATCATATAAATTATATATTTATACAAAGGGCACAAATATAGCAAAAAGCTATAGTTGATTAAACAGAACTGAGCTTGAATGATCAACTTCATCTAGAGACGTTAAGATTTCTCCCAATTTCTTTTTTTTTTTTAAACCTGGATAGATTGATACCTCAGATACCAAGAGTACAGAAAGCATAAGGAAAAAAAAAGCCCCACAAATCAGAGTTATCATTCTGCATGAAATGAACCTAACAGTGGGCAGGGTACATCTCATATGAAATTCTGATTTAATTATTTCCACAGTAAACATTTATCAGCTCTCTTAAAAAGTCAGGAATTTCAAGTGATCCACTTCASATGTACCACCCTGGTGCATATATTTGATTACATTTGAATGTTGTTTGATTTGCAAACATTTGGGGGGAAAAAAAAAAAGATACAAACACAACTCAATCTGCAAAAAAAAAAGGTGACAGATGGCAGCAAGTTGAAAAGTGAACAAAAACGCTCAGCTGAACTGGAAATGATGCTCTCCTTCTAGTCAAAATGCTTTAAAGTGAGCTTAAAAAATAACTTATTTTAAATTGCTTTTTTATTTCAAAACAGAACAGCAAATAACCGCAATGCATTGAAGCTCTTGAGAATCTAAACAGTCCCAGCCGTGGGCTGATATTTAAACACGGACTAAGTGCTTCCCTGAATTCGAGTTCTTGGAAATAAATTCTGCATCAGCTGTACCCAAACTTTGCGTCGTGCTGGGGCACCACCCCTCCATCACCGCAGGGAAGCCTGGACGCAGCTCTGGCTACATCACAGAAGCTGGAAGTGTTCCAATCCAGACTGGACAGGGCTTGGAGCAACCTGGTCTACTGGAAGCTGTCCCTGCCCGTGGCAGGGGGTTGGAAATGGATGAGCTCGAAGGGCCCTCCCAGCCCAAACCGTTCCGGGATTCTGTGACCTCAACTCACCCAAAGGGCCTGGGTAAGGAGCAGTGAGGGCAAGTGAAGCGAAGCAGAAATAAAAAGGCCTGACTACAAATACACAGAACATTGGCTTAAACCCCAGAACTAAGTATGGAAAAGAGTAAAGTGGTTTCACCAGATGCAGGTTAAATGGGGAAAAAAAAAAAGGACAGAAAAAAATCAGCCATCTCCCATACCTAATAGCCAGTGGATATCTATTACACTGAAAGGAAATCAATGCAAACAGGATTTCCTCAGTTTCAAGTAATCTTTGATGCCTTTTTGGCCAGCTGTGTTATACCATAATAGATATTTTAATAGCTTTTATCCTCTACACTTTAGGCAGCTAATTTTTCTCTTATGTATCCAATTATCTCTAGTGAACATTCACCTATGGTTGTCCACACATTCTGTATTAGCTCCTTGAGAAACTATTCAAGTTAAATTATATTGCAAATTAAAGACAGTTACATTCTGTACGTTCCTTCTAGATTTGAAAAATAGGTTTTAAAGGCTTGTCAAAGTTTAGAAGAAAAAACCTTTCCATTAAAAAATCTTAGCTTAAAAAAATCATTTAAGACACCTTTTTCTGATCCAGGGTACTAATAAAAAGATTACAAATATACTACAATTTGACCAAGAAGACTCCATGAATATGCTGCTTTTGAGCATGCAACACCACTGATATCTGTCAAGTTCCAGGTATCAATGTATCCCAATTCCACCACGGTCCCTCGGTTTCCTCGTCGCTCCCCGCGTCCCCGCCCTACCGCCCCCCTATTAATAACGACGTCGTAAAAAAAAGGGCAAAATCTAGAGTTAGTGGCAAAAATCTTCACAGTAAAATCGTCAAAAGCAACTTTTATTGTGCTCGCCGCCAGGCGACCGCTCAGTCCACGGGGCCCTGAAAGATGAGCTTGACGCAGTTGTGCTCCCCGCAGAGCTGCGCGGCGCAGAACGGGCACGCGGCGTGGAACGCGTGGGTGCCGTGGGGCAGCGGGATCTGCGACCAGTACTTGGCCGACTTCTCGGAGCACACGTGTCCGCAGGGGGTGAAGGCGTGCGTGGGCGGCCCGGCGTCCACGTAGAAGCCGGCCTCGCAGCCCAGCCACAGCGGCACGTAGGGGCCCACGGTTCTGCACATGGGGCACTCGCGCTCGTCGGCCTCCGCGTCGCTGCGGTGGCCCCAGTTGTGGTAGCCGTGCACGTGGCCGCAGCTGAGGTAGGCCCAGGGCTGCTTCTCCTCCACCACGTCCTTGCGGTTGATGCTGGGGAAGGCCAAGGTGTTCAGGCCCACGGGGCACTGGGGCCGCGCGGCGTTGATCTCCTGCCGCAGGGCCTCGATGTGCTTCTGCGTGGGCGTGTGCAGCAGCCCGTCCGCCGTCCGCCACAGCAGCGTGGCCCCGCACAGGTCGATGAGCGAGCCGTCCTGCAGGACGTTGGTCTCGTTTTCTACCTGCGGGCGGGACGCGGGGAGGAGGGTTAGCCTGAGGGCTTTTACACGCAACCAACTTCTGCAGCCACATCCTCTCTCTCAGCATTACCCTCCTCAGATGGTATTTAATTTGGTCTTGTTGTCTCGTGGCTCCTCCATCTCTCTGAATCCACCTCACCGCTTAACCTATATTTAGGATTATAATGAGCACTGGTCTCTTACTCTGTGCTTGTACAGGAGGTTTCACATTTCCAGCTGCAATACAAATTATTTTACACGGTCTTCGGGCCTGCATTCTTTGGGAAAGGTATTAAATTACTAATCACTCCCTACCCCTGAGCATGCACTTTTCCCTCCAATATTGATTGTCTGTGTGCCTTTGTCATATTTCAGTAAGTCATGATAGACTGAACAAGAGACATGCCATTCCCTAAGGGCTGCATTAGCAGATTCTCCTGGAATTCTTTGCCCACATAGACTGACAGGAGCTGCTCACACAGTAAAAAATCCTTTTTGGACTAAAAACTGCTACCCAGGACAGACCAGCTGTCCTGCCTCTCAGACAGCATTTTCTGGGGGGCTTGTGGCAAGGGTCAAGCATTTTACAGGAGCATGAACTGCCAGAGTGTGCCTCAGCAGCACAGGTACCTGCATGGGTTATCACTGCAGCAGACTGAAGTACCAGTTGAATTTCTCAAGTGACAAATTCTGCAACTGAAGCCACACAAGCTCAGCTTGTGAACAATTACCCACCCCAACTAGTTAGGCCTTTTATTTAATGAGGTATTCCAAGCAAATACAGCCCCAGTGTGCACTGCCTAAAGGCTTCTCTCTGATTAAAAGCAGGCACTTAAAACATTTTCAAGGGATTATGCCAAACACACATTGTACTTGGCTGAAATATTCTTTCCTTTCATGTCACAAACATACAAGCAACTTGTGCTTTTGCTATCAGTTCAGTAATGATGAATTTCTATTAAAAAGGCTCTTTATGAAATTGAAGATAAAAACAGACCTACTGCCTGGCTTTACACAGAGGAAGTATGCAGAAAATACCACTAATGCAAAACAAAGAGCCAAATACAAACAAATACATTAAGTAGGTCACATGAAATCGTCACATCTGCCTAAGAATACTATGAATGACAACCAATTTGGCATTTACATTTTAATCCAGTTTAAATTCACAGATTAACTGTGGATCATCCTTGCACAAAACACCTCAGTGGTACAATACAAACTACAGATAAGAGGTCACCAGTGCAAAGTAATTCCAGCAGAAAAATTTAGTGGTTCTAGTAGAGATGAGAGGAGCCTTGATTTGATGCTCTTTTCAGATAATTCCTTCACAAACAGCAAAGCAAAAAGCTCCCTCGTATGCACCGTGTTCAATTCATTATACAACCTGCATTCGGTTTCATGAACCCAATCAAGGAATACTGATCACATCAATACCGGTGTGCCATGCAATTTTATTTAAATGAGAATTCAAGTCATTCTGGATGCAGGGAGGGGAATTCATTTGTTTCACTGTGCCTCTCTTTAGCAGCACTAAAAAGGTGCTCTGCTAACCACGTAGCAAGGCTGCAATTGCCACATCATCTGTCCAGGTCCCCAGGCGACGTCCGCCTGCCACCGCCAGTGTGACAAAGCAATTTATGTCCTGCAGRGCGCCTGCTGAAAGCAGAACAGCCCAACTCCATCCCCCTAACTCCTCAAGCAGCCACTTCTCTGCAAAGCCAATGGCAGAGCTGGAAAGTCAGTTCATGGAACTTCTCTCCTGGCTATAAATGTCACAGGTCTCTGGCAGCTGAAAGCTCTCACTTCCGGCAAAGGCAAAGCCCATCCTGCTTCCCAGGAGAAAATGGGAAAATACTTTCAGGGCTTCTCTTACCTTCCTAGTGGCAAGTAAATCAAACAGAAGCTGCCTTACCCAGACTGCTTTTGCATGCAAGTGGACTCTCCAGGCAGTACTGCAAAAGACAGCTTGCCAGGCAGCAACTTCCAAACATCCCCATGTCCCAGGAGAGCATTTCAGAGATGGAGATTCAAGAGCAGGGTTTATTTAGCTTTTACACTCTGTGCTATTTCAGTCAGAAAAGTGGCATTAGCAGAAGGTTTTGAGTGTTCTCCTGTATAATCAGTAACAGAACAGCAGTGCAAGATCTCCTRTAACACAGATTTAGGCCCCTGCAGTGCCCACCACTCAGAGACAACTCTGCAGTCAGCYTGGAACTGTTTCCATTCAGTGCCAGCAAAACAAGTATCCTTTGTTAAATCTTAGTTACTTCCCACTTACCAGTTTGCCCCTCTGCTGGGCAGACCTGGTCTCCCGGAGCGTGTASACATCCCCACAGACCGAGATCTCCCGCCACACTCCGGGTTTGGACTCCTCCGTGAACCCTCCTTTGGGATGCATCACCAGCACCCCGTTGGTCGTCAATCCGTCCATGTGCCCATCAGGGTTTTTCCACTTGGCTGCTTTTTCCTACGTGCGACAGTCACAATGACCACCCAAAATACATGAAACCAACCTAAAGAGAATCCACTAACAGTTACTAAAGCGCAGCTTCATTGTTAAYGACAATCATGACCACGAGCCTCTGCTGGTGATAACTCAGACACATAAAACTGCAGTTTCTACTTAACACTGCAGCTGGTGCAGTGGAGTAATAAAAGTCTAATGACAACATAAGTTACCAACCAGTACAAGGAGATTTGGGGKCTTGAAAATAACAGAATATAAACCAGAGCTTGCTCCTAACGATTATTAGCAGTACTTACACCAAGGAATATATTTTTAGATGAATCAAAGCCAGCTGCAAAGATCCTYGCTGTGTACGGTGGGCTCCTGTCACAAACAATCCTGCAGGCAAAGCGGGAGATGGTGCTCTGGGTAATCTGGGCTTCATCATTATTTTGACTTCCAGAAATAGTATCTGTTACTACAAAGTCTATGGGGCTTTCTGTTGACCTCCCAACCTGCAAAATAATTAAGATAATGGTATAACTAGAAATACCCATAGAAATGTGAAGCATTGAGGGCACAGTTTTGCCAAGTTAATAGTGATGACATCAGTAAACTAGTGCCTACTGAATTTTTGGCTGGCAAGATCCAGCCAGAGATGAACTTGTATTTCCACGTGTGTCCTAGGCAGAAATACATCATGGACACAGAATGGCAAATTTTCACTGACCACAACTGATGCTCATGCTTGCTTGAAATAAATCAGCACAGCTGATTGGTTTGATAAGAGTATTGTCAACAAAAAAAGTATTATCACCTTGCTATTTCCTCATCCAACCACAGCAAATTACTTGCCACTATATCCTGCCAGTTAAGAAAACACTAACTTGGATTGACAAGTTTTATTCACATTTCCAGTTCCAAATTAATTTGTCATGAAAATAAAGGACTTTCTTTAGTCCCAGAACTCGGCTATTTTGATATGTCACAACAAAAAGCTACCCACCTTCATGTTTTCAGSATTTGTAGTCCCAGAAAGAAGAGTTTTCAGGCAAAACCCACCATATGATTAAATTCATTCCTAATCATGCACATGCGTGACTAACAGAATTAAAAAACTCTCTTCAGCAGAAATGAAACACTTGAGCAGTAGACAGGAATGTTTTAAAAATTCTAATTCTAGATCTGGAAAGATGTAGGCATCTGGAACAGAACACTTCATGACTGCACGGATAGAGGGATCTGACTGCCAGACAAACACAGMGTGAGGCTTTATCAATATTTCCACAGGCAGATTAGTGTTACACCAACTTGGAGCATAACTGGGGAAGCGGAGCCGAGGAACAAGAAGAGGAACAGAATATTAATTTTATAGACACCGTGTGATCAAACRGAATTAGGAATACTCTTCACATGAAACTACCTTCAATATCAGGTATCTGGATTTATATAAAATAACTAAACATGATCTCATTGTCCCCCAAGAAGTTCCCTTCTGCTCAGATCRTGCTCTTCAAAGCCAGCTATGGGGAGCTATGCATGATTCCATCATTAACAAACACCTCTGCAAACTAAATCTGCTGTAAAGAAACTGTTCAAGAGTCAAGGAAAGTAATGTTATTAACACCTAACCCTTGTCACAACTGAATTGATAGAAYAGTACAGGGATCTCTCCTGTACTTCTCTCCTGCTTCAAGTTCTACTTTGCAGAGTTACACTCCAACACAYGTCAAAATTCATGTCTTCAATGACACATCCACTTACTGTCTCCACCTCACAGGTCTCAGCCCAAGTAGAAAATGTAATGAGCTCTCTGCAGAGGAAATACTCAACAAGGCCTAATCAAAAGTGTACATTTCAATTTCTCACAGAAAGTGTCTGCTAGAATCCCCGAGAGACAGAGTTTAGAAACTATTTAAAATGGGATATTTCTGATTTATATAACTTGACAACTTGAAGCTAAAACTTACAAAGCAATATTCTTCTTCCTTTTACAGTATTATTTCTAACAGGCTTCTACTTCCCATCCAAAGCAATTCCTATTAAGACTCAGCACCGAGCAGCAGCAGGAACCTTATGAATAACTTTCGACTGTTCTCTATCTGTATGGAGAGTCTCTTAAAGAATAATCAATAACAAATATGAAATTCATTTGTTCGTAAGTTTCTGCCTCTTGCAGTCTCTGAAATAGATCATTTTCTCAAAGCTTTTAGATGCAATTACAGAAAAACCACCTCATTTTTCCTTTAAGGACGACAAAGCACACAAGTGTGTGCTCCCAGTCTCTCACATCACACTCATCATTCACCATAAAATCCAAATATGTTTGGATATAACCATTAAAATCTATAAACAATGCTTTTATGTGGTTTTTAAATCTCTGAAATGACATGTAATATTTTATATAAACACAGAAAGCACTTATCTCATTTGTGTAACAAGTATGTCTATGCAACAGCAATTATTTTAAATACTTGATTTTTTTTCCCTTTTTCTCCTGTTGAGAAAACCTCCTAGAGGATCAGTTTCATATATTGTGCTACTTTTCAACATTATTACTTAAGAAGTGGGCTTCAAAACCTAGCAATTTCCTCATGCTCCATATCAACTTAATTTGGATTTGAGATCATCTGAAAAGATGATTCCCTTGGGAATAAAGGAAGAACACGATGCTATCAACATGTACCCTCCAAAACCTTTAACTCATCTGATGCTGCAGTCAGACCACAGCCACTACAGACCTAATTCCATTATTCACAGCTGCTGTTTACACACTCCACTCCTCATTTTTCTCCCATATTCCTCTACAGCACAGCAGACTTTCCTCTTTCTAGCAATTTCAGGCTGTATTTYGGGACTCTCCTTGTCAACTGTGTCATATTACACATTATTTCCCTAAGTTACTTCCAACAAGAAAGCATCCATCTCCCAAGTGCTGCGGAAGGCAGCGAGTGTTGTCTCCTCTGCAGGTGATTGTTCAAGTCCATCAGTTTGCTCATGTCTGCTGTCACTCACAGGCAAAACCTGCCAGCATAAGATTTAACAACTGCAGGTTCTTGGGCTTCTGCAGAATTTCACTCTAATAAGAGCAAGAATTGGGAAAAAAAAGAAAAAAATCAATGCTTCATATTGAATGTACCTGCTTCTTGTATAAACTTGTAGTTATTCAGGGTAGGAGCTGCACGTTTTGGTTCTTTGTGGTGGCATGAACAGGTATAATCAAGTCATTTTCACCCCATCAAACCATGAAGGAATAGGTTCAGCTTCAACTAATGCACCATCAACAGAATGGTTAAAYTCTGAAGAAAATGTTCATTTATAGCAGCACAAGGATGCTGGAGCATACAGAGTGTGGGAGATGCCAGAGGAACATGTTAGTASATTCTTTTTGTTATTAAATGAAGAAATCTGACCTCAATGTCACTAAGACAAAGGTGCATAGTAGAACTTACACACACATTTCATTATATAATTACATTTTTAAAAAGCCCAAAAACAAACCACAAACAACAGAGCAGAACAACAGCTCAGGAAGCACAGTGGGAATAAAGAAAAAAAAAAACCAAGTGATTTGCCCAATATAATACAAATTAACAGCAGCCAAAGTGGGGCCTCAAGGCTGAGGATAATCCTGTGGTCAAGGCATTATCCTTCCCTTTTCAACTTCCACATCCTACACGAGCCAGGAACACACATTTGAAGGGAAAACAGCAAACTCCAAGGATTGTCTGTGCAAGTGATGCTTGACCAACAATGAAACTCTACTCTGTGGATCTCCAGACATGTAACTTGTCACCATGTACCCCAGGGCTGCACTAAACAGCCCTCGAGTAACTTTTCTCCAACAGATTCATGGGAATAGTTAAAATCTGATGGCTCATATRAATACTGGAAACCTCTTCAGCTGCTGCCTGGCATTGCTTCAGTGGGAAATTACTGCCACAGTCTACCAGAGCACTCCTGTTTCCATTCTCACCAGCCCCTCCAGGCCAATCCATGGAATCCAATCACCAGGAAACAGCCACGGAGAGTAGAAACAYGAACCAGGACACAGAAGTTGGAGGTCACACTGAGATCAAGTCCCAGCAGGACCACTTTACACATCCCAAGGCTGAAATAGTGTCTCATCCCCCCACTAAAAGCTGTACCCACCACTAGGACATTATGCAATAGCTGTCTATACAACATGCCCAGAAAGCAGCTGTTCTGCAATTCTTTATTCATTTTTCGGTGTACACAAGAAAGGGAAAAATTCCAGCTTGCAAAAATGGCTTTTCAAAATTTACATACAGGAAGAAACTTCACTGGAGCTACTCAAGAGATGAGCAAGTATCACACCATAGCCCAAAAGGATGGGTTACATWTTTTTCCACTAGTCAACATAGAAAAACCTATTTCAGTTCACTCTGGCTGTTCAATCCTTCATTCTGCAGCAAATGAACAGGACTGGGTTTTAATCAATTCCTATTTGGACCTCATAGTTTCAGTCAYACTGGGAAAATTTAATACAGAGCAAAACACAGAAGTCAAGAACAGCAGAGGCATCTCCACAGAGATATTTCCTCTTCTGTCAACAGCACTCAACTGCTGAYCCTTGTAAATATGAAAAGCTGAGTGAGGAGGGGTAACATTCATGGTGAGATGCTCTAATTAGAAGTCACAGACAAGACTGATCTGATCGGTCCAGAACGAAAAAGGTTGTGCATGTTTGAGTTCCCCAAGTCTGAAGKCTAAGCTTGCACAGGATTTTCTACTCTCTTATTATACATAAAAATAACCAAGGCACAAGAAAACCACTCAGGTTACAAGGATGTTAAATGATGTAGAAACCCACAAATGCACAGAGGGGACAGTGAGCACGTGTTGGATAATAGATGGGAGCTTAGAGAAGCTCAGCACAGGCCCCTCCACCACCTGCCACATTTGCACACCCCTCAGGAACAGTTTCTCATTCTATCACTGGTTTGTCTCCCCTACTGCACAGCTCCCACATTCCCTTCCCAGCCTTCGCTTTTACCTTCCTCCTTCCCCATCCCAYGTCCTACTCCTTCCACTTGCTCTTTACTCCAGCTGCTGGGTGCAATTCTGTGCTCATTCATGAATCCAAACAGAGCACACATTTCTCTCCAGGACTGCTTGTCTTTGGAGAAAAAGCAGAGCACAGTTAAAGCAGTCAGTAAGAATATTAACAGATGCTGGTGTGGGTTTGAGAAAGGCAGAATAATGCAAGATTTCAAGGTGCTCCCATATTAATGCAACTAGGTTAGACCCTGGAAAATCCCACAAGTCACAGAGAATACCCAGAGTGTAATGCAGAACTGAGGTTCCACATGCTGCTTTGAAAAACAAATAAAGTATTTCAGAGCCTTACCTGAAACATGTCTGTATCTTTATCATGAGTATATTCCACTATAACTGTCTGGCTTCTGGATAACGTGAAAGAGATACTGTGCTGACCTTTAGAGCTGATTGCCTGGTGAATAAAAGAAAGATTTCTATTACACACAAAAACACTGTCATCAAATTCATTTTGCTACATAAACACCTTTGCTACGATCAGGAAAAGCAGTGTATCGTAACATGTCATTACAAGGCTGGGTAAACACATACAATAGGATTTTTGGGTTTGTTTTTAATGGAAAACCCCAAGCTGCACTTGTTTGTTTTTAGTTCAGAAGTACCCAATACTTACCATTTTTACAGTTTAAACTCCAAACACCTTTTCTCTCTGAAATTATATTCAGTTCCTAACCCTTGTGGCAACTTGTACCCCAGCAAAGACTTGGGATTTATGGAGTTTGTTTTGAAGCAAGTGAGCAATAGAACTGATTTCCAGTTAAAAGTGCCAGGATTTCAGAGATATCATTACTGTTAAATAAATTTCTAGTTATATCAGAAAGAGCCCAGCAATTTTATATAACTGGTGACAAAACCCAAACACTTTCAATGTGTTTCTCCTCATTAAAGGGTGCTTTTCCTACCTGTCAAAGTAAACTGGTCTCTACAGATATGGATTTAGCACCAAAGACTAAACAGTATTTCGGTATTTAAAAGAAGACAAGAAGAGTACAGCTCCTGTTTTCTGCTGCATCTTACTAAGATTGAGGGAAACAAGCTGAGAAATTCAATCTATTGGCTAACAGGGAAATAGATGTACATATAAAAGTCCATATAACCACCCACAATTCTGGAAGGTAATGACTGTTACTGTTCAGAAAACACTTTGCAGACACTTAAGCAATGAATTAATAGGTTAATTAAAGCTTTCTCCAGTTTTCAGCTACGGGGATAATTTTCTCCAAGAGGTTCTCTCACTTGCTCCATTCCCTCATCCTGCTTTTCACCTAAAGAATTCACAGATAGGGATGATTAAACTGAACAACTGAATATATTCTACTGATCCGCCTGCCATCTCTCACAAAAGCCTAAATTATGCCAAAGCTACATCAATTATTGAACAAATCATTAAAAATCTTTCTGAATGCTGGAGGTATTAAAAACATCTATGTGCATACTAAAAGTCTACTAAGGGTTAGCAGGAGTATTTGACACAGAATCCTTGAAAACACATAATGGAAGAATTGTTTTTTGCAAACCTCATGCATTTACATCAGAAACTGCTTTTACAACATGCCTCTTGCTGGAAGCTCTGGCACCTGGTCCAGGGGAAAGTGTCTTTTCCAGTGACAGAGGAGTGGAACTGGATAATCTTTAAGGTCCCTTCCCACCCAAAAGTACCCTTCCCAGTTCCTTCTTTTCTGCAACAGATTTTTTTTTTTTTAACAAAACTTGAAGACAAAGTCTAGTTTCTCCAATTTTGTTCCAGGAGTTGTAACAGCTGAAAAGTGATGTAAACATCTTTGGTAATGACCAACAGGCAGATTCTAAATTTCCCAGATTATTCAGAGTGTTTTGTAATAACCACTACAGTGGCACACAGAACAAGGGGCACCAAGATGCAATTCAGATGAAGTCACAAACACTGTGACCTGCCAGGACACTGAGTTGTGGTCTGGAAAGTTTCTCCTCTATGCCTGGTTGACAACTAAAAAAGGGATCTCAAGCCCTGGGAGGTCTCAGGTGTTCCTAGAATATAGAAAAAGTAAAGTGATAAACAGGAGACCTTTCCACCTTGTGTTCTAAGCTTAATACGGCAATAATCAGGTTATATTCATATTGTCAGATATCAGCATTTCCAACATCAGAAAGCAACAGCTTTCACACACAAGATTCCACTCATTTCCAACTAAACTGTGCTGCAGTTGGGATATGACTGAGGACAGTCCTGACTGCAGCTCCAGCCACTCTGTGCAGCACTGACCACCAAATTCCCAGGCAAAATTCCCAGGCAGGGATGCGTGCCCCAAGCTTACACTCCTGTCAGACAAGCTCCCGGATCCAACGGAAGCTTTGGTGAGAACCCAAACTGAAAGTTTTAAGGTCTGACAGAAAAAACACGGAGGGAAATACAAAGACTTCCGGAATTACGGAGTAAGGTCGTGCCCTACGCCTCCAGAGCTCAGGGCTTAGATATATTAAYAACACTGACCAGGGTCAGGGTGTCCTCTGAAATTCCAGGGTAGGACATAATCTTCTTTTCTGTGTGTGCTCCTTTCCCCTCCCAACTTTTCTTCCTCATCTACTTCCCCTCCTCTTTGTTTTCCACTGTTTAAACCCAGTTATTTTCAGTGAAGAAACACTACATTTAATTTCCTGGAATTGTGTTAACATTTTTGGGAAAAGCCAAGAACATTATGAGAAACGTTTCAACTTGTGTGCTTTCACAGTCTGCATCAACACTTGCTCCAATTCAAAGATACTCTATAGGCATTTTAAGTGTTGGTCTCAAAGCAATTGGCCACTTCCAAGTAAAAAAAACCTAACAATACTAGTGGTATTTCAGGAACTACACAAAACAGTGGAAGTTAAGTATCCTAATAAAACAGTGCTGTGAGTGGAATGCAGACACAGGCAAGAACATGAAGGGTTTTGACTGCTTGAGGAACTACAGAACCACACTGCTACAAGTCCCAAAGGAGTCTGGAGGCTGATTGCACCAACCCCCTTAAAGCTGGTTTATAGCAACCAAAATAGTGAGTCTGCCTTTTTACTGCTTTTAGCATTCGAATTTCCAGACTTTTCTTCTTCTGTCAGCAGGATTCCCCCCTCAAAATCCCTTGATGCCATCACATAACAGCCCTGCTGTGGTAACGGAACTGTGAGAAAAGCCCTGACTCCCACATGAAGCACAGCAGCATCACAAGTTCTAGCAGATAAATTCAGAGTTTCAGGCTGGAAACACCACCTCCACCTTCCAAGCAGGAAGTAAGACGAGGAAGAACAAGAACCTGGCACTAAACTTTACCTYTGTCTCTTCACCTCCACCCCAAAGCTGCCAAGATCCACCAGAGCAACAGTGGATATTTTCAAAGCTTTTTCTTAGAATCCACCAAACTTTTGAGTGGGTGGAACTGTAGAATCATTTTGGTTTTAAAACACCATTAGGGTCATCAAACCCAACCACAACCAGGGTTGTGGTTTCACCTGAGTGGTCACAGAAGAGAAACTTCCTACAGCCACTTCCAGCATTTACTGTTCCCTGAGCTTACTTCGAGCAGATTGCTCCTATCTCTCAGGTTCTTAAAAGTTTAATGAAAATTATCAATTAAACAGGAAAAAAACAAACCCATGTGGCTCCAGGCTGGCCACAGCACCTCTTGTCCTTTAGGAATGCTGGTGGGGAGATACAAGCTGGATGGATTCGGGTGCCAACACAGGTTTGTTTTATACAGTTGACTGTCTCGAGCTGCTGAGTTCAAGCAATTCCCTTTGGAGCAAACAGAGAGCAAAGTGGAGATGAACTGACAGAAGCCCTGTGGAGGAGCAGAGGGGACAAATAACAGCAGCAGGAGATTTTTCCAGAATAATTCCACTGCTAGTGACTTTGKCCACAGTGGGGCTGAGGGATTTYAAGAAGTCCAAACACCAAACAAAAKCAACGAGGGAATCCTGAGGTGCCACATTCTGTGGGGCGTGAAGGGATAGATTTCCCCAGCACCTTTCCAAGGCAGAGCTCATGTTTGCACAGCAATCCACCTGTGTCCATGGGGTTTTCCACATGGAGGACAGTGTGCAGCAGCTCCAAGCCCCACTGAATGTTGAGCCAGTTAAGCTCAGCAGGAAGATTCCTCCCCCTTGCTCCAGGCAAACCCCACAGCTCCCCCCACTACCTCGAGATTTGTGTTCTGGTGATTTCAGATCAAAACTGCCCTATTTTATCAGGGACTGAAAGGAGAAGGCCCACRACCTCACCCCCACAATAACACTAAGCAAATATTCTTGATTTTTTTTTCTATTTTTCAGCTTTGCTAGTAGCTCAAGTTTCCATTTATATCCTTCCTGCTGGCTGGAATTACACTCGGCCTTGGTTTTTCCCCTGCCTCCTTACACACACTTTCCCATTCTTGCTCCTTTCTCTCCGTTTTGAGAACAAAACCTCGTTCCAGCACTTTGCCCTCRCAATCAAAGCAGCAGCTAAAGGCTACGACTTACAAATCTGTCAGGTCTCCGAGGAGCCAAGATCAAATAGAGATCAAACAGAGTCTGCTTTCCCAGCAGCAACACTGCAACTCYGCCAGCGCCTGGAATATCTCAGTCCATCGGAATTCTTTGCTCTCCACTCATTCCCCTGGAAAGGTGGATGCTATCAGTTTTATCATCATTTCAAGGAGCAAGAAAGTAGAATTCCCTCACCCCACGTAAAATCACCTCGTAGATAAAGGGAATAAGAATATATAATGGTGACATTTAAAAACAGTGTTTCTTAGTGCTCTGCTTTTTTAGCAAAGCGACAGAAAAGCATCTTCCCTCAGCCAGATGTTCCCTACAGAGGAGCATCTCGTGGTGTGCCACAGCAAAGCCCTGCACACCGACAGTGCTGCTCGTTCCCCGCAGTCACCTCCAGCCCAGGAGTTCAAGAACAGGTCAGGAGCTCACAGCACGATTACATCAACTTAACACTATTAAGCCAAACCTTCCGTGTAAGGAGCGTGTCAGTGAACCAGAGCCCGAAATTCTCACAGCCTTTAGGCTGCTGCTTGCGAAGCTTGCAGGGAGCAAGTCTAATCCACTTCTAGAAATAGAGATTTTATTGCTTCCTCCATGGCTTGTGAACCATGTTTCCAAGGAAAGAAAAAAAAAATAAAATTCTGCATTTGGAAATTTTAAATTAACCATTCCCTTGTGCCAGGTGAGCTCCCCAAAGATCACAAGAGGGACTTAATGTTATTATGGTCACCAAGTCTCATGCGCTATAGCAGAAATAGAAGCTAAAATCCATTAAGAAAGAGGCAGATGTCTCACAGGAAGGGCTGCTCCACCAGAATAGGAGTTTTAGTGTAGTTAATTAGGTTGGATTAGGACAATAAAATGATTTATGGGAACACTTTAGTTTTCTTTGTYGGTAGTCAAGCTGACCGACACCACGCTGACGTGTTTAAAATTAATGACAGCAGTGCCTTCATGAGTTAAATGCTGTCGGACTTGGCTGCCGGCCTCCCATTTCTTTTATAGAAAGAGAACACAAGAAACACTCAGGGATGTCAGACAAAAGATCTTGCAACTTAAAAGGAAGCTTTAGCCAGCAAGGAAGGAAGCCTTCAAAAGAGAAGAACACATCCCATTCCCACTGGGTTTTTGGACAGACTGACTGCCAGAGCCAGCAGACATTGAGTTATCGTAAGAAAACGTAACAAAAGYTCCCGAGCATGAGACACTGATATTTTACCCACATCAGAAAACTGTGGCCACTTGGAAGCTTCCCAGCAAATTAAGACAAATGTCCATTCATGTAACATTAGCTAAAGATTGCGATTTTACTCTGCCTCAACTTAAACCCAACAGTAATTGCCCAGAATTACCACCTCTCTAACACTACATTTCAATAAATTTACACTGACCTCTAGCTACTGATACAGCTATTATATATATATAAATATACTGCAACTTTCCTATAGCCTTCTGCAAAGAGAGAGATTATTATGGAAAGGTTTCATGTGCCTACAGGAGAGGCTGAAATATCTGTACCAATCAGAATCACTGACCCAGCTCTTTAACTCTGCTTCCTTGTTTCACACCAGGTTAAATCATGACATTCCTGCACAGCTCCACACAAGCCTTTTTGTTTCCCCCTTTTCCTTGTGCCTACATTCCAACTGCAACAACATCTCGGCAATCATTTTTGAAATACCAATGTTAACACCTTGTCTTGTCTCTAATACTTCAGCTGTCAATATTCTCTTGACAACTAAATGAGTGTTAGGAAATGGCCAAAAAAAGACCAAGAGCCAGTCACCGCATGTAGGCAAAGAAATGTGCCACCATAAAGAAATTAAATTTTGTCACTTTAAAAYTAGGAACGTGTGGCAATGTCTGCAATCCCTGTCACAATGAACGAGCTGAAACACATAACTCTCAGGTCACCCACCCCCCAAAACTCAAGGCACACGGGGGGGGGGTTCAGTGTCTATGCAGAAACAAAGTCAGCAYAGCGTGGTTTATTTACACTTGAAGTTTCACGGCTCTCAAAGCACTCCCAGGTTTGTTCTGTGCACCCTTTCCTGCTGAGGTTGGAGGTGGGAGGAGGCAGAAGGGACGGCACATTTGTCTCCAGCGCACATCAAAGCCATCTGCTCCAACAGCACATGTGGGGTTGTGCTGCCACTCGAGCAATTCACCATTTATCAACTCAACAGGCAGATGTTCGACCATTTTCTCCATTTGCTGAATCTGTTTTTAGACAGCCAGCCMATACCACACACATCACCCTTTCCAGAGGCAGCATCAAAACATGGCATTCCCTAATTCTCTGGTACTGCACCAAGGAAGGAGAAAGAAATCTAAAAGTTTTCCTAGATAAGCTACCGTAAAGCTGTCAGGGCTGACAGACACTTCACTGTACTCTGCTTTCCCAGGGAAGAATGTAGAGTAGGCTACTCCTCAGACAAAAGTGACTATTCAAAACATCTTCAAAATGCACAGTGGCTGTTGGCCAAATTGCACAGACTGAAGTTAGGCATCCAAACCATAATTTTTACAAGTGCTGACCAGACCAGAGTCCTACCTCACACCTAGGACTCCTGACCTGTGTTTTATCTCCTTTAGTCAGCTTGCTGAATTTCCTCCCCCAAGCAGAGCAGAGCTAGAGACAGCTCAGCAGCATCACACAAAGCTGCAGCACTGTCAGATACATCAACTACCCAAAGCATCAATCATCCACCCCAAAATCCAGAATGCTCCTATGGGCACGTTAGTGCCTGCACACTGCTTTTACATTTTCKATCACAACTGCTCTGGGGTTGCCTGCTGTGGATCCTGTGATGAGGACACATTTCACCTGCTCTGGAGACTCAGGAGACATTCCTGTTCATCACTGTCCCATGCAGAGTTTCATCTATTATTTGATGTGAGACCTTGTGTTGTTTTATCAGACTGTCACGTGCATATTGCTGTAAGTTTTGCGTTTTTTTATACTGGTAGTCAACAATAACCTATCCATACTTTAAAAGAAGTCACACAAATCTAGCAGGGATTCTCCTTTCATTATCCCAGCTGATCAGAGTATGGGAATCCACCCACTGTATTACAGCCTGGATTTCCATACACCTGTCAATACAGATTACAACCAAATTATTAAGATAATTTCTTGGACACCAATAAGACCTTCCCTGAAGTGTGACTTTCTGCAAAGCAAAACTTCTGACCACAAAACTCCTGGCATTAATTCCCTAAGGGTAGGATTTCTCTGGGAAGACTACAAGCCTATAGATTGAAACATGAAGGCATAAACATGATTTTGTCACTGCAGCTGGATCACATCCCCAAAACTCTTGACACACCCACAAAAATATCAGTAATTAGAGAAGGATGCAACAGTGTTTGCAACTGAACATTCTGGTGCCAACAGTCTACAATTCATTTATACACATCAGGAACAAAAGCAGCAGATGCCTGGCTACACTTATGTATTTGGGTATGCCAAGCACACAAAATAGCCACAAATTAGAATCCTTAACTAAAAGCCAGACAAAAAAAAAAAAATAGTGATAAAGTCCCCTCAAGGGCTTCTATCAATACAGACTGAAAGATTTGTACACTCGGCTCATCAGCAGTGAATGGTTCTGTGAATCAAAGCACCCCTGAGCACCAAGCTGTGCCTGCCTGCCCAAGGAGAGCACATAATAACACCAGGAGAGGCTGCACATCATTCCAGAGCTCCCAGAAACCATAAACTGCATCTGACACAAGTCAGTTTTACATTAGGACAGCCAAAGACTCTCCAGACAGTTACCTTAACAGACTTGTTAAGCAGCTGCACAAAACTCCCTGAAGAGACGGGGGGGAAAAGCAAATTCCTCTTGCCAAAAAGCCATTCGGTGCTTCTAGAAAGCAGTTASATTTTATAAAGCCCATCGAGGGACTGAAGCTGCTTTCTAGACATCACTCTATAGAACACTGTCCTGACAGAAGGCACTCTTTGACAGAACAAACTCAAAAGCAATCAGGTTCTTTTCTGCTGGTCTGGGATTCCCACTGGAACTGCAACAAATCCCTGCAAACTGGACTTGGTGGCCATCTCCTCCGTGGAGATTTTAAACAAAAACGAATCCTGTAGGATAGTTCAACTGGTGTTTGAACCAAGCTGGACAAACACGAGTGTCAGTAATTCTCAGGAAAAGCAAGTCAAGCCCACCCTTCAAACAGAGCATCCCTACTGCAAGAGATTCTGGGGGCAGAAGGCACAGGACAGGTAAGTCTGTAGGATCTGTCTCCTACAGGGATGAAAGGGATGGATGTGACCTCTCAGTACAATAACACAAGTTGATAGCTCACATCTTGCATGTGGAAAATTACCACTTTGGGTTTCTTTAGTCCTACAAGTACACAGTGAACACAGTATTTGTAACCTTTCCAGTTCCATTTATACACAACACCAAGCATCTTCCTGTACAAAGCTCAGAGCTCTCACATTCCTCATACACAACTTAGTGTATTTAAAAATACACACACACTCTGAACTGTGTTTAACTGAGCTACTTAAGTGATTTAAGTCAACAAGATAATACATTAAAYAGCAGTCAGAATTAAATCCTGATTTACGTGCTGCACAGGAGTTGAAAAATCAACTTGCTCAAGTGGGAAGCAAGGAGCTTTCTTCACTACAAGTGCAGTTGCCAAGCTCATTTCAGAACATAAGTGACTGCAAACCCCTCTGGTGCTGTCTCTAAATCTGTGCAGAACTGAAAACAAGGCTGGCCCTGATTCCCRAACCTTTTCAAATTATCCAAAGGAAAAAAGAAAAGCCCATCTCTGCCGCCGGGAGATGTCGTGGCTCTGGGAGCATGTGGGACCCAGCGCTGCCTCTCCACCTTGCAAATTGAGAAGGACAGGGAGAAAGCAGCAAGTCCAAACCCCATTCTCAGGCACTCACCAGAACGACAATGAAGTGTTCACAACCGAATTTAAGATTCATTTATCACAGAATGTTTTGYCCCTGGGTGCTGCTGTCCAAGCTACCAGCCAGGTTCACAAAGTAGAGTCAGCACCAGCACAGGGAGGTTCGGCTGAAAGCCACACATTTAACTTCAGCATCTCCGTGATTTACCAACTTCAGTGTGCACCAAGAGATTGGGGAAAATTTCAATATCAACAGCACACTACCGAGCAAAGCCAGCACAAAGGAACTGTCTGAGAGCACTCGAGCCAAAATACAGGTCATGTCTGCCACTAAAGAGCTTTGCTATCCGAGTGGAGCCAAACAGAACTTTTACAGGACAGTCCAACACAAACAGTCTCTGCTGGAAATGTGACACATCCTCAGCCCTCGTGCCCAGAGCGCGCTGCCCCGTCGTTTGTAAAATCATGGAATTGTTTGGTTACAATTCCAAGCCCAGGGTGTGAAAGGGCGAGCACAGGGCAATTAACAGCCAGGAGAATTCAAGCCTGCAGACAGGCRTTGGACAGAGCAGCCACATCTGCCTCCCTCCCATCAGATAAAGACCACCACAGCCCATTACTATTCTGAGTTGGTAGCAAAATCCCTCCCTTTATAGCTTTGGAATGGAATAAATTTAGCTTACTCTAGATTGTACTGAAGGATATTCCGCAGCCCAATTCCCAGTGTTCAGAGAAAGTAATTAGAGGATTAGTCGCCTCCATTGGTCTCCTTTCCTGTTATTTTCATTGTGTTCTCAAATTTGAATCTTCTGTCGTTTTTGGGTAAGATTGATACAGACAGAGGAGAGGAAGGGAAATTTATTTCCCTAAAATTTAAATCTATCATGCCAGCTTAAAAATTCAAGCCACAAAGATTCGTTTTAAAATTTATGATCCTGGAATTTGGTTTGAGCAGGCTGTACTCGCTGCATCCACATCAGGAAATTACCACTTATCTTTTCTGCAGTTTATTAAAATTTAAAGCAAGCTTTACAGGCAACTTGCTTTCTATTCATATGTAATGTCAGATAAGAGCACACCTCATCAGAAGCTCTGCACTTCACACAACATGATTTCACCACTGATATGACCTGCTTTGCCCCTCTCCAAAACAGGCTGGCTCAGACAGAAGGCAGAACTCCATCCCATATTAACACGTTTTTTCCAGGTGTACCTTTAGTAGTTAAGACTCAATTTATCTGAACACACACACAGTCAAGAAGAGTCTTTTCAAAATAAAAAGGTAGAGCACAAGACTGGAGTCGCAGTCGCAAAATTATGGGATATGTCTCTATTTCTATGAAAATACAGACTAGCACCCAGTGGTGGATGGGATTTGGGGCTTTATATTGAATAAAACATTGAGAAACATTATTAAACCATGACAATGCACTTAGCAGGCCCACGGTGTCAATAAGGCACAGTTTTAATTACGGTTATAGAATATCCAGTGCTTCCTAGGATAAAGCAGCCTACATTTCTGTGGAGAACAGGCTTGTGAAATTACACACAGCAAAAAGCACTTTAAGAACCYTTTTCCCCCCCTGCAGCAAGCCTGGGTAGAAGTTCTCTACATAAAAATTGTGTTTCCCAGTATTAACTGATTTAAACCATGTTTTTAATTAAACCACTTGATTTCTTAAATCAGTTGTTTAAACCAGGTTTTAACGAGCAGGAAAATCTTTGTGTTGGTTCTTCTCCTGGCAGAGCTCTGAATTCCAGGCTCATCACAGTTGAGAGTATTTAGCACACAGCACTATCAGGCTGCCCATAATAAAAATGAGAAATTAGTTCAATGTTATTGCTTACATTTAAGAAAAATTCATGGATTTACAYACATGTTTCTGAGAGTTTTAACAGCAGTATTTGACATGTTTCAAACCACCTCACCATCCACAATTTTCCAGGTTTACTGAGAGCAGCTCTTGGAACAGACATCCCACATTTCATGTAGAGCTCAAGAAATCACTGCTTATATATATATATATATATATATATATATATTTGTAATTAAAACCATTGAAATCACATGGCTTTGGGTCAAATTGTAGTCAAATTCCTGTGCACTTCTGGAATACCTGGATGGTATCCAAAGGAATCCCCAAGACACTGATTGTGCTAATGGCAAGTGAAGTCAGCTGTGGGTGAGTGAATTAAGAAGCAGCTCCAGTGACTCCTTGGAGCAAACACTGCCTACAAATAAATTATCAAATCATCTAATGCAGGCAGTACAAAAATCCYGAATAGTCTTTTTTTAAATAAACAGCCGTGGCTGTGAAGATCAAATTGCAAGAACTCTGCCACCACTCTGCTGAGCTAAGAAAGCAATTTAAGAATAGTTAATGTGGGAATCTACACTGAAATCAATTGATTCTTTCACGAGGTATGACCTGTAAAGCTACAAAACCCAGCAGGAAGCCTAATTAAAGACAACAGCTGAAAATGGCAATCTAGATCAAATGCCAGATAAAAAAAATAATTAAAAGCTTATGTATTTTTAGAGCAAATATAATCAATGGAAAGCCAAAAAAGATAATCTCTTCAAAGTCAATATAAATGAAGAGTATTCAAATTCACATGTAATATAATTATAACTGAACAAACTTACCCGTTTTTCTACCAACCACCCAACAAGCCAGTACAGATTCACTGATCCTTAAAACCAAGAACTAAATAAATAGCACAGCAAATGCTGAAGAAATGCAGACCACAGAGAGCAGTGCCAACACCAAAATTCTTTTTTTGTACAGATTGTACACAAATAGTTGGCTTTATTTAAAGAATTCCTTTCAGAAAACTGCAGAACCTCCACTGAGTTCTTCAAATATGTAAGGAAGGGTTTGAATAATAAATAACTGAGTGCACTCCCCACCTGCAGCATGACTCCAACCCCCTCTCTCTCAATGTCTTGTCCTATCAAAACACTCATTTAATAAAACATTGGAGGGCCAATGAAAAAATCTCTGGGATAATGACATTTAATCATTAACAAGTGAGGTAGTATGTAGAAAATATTTCACAACTAAAAGGTGGTTTTTTCAGCTACATTAACCTATCCTGCTCTCTCAACCTCTACTATTATTACTAATCCAGCTATTACATATAATAGGCAATTTAGAACACCTTTTATCACAGGATCTCATTTTGACCTTTTCGTTTCTGTACACGACAACTGATGTAAAATTATTTCCACTCAAGAGATTTGCCCTCTGCCTGTTAAGTCAGGTCAGGGAGTGTGGATAACAGGGATGTAAAACGATGGCGTGGAAGCCTTAACCCAAAATTTGTGGTTGAATATAAACTAACATTTTACACTTCATAACAGCATCATTCCAAATTTACAATTCCCCAGACGAAACAAACTCGAGTTTTGAGGCTTTTTGGTCTCRGATTTTGCTGCTGAGCCTCTGTAAGAGTAGCAAATAATCCCCTAAATCTCACATCTGCTTCGCCTAATGAAGCAGCAGGAACAAAAGGCCCCAAGAGCTCAGAGGGTTTCCCTGCATCCATGAAGGCCCAGGGCTTTCCCCCCCTTTCCTGATGTCTCTGCACACGGAGCTGGAGCTACAAACCACATATGGGCTATAAAGATGGTATCTTCCTTTAATCTTCCCAGACTGATGCTTCCCAGGTTTTCTCTCCGCATTATGAACGCAGAGAACAGCCTCTCACCACGAGYGCTGTCATTTTCTACACCGAAAAAAAGAAAAAGGCTCCATTTTGGCATTTACTCACAAACAGCCCTAATTTGTTTTTACAACAGCCATTACCCTCCTTCACACGCTGCACACAGTGACTACTAAAACACACAGGAACGTTTTCCATCATTTGCCATCATTCCCAAAACCCCGCAGTTACTGGCATACAACTCACCTCACCCTCAAGAAAACAGCGACCTGCTTCAGAATAACCAAATACTTTTGCACACTTCATATCTTCTCCAAAAGAAATGATAATTTAGGTTTTTAAACTCTGAATTACTTAATGAGGTTAAATTTTCCCCATACCAGGAATCTTCCAAAGTCAACCTACCGCCGGTTTAAGCACATCACGTTTGGCCAAGATATTTCAATCTGCTTCATGCTTATTTRATTTCATCAACAAATTAAGTGTAAATATACGAAATTAAAAGCAAACCAGGCTTCTTCAAAGAGCTCCAGCTTTCACACAGCAGCAAGTGAGATTTCTAGGCAGTTGCTGCAGTTCAGAAACAAATCCATGAGGCACTTTCTGCCACAGTTTCTGGAGTAGCTGTGCTKAGTAACTCGTGGAATAGCTCGTTTAAGCTGCCACTTTTCATTTGCTGCTTTACAAGGCAGAGTTCTCTCCATTCCCTCCTTCCAATCAGTTCTGCAACTCCTGTTTGAATCCTGTCCAGTGTTTCAGAATCCTTCTGAACCCTTGACAGCAGATCTGCACAGTACTGGATAAYGCAGCCCCATCAACACAGACTGTCCAATTCCACTATTCCCTGCTCAGCCGAGTCCAGAAATCCATTACATTTTTAGCAACTGCAGAAAACTCTGGCTTCCAGGACACAGTCCCTGTTGCAGTAGCTGTAGGCCCTACTGAAACTCTCCAAATATTTCAGTTTGCTGGTGTTTTGGTTACAGTTATTATAAATAACATGCTTTTTTAAAAAACCCCTATTATCAAGCCATCCAGACAACTCCRTGTAGCTGTTTCATTTTCTTTACCCTTCTGACACTTGAACTGCTACTAATTCTGTCAAATGAAGTTTGTGGGGTTTGTTATTTGGGGTTCTCTTCACTGTTTCTTAAAATTTTCTTGCATGTGATGCATTTAAYGCTGGAAAATGGCTTACGACTACGGAATCCCATTAGCAATCAGCTCAGGAACTTGAATTTCACAAATAATTTACCGGGATTTAAATTAATTAATAGCCAGCTGATAATGGTGAAGATTGTATCACATAAAGCTCCTTTCCATTTCTCTCTTTTTGACTTTTCAGACCAGCGTTCGCTATTCAGTATTCCCATCTTGCACAAAGAATTACAGGAATTCAGCTCTGGTTCCTCATTATCCAGTTTACCCTCCCAGCTCTTAGACCATTAAAACTCTCTAGGAATTCCCCACTGTTCTCACTCCAGCAATCAATTCCCAAGCCAGCGGGTGCTCTCGCCCTCTCTSTTTAGCCACTTAGGATCCTTGGGAACACACTCATTTAGAAAAAGGTTTTCCTAGGAAGCCTTCAATAAACCAGGACTCACCTTATAACCCTCCAGTGAACAGACCCCAGCTGTTCTGCTCTCCTCCCCCAAATACACAGAACAGATGTGTGGAGAGGGATGGAAAGGCACTGCAGAGGTGCTGGGCAAGCTTTACCGTGCCCACCTCCCCTTGGGAAAGGAACAGCCAGGCTCCCTCATGTTCCCARCAAACTTAGGGAATGCCTCATTGCTGTAACTACAGAAAAGGGGTCCAATCGAACCCAAACGGATCATGGCATTTATGACCCCTTCCTCATGAAAGGAGGGTAAGTAGTTCAGAATTCCCCATTCCTCCTTACTGCCTCTCCATACACCTTCTGAAAGTGTCTTTTATATACCAACATCTCATTGACACTCAGCAAGTCACAGAAATATCAGATTCCTTACATTATTACAGAGGCAAGCAAGGAATTCTTGGGACTGGAACCTGCTAAATGACTTTCTCACATTTGCTGCTTAACACACACCCCACAGACTGTTTGCCTGGGTGCTCCAACTTGTCCTCAACCCAGCTGACAWTCCCACTTGCAGAATGTTGGGGTCATCCTTCATATAATCCATCTTCCATTGAAATCCAACAAAATAATGCATAACAGCAGAACATTTAATTCTCACTGGTGTTGGTACATTTTTCCCCTTTCTCCTTGCTGAGAGCATCTGAGAAAACCAGGATTTGCATCCTGCCAAATCCATATATTGACATACTCTCTTTCAAGTAAAATATTTTGAATAGACCTGTCCACATCACCACTACTTCTAAAAATAAATATTGAACAATAGTTAATGCTCACTTTCCAGGCACGGAGCACTGTGAATTGCAGGTAGCTACTTAAGCACATTCTTTTCAAAATATTATAGACATTCCCTTAMCAAGGAGTTATAAATGCATGAATAAACTATTCAGTTCCCCTGACTTGCACTCAGTGCTTAAATGCTGGCAAAGATATCTCTATATACACTATGGAAAAAGAACTATGTTGTATTAAAATATGTAAGGGACAAAAAAAAGAGCATTTATTTGTTAAAAAAAATCATTCAAAGGGTCTTGAAATAYCAGGTGCCCAACTGAGACAATCTTATGCAGTGGAAAGTATAAACGTAAGACTCTTTTTGTGCCCATAACCAAATGTATCTTCATTGGTCTTGTGCCACCACTCAAGCTTCAGCTTTGACAGCTAAAATTGTCAAATTAAAGGAGGTTGAAGTGTTATGAAAAGACAAAGCACTACCTGAAGAAGACAGTGTTACTATGAAGTGTAACTAACAGTCTGGAGGGTCTGAAGCATTAAGTACTTGCCCTCAGGGTTGGCTCAGCTAATCTAAAACTCCAGGAAAGCCTGCTTAAATCCACACTAGTCCATCATGAAATTGTTGTTAGAGTGTGAGGCTTTAAGAGTCAGAGCATTACGTGCCTGTCAAATGACATTAAGCAATATTAGAAGTGGAGCACTTTAGAGCCACTCTGCGGCTGGAAGTGTCCCTGTCTTTGGCTGATGCAGCAGAACCGTCGATATTTTTGCCACATCGCCATCAAACAAGTCGCTTTCAACACAAGGCCTGGCCGAACTCACGAGTTCTCCTGTTACTACAACAACAGGAGGAAAAAAAAAAACGGCAGTTAAATGTTCCATCAGCGGCGATGAAATAGTACACACACAGAGAAAATAATAATTTGTTGTGTCTGTTGAATCCTGAACTTCAACTTGCCGGGACATAACAGAGGGAGAGGAGCCGCCGTAATGAAGGCCCACGGGAGTACAGGGATGCAGATAATTGCAGCTTTGTCTCGCCGCGCACCAACCCCGCTAACTTCTCTTAGCAAGTTCAAACGACGCTTCGCAAATTAATTCCACGGTTTTGTTTTCGGGGGAAAAAAAAAAAAACAACAAACAAACAAAAAAAACCCACCCGCCACTTCTGGGGAAGGCATTCGGGAAAGAACAATGCGCTCGAGTTGTAAGAACAAAAGGCAGACATTCCTCCCGCAGGAAAAAAAAGCTGAGGTGTTCCTGCGAGGCTGCTCCAGCGCAAACAGAGCAGGAGAAAGGAGCTGAAATTCCGAGCTGATGTGGAAAGATTCATTTTCTCTGTGACATATCCGTGTTCTGCCGCCAGACACGCGGGTACATGACTGACACACTCCGCTCACCCCGGCTTCCAAGGAAAATAATAATAGTTGTGAGGAAACGACAGCTATGAAAGAACAGCATGTATCCCGCATTTTTCCCTTCAGTAGCAAAAGGCCTCAGTACCGAGGAAAATATCAAGGCAGTCGAAGAGTTTGAACTGCAACATGTAATTTCTAGTGCTTGTCTCTGTGCATCTCACTTAGCAGAGCACAAAAAGCAGTGATTTTCAGCAAAACAAAGAGCTGATCTAGTGTAACTAATATTCTCATTACAGAATCATGTTTATTACTCCAGGATTCCCCTTCACAGAAACGTGAACAAACAGCGATGCAAAAAAATCCTACCACTTCCTGCTTTGCAAAGTTGAGATCTGTTTATTCATGAACATTCAAAACTAGGAGTCAGTGAAGATTTCAGGATTTAAGCCAGAACCATCAGGGCTATGAACTACTTTCATGAACACTGGCATTCAAAACAAATGATTAAGAGATGAATTTGTAGGTCTACATTTTATACTAAAAATCTTTTCTGGATCTAATGTTATACGGAATATTCTGTCAATACATCCCCTCCATTCTGTCACTGCACTGCCACAATTTGTGTTCAGAGACCAGCAAAGAAACTYGCAATGACCAAAACAAGTTTCTCATTTTGCCAGCTCAAAAGAGAAGAAATAAGAATCAAATGTTACCAATATGGAGTGACAGATCAACACAGTGCAAGTATTATTGTTATGAATGAAAACTGGGACGCATCAGATCTCACAATTCCTGAGCATACTGGACTATTTTTACTTTATGTGTATTCCAGTAGGAGCAAGGCTCTACACCAGTAGTGAGTGCTAAGCACAGTGCATACATGTTTTATATATTAAATGCAAAATGAGAAGGAAAATTCTCTTTTAAAGCCCCATGAGTACAGTTTTAACATTTTTCTTTCCAAAAAGAAAGTGTTCAGCAATGTTTTCCTAAAAAGCTCAAAGGCATCTCACTGATAGGCCAACTAGAAAAAGAAAAAAAAAGATGTCTGGATTCCTGGTGTCCCTCACTTCCCAGGGACAAGAGAGCAAAGGAGAGGAACAGCATAAGGTCAGTGGCAGCACATGGGACAGGGGAGGTTTTATGGGAAGGAAGATAAGAGCAGGACTTTAACCCATCCTTTCAAACCAATTCATTAAATCAAATGCCCAATTTATGCTCTGTATTATGTCTACATTTATAAGATGTACAGGAAGTGATGCGTAAGGGGAAGAAGGCAAAGTCCAACCTTCTGTATCAGTTGGTTTCCACATTAAATCTCATCATCTCATAAAAAGTTCATACCATACATTCTTCCGCAACACTGTCACACCCCAGTTCTGTACGTCAATTATTTAAGAGTTCAATCCAACCCTTCAGCCCTGATTTTTGATGCTTTAAAATCTTGGCAAAATTGGAACTAAGTCCCAACCCAAACGCCACCTCAGAAGCAAGTCTCAGTGCTTACACAGCCAACCAACCCAGCTGCCACCTGACAAGGAGACAACCTGCCCCAGACAGGTATCGAYCTCAGTTTCTGCCAAAACCCCTTTAATACAGCCACAATCTCTGCTTTTAAGGCAAGGTGTTTTCCCCTCAGTGTGAAGCAAAATACACTCAGTATAAACTATTAATAGAGAACTAGTACAGCAAGGCACAATCAGAAATTAGATTAATAAGGCACTGAGGGTGCCAAAGCATTTAGTGCATTTTTGGCCTTTCCACTCTGCAATTTCTTGCTGTTGACAAAGTTATGTCAGTGAATTTCTTGAAAGGGGAATCTTATTCCACTCTAAGTCTTCCACGAGTCTGTATGAAACAGCATTCAATCATCATCATACTGGCTATAKTTAACAGGCACTAAATAAATAGATTTAAAAGCGGTGAAATGCTTCATGAGAAAGGGTTGCAACCGTAAATTACACAGCCCCTCAATAGTTTGTAAGTCTTCTTTAACACTTGTCATCTATTTCAGTAACAAGAGGAACATGGTATCTAAATCAATGCATAAACAAACAAAAAAAGAAAAGCAAAATAAAGAAAGCACAGAAGCAGCAAACCATCATGGCAAATTAATGTGCCAGTCTGATGAGAATGAGTACATAATAATTCAATGAGGAGGATTTCTGTTTTAAAGAAAATCTACTTTTCATCTTCTTTGTTCTTCAAATACACACTGATACACAACTGGAAAAAAGTTATACAAGTGATAAAGAAGAGACATTCTGTACCTGTAACAAGTGTCCTGAGTGCKCTCTCCTTCCTGTTAATCAAGCCTGAGAAACACAAGACTGAGACAACCCTGGAACACTGGACAGGCTGATTAGATATAATCTGTGTATCTGTGATTTATGAACTTTTACTGGTGCTAACAMCACATTTCACAAGGAGGCAAGTGAAAGCTGGGAAAGCATTGCTAAAAGACAGCCCCCGCACAATTTATTTATGCACAATTAACAAATGATTCTGGGTATGACATTTCCTTGAAGACAACTTCCTTGACTTCAAAACAAAGAGGATCCGAATCTTGGCAGGAGTACAGAAAATAACCCTGCAGACACTCGAGGTTTTGGCAGAAAAATGACTCAAGGACAACAGATTACACGAGGCTCCCAAGATGTCAAACATCCCACGTACACAAATTTGCTGCAGCTCCTTCTGGAGTCACCTTGAGCCAGGGTTATAACAGCAACTGAGATACAAAAYTGGCCTGACCTACCGGACACATCCCAGTCCATGGGGCCTTGACCAAATCCATGTGCTCCAAACCAGCACGAGCTGCTCAGCTGAGCCACCCTMGAGACTGCACTGACTGTGCACAGCCCAAAGCCACAGAGCCAGGGCTTCAGCATCTTTCCAAATGTTCCAACCAGGCTCCAGTCCCAGCCTTCGTGACCCTGGCACTGCTTTCTCCACCAGCTCCACCACTGAGGCAGAAGTATCACTTGTTACATTTCCAGATGTGCTCCTTTTCAAAGATTTGTTTGAAGCCAACCAAGGAGGATGCCTCCATACTCCTGTTTCAAAGTGGTTTAGTGTTTTCAAGGCTAAATGAGGTAACTCACTGCCACCAAGTCAAAATCAATTACTACCTCAGCCTGGAAAAACCTCAGTGCACTCATACTGCCACACTAAATGATGGGGTTCCCTCTTACCAACTTRTATTTGGTATGCATATATGGATTTTTATTATCATTATGGCTAAATTTTAATTAGAGGATTTTCTACACAGAATTTCTCAGCAGTCAGAGAAAAATCAGAGCCCTACCTTAACATTTAGAAAGTACATCTTCATCTGGAGGTAAAAAAGGTTCCTGAGTAAGAGCCCTGTTTTTATATGCATCACTTCCTACAGCACAGTGATACTCTCAGTATTTGCTCAGCAGTATTTGCTACTACAGTACAAAGATACCAAGAGACAACATTAAATAACCAAGATATTTTTAACCAAGGAAACGAGAGTTAGGGAGTTAGTTCCCAGTAACAGTCAAGACCRTAACACAGGGATATTTTAAGATATTTAGCACGGGCTGTCTCTTGCACAAAATTGCAAACATTTTGTTTTGACTTACGCAGTTTATTTATTACACTCAAGTAGCAACAGAGTCAATTTTTGTGACAAAACACCAAACAGAAAGATTAGAGAAAGCTTTGAGGGGGAGGGATGAGTTAGGGAGAACACTTCATGTGCTATTCCAAGTTTCGCAATCCAGCTTCCCAAGGCCAGCTTTTCTTTCGGAACAAACTGGGAGCAGCTGCCCATGCTGAGGCAAGGTCAGCTTTGTTCCTCCCTGCCTCCCACCTGGACCACCAAGGCACTGCCTCCTTGCTGACCTTCGGCAGAGGAAGGTTCTTTGGTGGGCTGAAGAAGAGAGACAGAGGTGTGGAAAACCAAATGCTGACGTAGAGAGAACAGCGAGGAGGAAAAACTTCTGCATGTTTCACACAGTAGCCTGTTGTCTGAAGTTTATAATGGTACACGTCATTATATAAGGGCTACAAGTCAAAAATAACCCACAAAGCCTCCCCCAGGTTCCTTTCAGGCCTCCTACCAGCTTTGGTGCATTTGCTGTCACTGTCCTATTCCGTATTTCCTCCAAACTTCTGTAGAAAATTCCAAACCAGTAAGGCCTGTATATATAAAGTACAGTGCCTCAAAGGTGCAAACTACAGGAATCAGCCCATAACTGCTGAAGGGGTTTTTTTGATCATTCACACAATTTTTTTTGCATTTACGCAGTACAGAAAGTTTTGCTTTAATAACGCTCACAAGCTSTCTAAAACCTCAAGCACAAAAAGCACCTCTCCCTCACCTTCTCTCAGCCACAGGATCTCTTTAATTACCTCCTCTGGAATCCCGGACTCAGGAGGAGGCTGTGTTAAACACATGCACAGCCCAAACACYGTGAAGGCAAGAGCTTCAAAGAGAGAGGTTGGTTGGTATCTGTGTGATCAGCTCAGGTCCACCCTACAGGGCCAGGCACAATTTCAGGTGGCTGAACTACACAGYTGGGAGGAGCTCACCAAACCTTTGGCAGAGATGGGGACTTGCTGGTCCTACAAATTTAGTTGTGTCAATATGAGAAGACAACCCAAGTCATTCAAGAATGCACAAATAGGGAAAAAAAGGTGGAATAACCTCATTCAGCTGAAACAAAGCTTCAGCAACAGCAGCTGCTTAGGAAGAGCAACATCTGGGGAAGGGAACAGAAGGTCTAATCCTCAGAAGCTGTAACCCCCCCACCAAAGAACAGCTTCCACTGAATTTCCCAAAGAGCAGGAGAACAAGCAAGCTGCTACAGGTTCGGAAATTCCCTGATCATCCAGGGTGTAAATGTGTATGCTCTGGGCCCACAAAGCCTTGATTCTCAGATGAAGTCTGATACTACAAAAGAAAGCATCTGTTCACTTAAACTTCTCTGGGATTTAAGGTTAGCAATAAACCCCAGAAATCTGCCCTGCTGCAGAGCAAGTATAAAATGTGGTTTATCTCACCAGGATAGTTCCAGGTTTTTTTCAGATTCCTCTGCTCAATAAGACCCCTCACCAATGTTGACCAGAACTGTTTTAGACTCAAGAGCTATCCAAGCTGCAAACTGGGAGTGCTTTGCCCTTTAAGCCTTCAATCAGTTGTGGAGTCTGGGAGGAGAAACAGCCTTGTGCAACCCTGGAACCAGAGTTTCTCTGGTCACATGAGATTCATGAAAGAAAACAAAACCCATAGAAATCAAACCTGTACCTGCTTCCCCTTTCCTTACCCTGGGTTAAGGCAAAAAAGAAAGGAAAGTGTCTCTCAGGATCTTAAACTTAGAAAACAGGAAAGGTTCCCAGGGAAATCTCTGAAACCATGGAAGTGGTAGTTGTTGTCATCATCCAAGGCTGAGAGTGCAACACTTCAGGATGATCCCAGTCTGAGACAGATCACTGTTCAGACACTGGCCTTGTGCTCAGTGAGATGCCAGGCCACAGTCACCACAGTGAGAGTCCCAGGGCAATGTGCAATCCTGAGCTCAGTGCACCAAGTGCACAGGTTTTCAGCTTGGAGTGACAGCCCTGCCTGCTTGCTGGTATCAGAAAGCAGAGAAAACATCCATCATTCCCTGGCTGTGGTGAACTCAGTGTGATCCCTCAGAGCTGGAGGAAGACAAAGTCCTGAACAACCAAGCAAGTTGGCAGTGCTGGGCCTTTAATGAGCTTCCTCCAGTCGAAGCGATAGGCATCTGCTGCTACTGAAATTAGAAGGCCAAAGTATACACTAACCACAAGCATTATCTCCCAGCAGGCATCTGCAGAGTCCAGAACTTCCTGAAGTTCTGGCAGGATCACTGTGGACAGGAGACATGCAGAATTTCAAGGCAAGTCTGTACACAACACACRCGGCCTTACACGGAGGTCACCTAAGTACAAGCTCTGCTGTAGGTCCAATGGCTGGACTGGTTTGCTTTCATGGAAGGACACCTCATGGATGATCAAAAACAAAGAAAGATAATGACCTTGTAGAAGCAAATCCATAGTGCTAAAGAATTCTGAATTGCTTTATGACTGCCAGAGAATTTCTGCACGCAGAGCTAAAGAGCTCCGAGCATTCAGCAAATGAAGCATCCCCACAAGCACTTTGCTGGGGATACATCCCTTCAAAAGAGATTATCAGGATAAAGTATTCCAYTTTCTCCTAAAATATTTGTGAGGTCTTTGGTGTTGAATAGGAGCAAACCAGCAGGATCTCAAAACAAAGGAAATCTACATCTGAAAGAAAGCATAAACATGTCTTGACAAGAGACCTACAGAGTGGAAAGAGGAATCTTCTAATGTCACAAGAGAGTCACCCCTCTTAGTTCTGCACTTGGCAAACAGATAACATTACTCATTTTACAGATGGAGTCATCAGAGACTCCCAAAACRAGAAATATTTAGATTTTGTTCTTTCCATCAACAAAATCTCAAAGCACTCTGGAAAACAAGTATTTTCTAATTTGTAAAACAGGAGTAGCAGCTGTTTGTTTCTTTGAAAAGTTACTGTTGGCCTATCAAGCTTGAATTGCTTTCTGTGTTTTCAAAATAATTGCCCCTCTCGACAAAGCCTTGGAGCAGAGAAGGCTCATCTCCTCTTTGATGCAGTTCCAAGTCCCCTGTTCCAGGAGAGCAATCCCACACTGCTGTGACTGAGTACACACTACCTGACTTTTCCAAAACACAACGTTCCATCCATTTAAGAYGATTTTGTTTGGACATTAGTTTGAGATAACAGGAAAAGCATATCCATCATCAGCTGAGTGTTCCCCTTTTCATGAGATTTTTTTTTTTTTGAGCATGGAACAACCTTTATACAGAAGAGGAATTCCTGTACTAGAGATGCTGACAGTCCCAGACTCCAGCAGTTGCATACAGGCCCCTGCAGTCATCAGGCTGTTCCCAACTGTGCTCCAGCACAGCCCACCCAATCACCTGGAACACCACAGCAGATCCCCATCCCTTTTTAATACTCCAGAGAGAATCTTCCTTAGTAATGCCAACTTGCAGGGGGGAGTTATCCCTGACAGCAGGTCCAAAAGGCAGTACCACCCCGCAGGCAGCAACAGCATGCTCAGGCCATCTGGCTTCACTGGATCCAAAACCAGCTAGGGGGAAGTTTTCCCAAGTTTTAGGAAGCTAAGAGCAGCCCAGCTCTCMGGAGACATGCACTTCTAAGAACAGATCCATTCCAGCCAATTGAGAGTCCAAACAGAATAAATATGAAACAGGACAGAGCTTCACCACTGCAGTAGGTGGTCCAAAATTTCCACTCTAAATTCTGGGGATCGGTGGGGAAGCACGCAGAAACCAGGCAAACTGGAACGAGACAGTTTTAAACAAGTCATGCCACATTAAGCTCAAGCTGTGAAATTTTTATCTTCCAGTGAAACAAGTGGTTCAGCCATCTCCAGTACAAATCCTACTCGTGCTTTTCCCGTGGCACAAACAATCGGGGACATTCCGTGAGGGGCAGCAAGATTTGCGGTGTCTGACCTTACACTACAGCATTGAAACCTCAGCTGGGATCCAGCCTCTCCTTTCCCTAGTTCTGCATCATCACCAGCCCAAACCCCCCCMGGTTATTTCTGACATGGGCAAGGAAGCTGCAAAGTGACAGATCCTGCACAGCAGTGGTTACACAGCCTGGCTCCCCGCGGGAAGCGTATGGGGAAATGAAACGTTCCCAMGTTTCTTAACACCGGCCCTGGCGATCACTGCATCCTCCTCTGCTTTCAAAGGGCACCCACATTCAAGTAGAATCTCCTCTAAAATATTGATTTAGAGCAGATGTAGTTTAAAGAGAGTTTACAAGGAAAGTGGTTTTTGATCTTTTTTTTATCCTCTGAAGGGAGAGCATGAAAACAAAAAGCAACGTTAAGTCATAAAAAAATAATTGTTGTAGAGCTCAGCAATTTTTAATTCCCCTTCCTTCACTAAACATCTGGGTTTTGTTAGAAAACACTGTAAAATGATTTTCCAAAACCTTTGACATGCATTCTGCTCAACAGGACCCCAAAGCTCAGGAAGGAGAGATTCAAACCAAGTAAGCATTGTTACTTATTAAGCCCTACCAGCGAAATTCGCTCTAACCATTTTCTCCTGCCTCACCATTCCCTGCTATTTGCAAGGGCACAGGGATAGGGAGTTAGCACGTTAAGATGATGYTCATTGAATAGAAGAAAAGGACATTACACCAAGGAAACCATTGTTCAAGCAGACTCAGTCTGATGAGCCAAGAAAAAGCTGCCTCTGCACARGCCAGGGCTCTCAAGACACCTCTGCCATTAAGTTACTTCAGAACAAATTAGTGCTCCAAGAACTGATTAGACCATAAACAAGCCCAATAGGAAAGAGAGAAGCCACTGACAGACACAGCATCCTCCTGACAGCAGCTGAGCTCTCCAGCTCTCATTGAGAACGAGYACCAAAAAGCTGTCAGTGCCAAAAGGATTTCTGGCCTTTCTGCTCCCAATTCAAAGCATGTCAAAGCAGATGCAATATCTGCAGTAGATCACTCMTCACAAGAATCCTATACTTTCATTTTCTCTCGTCGCTCAAAGCACAAATTGCAGCTCTCTCCCTGACCCAATAATTACTCGTATGGCTGCGTTTTGTTCTTCCCCAGTAGCAGCAGGAAACTTGATTGGAGCTGCAGGAGCCCAGCCAGCGACTGTACAAGCTGCTGTTGTGATAGCACAAAGCAGAAGCCAACTCGGCAGGTAACTGGACTTGGAAGTCAGAAAGATCTTCCTCAGTCAGCTTGAAATAGCAATTTCATAGGGGAGAAAAGAGGTTGCCTTTATCTACCACAGGTTACCAAGGGAAAACTTTGATCCTAAGACAGACAGACATAATAAATACCAAGACAAACCACCRTAACAAGGTATTAAAGGTGGGGGTTTTCAAGCCTGCAGCAATTCAAAAGGCATTTGGAATCTTCTCTGGAGTCAATATGAAGCAGGCAATCACTCAGGCACCACCAAAGCACAACATTCCCTTGTTAGAAAGGAAGTACTTCCAGTGCTCAGTTATATTCTCTTGCCCACTGACTTAGTACTTTGGAAGGTCTCAATTACCCTCCACACTGTAACAAGGAAATTCAATCATGCTTCCAGAGCAATCCTAGGGAATCCTGGAGGATTACTGTCAACAATTCCTGCTTCCTAATGCCATACTTCAGTAATTCCCATGAAGCTCCATCTTCATTTCCCTAAACTTCACACCCATGGAAGTAATTCCAAAGCATTAGAAGCCAGTAGAGAAATTTAAATGCACATCATAAGGCATGGGGAATTCCATGATCAGAGTGTCCAGTAACACCAGTAACCTCAGTGTTAGTGCCAGCTGCCAGCACCCCTCATAYGGGACTGAGAGAGTTCTCTCCCACTATTCCACAGAGAGAATTCCATCTAACAACATCCAACAAGAAGCTAGGGATGGTTGTGAATTGGAGGAAAGAGGAATGAAGATTCACCTGTGTTTGTGCAGGGCAAAGTGTTAACCTAATGGTCCACTGAAACAAAAGACTGGCTGTGTACTGGAACGGGAGCTTTGCAGAAATTGGGATTACATGGTTTTATTTACACAGCATATTATTGACCTGCTTAAGATCTGTAAGAAGGATAACACTGTCCTCAAATATTATTCCATAGTGATATTAAGCTGGTTTAGTTTTCAGTCACAGACACCACTTCCCCTGTTAGACTCAAATACCTCCAAACCAAAAAAATGTCACAAACCCCCAAAATACAAAAAACCCTTATGAAAACTTCCCACATCTCTCCCAAACCCCAGTAAACTCCAGTTCAGCATCCCACCATTCCCAGGTGATTATTCTGAAAAAAAAAAAACTTTTATCCCCCTCTCACTTGAAGTTCAGCACTTATTGGAAAATTTCCACACAAGTAAACCCTGTAATCATTTCAGACACCAGCAGACTCTGACTGGAGTTTCACAGCATTAAAAATATTCTGTGTGAAAACAACACAACTCAACCAAATGAAATAAACATTGCAACTGACTCCTGACTTTGTTAAACAGCTCTAACAGCTTGAAAATAAAAATCACTACCTATGYTGTGATGAGCTAATAGCAAACTTACACCTAGGAGTTTGGGAGTCAGGGGAAGGGTTTCACAAATTCTGYGATCATGACTGATAAGAGCCTTCCTCTTCATCATGAGACCCAAGTCAATGCAAGGAATGGCCTCTCCAGGGACGTGATGAATTTGAAAGAAACTCTAATTCAGTACAGAGGATGACTAAAATCTTGAGAAAGATCCATACACAGTTAATGTGTATGCAGTGCTTCCCCCCTAAATACACTCAAATACCCTCAGAAGGCCAAACATTTCTGAATTTTCTTCAGCACCTCAGAAGGCAGAGTGGAAAAAACAAGTGCTCAGTGGAAAAAAACAAAAGGCAGTGATTCATATGCAATTAGCTCAGCTAAATTTACTACTGAAGCCATCGCTACTCCAGCTGTCCTTGACACCTGCACAGCAGGGACAATGCAACATGACAAGCATCCTCTTACTATCTAGTGCAGTTTTCAGGCTGGCACRCTAACTGGAAATTGGTGACAGCTACAGCTCTTGAGCTGCTGCATTAATGCAATCAGCACAAACCCAGCCATGCACCTTATTCAAGCACTCATGGCAGAGACAAAACCAATGGAGACAGTCAGGGCTTCTCCCACCTCTGCTAAATCCACCACCCAAACAGCATCAGTGCTCTACACGTGTCTTTCTACTCAAAGGTTCAGTTTACAGTGACAGAAAAGCAGAACAAAMCAGAAAATTGGTATCTGGAAAGTTACAAGGAAGAATGTAAAGGGAAGATACCTGTTAATATCCCATGCAGCACAAGTTCCTGCTGTTTTATGTTCCCTAAATACAAGTTAGACTGAAAGACTGAGAGTAGAGCTAAACTTTTGAGGTCAAGTTGCACRTTAGTTTCTAAGAACTAAGCAGCTTCCTCTTTATTAGCCTGTGTTTCTTCAATCATTGACACAAGTTACTGAAACAATTCTCAGTAAAACAATTCGGGCTCTGATGCCCAAGATATGAGAAAAGCTGACAACAGCATCTTAAAAATGTAAGTGTCCTTTCTGTGCACGGAAAGAGCACTCCCCGAGATCACTGCACCACTGTTCTGGCACACATCCACCAGCCTTGCCCCAGACAGCACTTTAAATACACAAAAGCTCTTTTCCAGGGGTTCAGAGAAAGTGCAAAAGAATACATTCAGCTTGACATATCTACCTGAATCCAACTCCTCAGAGGACAGGCTTTAATGTCCCAAACCCTCTGCTATCTTTATAAGGGCACTAATTTGTACAGCACTCATATTTTATCTGCACTGCAATAACACCACAGATGAACATTAACCAGATTCCTTGTGGTGTCTGCCAGGTGTTTAAATATTTTGCAACTCAAATGCTGAAATATTATCTGCAGTCTAAGTGCTTTAGATTATCCAGTGAGAACATGTGTATATTTCCATCCWCTGCGTAAAACACATTTTTTTCCCATTTGTTACATTTTAAGCAACAGACTAGAATTAYCAACATATACTACAGGTCTGTTTTACAGGTTGATTTCATCAGGAAGATTTCACTCACAAAAGCTTTCACTTTCATAACAGAAACACTGAAAAATATTTACTGTAACTTTTAATCCAAAAGACTCCACATTTATCTGTTACTATATTCATGTATTTACTTTGCTGCTTTTGCTCCTTCACCCACACTAAACTTCAGGTAAAAACTTTTACACTACCATTATTAGCAACAAAATTGRAAGGCCCAGAGGGATCACAACATTTTTTACAGGATATCAGTTACCTTCTTGAAGAAGAAAGAAGTATCACTCCAGTGAGAAAGAACTAAAATACTTTTTGTGTTTTTATCACCTGATTGACTACTCTGTGCCTCAGATAACACAGTCAGCACTGACAGCTTTCTGAACAKGGGCAGGAGGGTCAGATTATCCCATACCTGAGGTTACAGACTATTTTCAACAGGTAACTGGATTAAAATTAAAGCTAAATACCCACAGAAAGAAAATCCACTGCAGACTCTTCATTAAAACAGATTCATCCTACAACCACAGAATAAACCGGCAGCAAGGTACATCAGCAGCAATGCCTGAGCTGTTCTCCACTCAGGATCATCAGAAAACCAGGATTTGCCCAGTATCACATACCTTGGATGCTTGAGGAGTGGAGATCACGTGCACAGTGCTGGGCTTAACTCCGTTTGCCTTAGGTCGCTTATAAAGGGCAAATCTGCTTTTCCTGCGCCCTCTGTCCCCATTAGGGAGGGATCCATTGTACCTAGAACCAAAGGAGAAAGAGTTTAGCATGAGCCACCCCCAGTCTGGAACACAGAAAAGGAGAGAGTGGTAATTTGGCCACAGTATTCTGGCATCATCAAATGCACAGGCAAAACAAAAGTAGTAACAACCAGGCTAAATTTTGCTTCCTGAATTATGAGCATTCAAACATTCTTTAGCTAACAATGGTGGAAATTTTATTCTCATTAAAAAGTTAATTAACTGCAAATGAAATAAAGAGTTGTTCAGCCACAGAAGTACTTCTTGACCTCTAGAATCAAAGGAATTTGGAAGAACAAGCTGTACATCTCCACTGTAATTTCAGAACATGATGAGTTTTTAAATGCTTTTACCCTACCAGCCCTGTCCTCGCATCTCATGCAGGAATGGAGAAAGAACAGGGGCAACTTGGAAAACCAAACTAATTTGGGGGCAAGTAAAACCATGTGAAAGGAATTTTACTGACATAGTTTTTCTAGTTCCCCCCCCCCCCACCTTTATTTAAACTCTAATCCTGAAGGCTTTATCTATTATTAAGGAAAGAGGATGCAAGTGTTTTTAATTTATGTGACTATCTGAAGCCTCACTAATGACTTTCTTTATCAGGTGTAACACAGAGCCCTCGACAGTTCTTTCATCTCTCCCTGAGGACAGAGACCCAATGGATTAATTATTCAGGGAAGTTTTACACCTCAAGGGGACACAGCTCCTTCCCCAGGGAAGGATCAACTGTAAATTTCTTTGCAGTGCACAAGCACAAAATTCACCACCACCTCACCCCCTAGATTTAGGTCAGGCAGATGCTTTCCAGCACCATTCCTGCCAGCTCTCAGCTGCTCTAGGAAGAGCTCTCAGGGCTTTACTGCCTCTTCCCTTCCTGATCCTGAGATTTCAGACTTTTGCCCGAGAAACTACAGATGTTATTCCACTGATAAATCTCTTCTGTCCTGCTTGTGAAGTCTATTCTATACTGATCACACACACCCCTCTCCTACAGTGTGTAGGATTAAAGGTTAACACTGCAGTCAGAAGAAGAATTTTTTTTCTTATCATTACATCCTGTATATGAAACTCTTCGTGTAACAGGAGAATGCACTTGGAGAGCCTTCTATCCTTCTGCAATCCCATGGGAAATGGGCAGGATGAAAGCAAACAGCCTCACTGCTGAGGCTCTGGAGAAGGCTCACTGCTCACTCCAAGCTTTCCCAGAGGGAAACACCTTCAAACTGGAAAACACCACGTCTGAACAGCAGGAATCCCAAACGCAGGACTGCTGAAGGCTCCAGCACGAGCAACAACAAATTTAAGATCAAAATCATTTCAAACGTCWCTACTCTAGAACATACCCCAGACCTTTTAAAAATAAACATTCAATACATAATGCTAAAGCCACGTGGAAAGTTAAGAGACTTTCAGCTGAATTTGTTCTCCCACTCCCATTTTCATAGGGGAGACTACTGTACCCTTCTGGAATATTAAAGGAGATTCCTTAACAGAGTAGGAGTAAATCACCACTATTTCATGCCAGGCCTACTTGTACCTTGAAACTTGCAATTAGCCCTACACCAGAGATGTGCAGCACAGTGGATCCTCACCACGAGAGACCAAGCCCTAGAAAGATACATCAATATGATCCACAGGCAGCTTAAATACCAGCACTTAAAATAGGAGTTATTTGATTCTCCAACTTGAATCTCCCTGGACTTACGCACATGCTTTCCTTCAAAGACACTATTATCAGGAATATGCCAGCAAGTTTTAACTTGCCTCAAGACAACATTCTTTCTACAAGTATTTTTATCTGAAAACCTAAAAAAGTAACAATTGCCTCAGAAATAGTATATAACTACTATATATTACCATTGCTGGCTTTATGTCCTGGAATTATTAATGTTTCTTATACTTGTGTAACTTTTAAGCAAAATTAAAGTAGTTCCACTCGAAGTTAAAACCAGGCAAGTGGGGTTTTGTTGTTTGGGGTGTTTTTTCCTCATTTTCAGAAAACAATTTTAGCTGGGGAAGGCCACTCCATTTCAGGTTTCTGTGGGATTTAATTACTTTTAAAAGAGAGAAATAAAGAAGCTGCTCAAGGTTAAAAGACCTTTTGGAAACTTTACATAGGAAGGAGATACAAGCCAAGTGAAAGTTTGAACTCATTCATCCCGATTAGCACCAACAAATTTTCATGAAGGTTTTCCTCGTGCCAATTTCTAAATTTCCTTTCCACAAAAGGGCAAGAGGAACTGAGTGGTAGTTTTATGATTTGTTATGCTTTAATTATAGACCCGCAAGTTTTATTTTTATCCGACAGTGGTGGAAAGAGCTGGGACAATTCCTAGGCACACAAACATGTTTTAGACAGGGGGAAAAAAGGGTGTGAGAAGTTGCCTCTTTCCACAACCAGCAGATGCCTTCATTTTTCCCAAGCCAGGCCTCTCAATTCGTTCCCCACAAACCAACCCTCCCCATGGCACTGCAGCCACACCTTTCCTTGCCAGTGTAATGCCAGGATTGCTCCCACCCACCCTCTCTGCCCTGCTCCGGAGGCAGCAGCCCCACATTCCCATCTTGGCCCATCCCTGCCTTTCTCRCAGGAGCTGTTCCACAGGACACAGCAGGATTCAGCATCCAGGAGGAGGAATACGAGCATGGCTGTCCATATCCTCTCAGTTCTTCTACTGAGCAGTGCCTGGGTGAACAATTGCCTCCCCCTGAGCAGCAACGATGGAACACATGGAGGAGGGACAAGGATTGAGGCCACAAATTCCCCATCACCAAACACTTCCTCTCAACAAGCACGAGCCCATTCCCCTTCTCCCTGCGCCCTTCCAGTAACTCCAGGATCAGCTTAGGGACCACACCAACCAAAACCAACCTGCAGCTGGAACTCTCCCTCGCCCCACCAGAAAGCCTGGAACAAATGTTGCTTTCAAGTACTAAAACGAATTAGGAAAACTCCAATTTCACRGAGACAGAACAATCATTTCCGAAAGCATCCTGCTCACACGTGGATCTACGAGGCATTTTTGGATTTCTCCAGATGTTCAGACCAACACACGTGGAAGGAGCAGTCCTGTGCTTTTCCCAAATGTTTCTCAGTGACAGCAGTACTGGGCCAAGCTGCATTATGAAACCCCCGGGATAATTACCCCAGTTGATAGCACTATTCCTTGCAAATAAGGGAGTGCTGCTGGCATAGGCTATGGGCACCGTAATTACCAAAGCCAGTTTCCTACAGATTTACATCAAACACTTGCAGAGTTTGGTATACAGTGAACTGCAAACTCCAATTAAGCTTTTCCCATGGTTGGGATTTGCAAGGAAAGCCTCTCCTCCGCCTGGATCCAGAGCTGTCTGGAGAGCAAGACCACACATGCTCTCTCCCACAGTCCACTGTGGCAAGTTCCTATTTTCTACAAGTCTTGTACTACTTGTACTACTACTACTGCAAGTACTTAAGTGCTTCAGAGCTCCCCAACAAGCTTTGAACTCATTGTCAGAGGCTTGTTACACAAGCTTTTTTGGTTTATGTTTATTTTGGGTTTGTTTTTTAAAAAGAAATCCAGCCTAGACAGTGGCAAAGAATAAACGACACCTCTTACTCGAGACAAGAGCTCTAAATCTTGACCTGCACCTTCAAAAGTCTGACTTCCAACTCAAGGATGTCATCCTTAAAATTAAGGTGAATATTTAGTAGCTGACATAGCTGCACATAGTTGATATTTTTTATTTTACGATGCTATCAAAATACAAACCATCATAAAATTTAAATACTTCTCCATACCTGTGCAATCTACCTCCCAAACTGAACAACTCCTGATTTTCACCATGACAAAAAGGAATAATTTTACTTTGCTTTCCTTGTCTACTGCTAACAGGTCTACTGCTAACAGATCTACTGCACACCTCATCATTTTTGGATGCAAACCATCCCAAATGACACACTTGGTTATAAAGAGCTGACATGCTGCAGTTCAGTTGTTACCACAGCTCCAGTGAGTCCAACAGCACATCTTTGCTGTTATTACTAAACAATAAAGCTGCAGAAGTGAAGTTGGACTTGAGTGCATTTTCCCTTGTAAGTACATTCTGATCCCATATCTGGTGTAATCCTGTAGTACACACTCCACACACACCAACATTCAGTTTRTGCTTCCACTGGATTTTTACATCCTCGAACCAGTGTGGTCCCACACTGCTGCCAAAAGCAGCACTCTCACTTGTTAATTTGCTTTTTAAAGTAAATTTTAAAGTTTTAAATACTTCTCCTTGGTTCACATGAAGCGGGAGCGAAACTAGATTTATGTTTTAAAGTTAGYTCTAAAACCACATTCCTCACTCTCCAGTCCACTGCAAAGCCACCAGAAGCACTTGTACCAGCAACATGGAAAACAGCAGAGAGAACAGCAGAAATTCCCTTGGAATCTGCAGGTCTACAGCTATCATGACATCCACAACATATGAAGGCTAAAGATTCATTATTCACCTTTGCAATACCCAGTCCCAGAGCTTTTCACGGCTCCACACTCAGGTCCTGACTAACTGGAAAAGCCTCTGCTGCTGAAGCATCCAACACTCGCTCCCTTGAACACACATTAGAAGGGAAAAAGTCTCATGTTTTTAGTTTACAGCAAAACACAAACAGAAAGCTTCAACATATTCAACGTTGACAACAAAATGAGTGTATTTGTGTCTCCTTTTATGTAATATCACTGCCAGTATTTCATGGTCTTTATACCCTCTCCCCTTATATCAAACTGAACAATTCATTGTGTATCTAGTAGTATTACAGCTGAAGAATGGCTATGGATTTCCTTTTCAAAAAAAGACAAGAATTATTTCAAATACATTTTTCTGCATCAGAGCTTCACAAAACAAGCAGTTGCTGTCTGCCAGCTATCTGAGAATTTCAGYGAAACACAACAGTGGAGTGATTCTCTAACTTAATCCCATGGGGAAGAGCTGCCAAATAGGAAGAGCAAAGCTAAGGAGTCCTTCTGTACCAACAGGATCCTCCTGGTTCATTTCCTCCTTTGAACTRTGTTCTCTGGTACTGTGTCAGTGTCACATATTCACTCAGCATGAATTTAGGTCTAAGCTTGTCTCTGGCTGATTACAAGCATCAGTGTCTGCCTCAGGAGCTGCTTCCACCACCAGAGGTATCGCTAATCCTGTTCCTGTCGGGAAGTTTTGGCAGGGAACACAGGAGTGCTGCTTGAACAAGGGAGTTCTTCACAGATGACTACAACAGATTACAACGAACACCTTTAGTGCTGAAGTTTCTTGGAGGCTGGGAGGAATCCTTGTTTTCATCATCTGGTACTCAACAAGCCTTGACTGCCCGGAAGGTTCCCTTCTGTCTTCCCAAGGTGCCCTTTCCCCACGGCATCACAGGCACCTCTGGCAAAATGTACCTCTGGCTGCTTCCTGACCACAGGATGACAGAAAACAGAGCTAGGCTGAGTCACCTGCTCCATCCTCTACTCAAGGCTTGATCCAGTCTATCCATGACACTTCTATTTCAGTTAGCCTGGAACATCCAGGCCTCCCTCCCGTGTTTCAACACCTTTAGAGTTAAAACTTTCCCATGCAGCAAGGCAGATTCAGGTCAAAGCAAGTCTCCTGCACTTCCTGCCAAATCCACCAAAGAGCTTAAACAACCTGTTCTCCCCTCCTTTTCCCAGCAGGCTCACGTGCTACAATATKAATTCCCATCAGATTTTTCTTTCTTTCTGAAGGAAAATGCTTTAAGTAGCTCCAAGAGCAAACTAAAGCAGTATTAAGCAGAAAGACTACAGCAATAAGCAACTCATGGATAACCAAAGGGCTTCCATCCTTTGATTAACAAGAGCCACTGATCCAAGACCTCCTCCAACCTTGGAGGAAGTGCTGAATGGAAGACACAGTCCCACCTCAGGCTCTGCTGGCTAAGACATCTCTATAGACATAAATGCTTCCTAATCACTACCAGTTATACAGCTTAATAAAGCCAGTCTTCCTGCAGAGCAAGAAAATCCAAACCAACAAGTTCCAAAGTCCCAAATAATCTCATCTCTTTACCCAATTAAGAGCGATGTTTTTGCATCTGTGAACTTTATTATCCCTGAGAAAGGTACGTTGGGAGTTATGAATTGTGGCTGTCATCAGTTTGGGGGGTTTTTGCTTCTGAGACAAGTGTTTGTCCTTACAATTTGCATTTGCGAAGTCATTTAACTCTCATCATTAGGAAGCATTCCCTTTTCCAGCACTTTTGGAATACTCACTGGCATAGTGTGTCCAGCACAAGCCTTCTCCCCAGCACCAAATTTCAGCACTGCCTGCTTAGTTTACTGCTACCTGTGCTGTCCTCGAGCCTTCAGAGAGGCTGCAGTGAGTCGGTGAAATGCAGTCTGACCTGATCTGTGCCACGACCCCAGATTTTTCAGAGGAAAGGCTGAATTGCATCACTGGCTCGTGATTAGGGGGTTATCTTTAATTACTTTTTTTAGCTGCCTTTCRAAAGTTGCTCCTAAAACCATTAGGAAGCCAGCAGTGAGCTCACCCACAAGCCTCATGCTACACTCAGRGCTTTACTGCTCACACCCAGACAGCCCCTCTCCGAGCAGAATCACAAGCATGGATTAGCTGAGCACACGGTGAAAGGTTATGTACACCATGAAAAAACAACAAACAAAGCTTCCAGAGGCACCTAAAGCAGATCAGATAAGCCAGAACCTACTTTCCTCCTTCACAGGGTACACCAATGAAGTAGAACCTTATCTCCTGGAAACACCACAAGAAGTCACATGTGCAGCAGCTGGGGTTCTCCAGGGTGACCTTATTTATTCCCTGGTGTTCTGGAACAGAACTGGTCACTCCTGTGGTTTGGGGGGAAAAGCCAATTTCTGGCTGCTGTGGCCTCTTCCTGTTCCCCCCCTCCCTCCACCCACCAAGGATGGAAGGATCTGGTACCCTACAGATCAGGAGAACTCAGAGGCTGCCTTTGGAGCTACTCCACTCCACACCCTCCCTGCACCACCTGCAGGACTGCACTGCTACTATAACAACTGCAGAGCTCTTACAAAAAATAATAATAAATCCAGTTTGTTTCAGGGAGAATATTTATAGCAAATACAGCTGATTAATCCCCATGCACRTTTAGCTTACATAACACAGGCACTTCAGAAAACATGCACCTGATCTATATTAACTGCACTCTACACAAGAAGTTAGAGGATGCTCTTGGCTTGCAAATACCAAATGCATTGTGTAAGAACTGCTTTTAATCAGCTTTATTTACACTACACACCCACTTTCCTTCAGAATTCCCAAAACTCTTTGCTATTTTGATACTCTCCCCCTCACTGAAGGGCAGAGGAAGAAATTCCAGAGTTAGAAAATAGAGAAGTAGCAGAAGCAACCRGGCTCCAAGTGAGGGGCACAGGAGTCAGGACTTTACTACTTGAAATATAAAACCAGGGAGATCCAGTCAGGAATATAAAATGGTGATTCTTCTGGGGTGGGAGGAACTTCCTGTAGAAACTTATTACTCTCTTTGATTTTTCTTAGCAAGTGGGTTGTTAACTTGCCCCAAATTATTTTTCTGGAAAATTATCTGTTAATTCTGTTTCTGTGAAATCAAAGACAGCTGTATAAGTAGCACAGGAGTTTGAGTAAAAGCTGATACTCCAGAAGAACCTAAGGAACATGCTGATGCAGACTACCACAGCATCAGGATAAGCTTCAATTAAAGCAGTCAAATAACCTGACAGTTCCAAACAACTTAATGGCTGAAAACCTCTCTAGGCAGGGATGACTTGAGTATCACAACATAAAGCATAGAAGTCATCCATAACCACGATATTAGCAGGGGAAATGAAAGGTAGCAACTTTAACAAGAAAAAAAATATTTAAGATATTATTACACCAATTCCAATRTAAGTAATATGCCAGCAGAGCATTAGAACGCAAGAGGTTTTCCTTTTAGAAAGCAAAGGGTAAGGGGTAAGGAAACCTCTTCTTTCACATAATCATTTCCTTAACAATCCTTATTTCCAACATTTTACTGCTCCCCCAGCATTCATTTAACRAGGAGGCAATTTTACTCAGTGCTTTAAGCCCATCTCCAAAGCTGTCAGCTAAAGCCATTCACCACTGCATAAAACCAGCAATGTTAGTGCACAGCAAAACAGAGGCTATAAACTAATCAAGTTCATTTCCAAGCACGCTTTTTATTCCAGCTAAAAGAGCACAAGAGGTGGGCAAAGCACCATGTTTAGAGAATCCTCTTCCCAACCCTAAACCTCTCRTAGCACGGAGGAAATGCTGCTCATCCGAGAAGGGTCTCTAATCCAGCCAAATGCCACTGGAATTGTTGGAGATGGCATTTGGTTAAATACACCCAGAGGCAGCAGCAAGCGAGGTGTGGCTTTCGCTGCACTCCAAACAAGGCAGATAAACACCAAATCCCTGGCAAAGCAAAGTGCTACACACAGCTGGGTTTCCATGCACGGGAGAAGGGAAGGGAAGGAGGAAGACTGTTGATCCAAAACACCAGAGGCTTAGGAACCACACAGCTTTGTCTGGAAACAGTTTACAAGCTGCTCTTAAATACCAGCTSAAGAAAAGGCTGCAGGTTCCAAAATTAAGACAAATTAGGCTTCATAGCACACAAGGGGACAAGAGACCTCAAAACCCACCTGCCCTGACATAAATGTGCTCCCAACCTATGTGTGTTTCACACGTGCTTGAAGGTGCAGAAGAAGCTGTTCAAATTCCAGGAACATTCTGAGGAATGAAGAGCAGTAACACCGTGTTACACGCGAAACTTCACTACATTAAACATCATGGAGAAACTACATTTCACTCCAAGGGCCATTTGGGCCATTGAGAATAAAAGCACAGTGCCAACAAGTCATTTCCTAAGAAATCAAATGCTTTCCCTAAAACCCTATCAAGGACTATTTGAGAGCTCACACTTTCATAAGAAGAGGTGATAGCTTTCTTATAACTTCAGTTCTCCTCCAAATACAAGCAGTCGCAATGTCATTTTTGTGATTCCACGGACAAGAAGTTCCAGGACGCCTGTTACAGCTTTTTCAAACACTCAAGCATGACAAGAATCTTCTTAGGTTGGTTGCAGTACCRTTTAGCACAGAGGAAGAGAGAAAATTTACATCCATTTTGTGAATATAGGTGATCTCACCAGCAGTGCACTGAATAGAAAGCGAGGCGCTCAACTACTGCATCCCGACCTGCAACATCACAAATTCTATCAATTTTAACATTCCTTTTCGTTCCCCAGGGAAAAGACACCCTTACAAACACACAGCTCCCAGTTCAACCCCAACTGCTTAACAGAATCCCAAATATTTGCCTCAGAAACAGAAAATAAAGAATTGGGTTTCCTTCTTTGCAGCACTTGCAAGCATTGCTGCCTCTCTGAACACAGCAGCTTCCCTGGTATCACTGGTGCTGCATTCTATCRAACACTACATGGCACAAGCTGTCAAAGGGAAGATAATCCACTGCACTGCCTGCTCYGAGCACATTTAGGGTGGGTAAGTAAAGAGAAAAAGCAAAGAATTACCTTTCTGCCTGTTCTTGGTTAACAAATGTGTTATGTGCCCTAAAATCTACACAGGATAAATTATTCTTCATACCCAGTTTGAAAGAACTACCTGAAACCTACTGGATCAGTGTGTGGATCATAAGTACAGAGGCATCACAGCACTGCTGAAGCTGTGGGGATTTTAAAAAAAGGCTTAATAAACCAGAAATTAACAGCGCAGCAGTGCAAAGAACTGGACTTCAATGTATCTTCTTCAGACTCAAAACACACTGACAGCTTCCTAATTCCCAGCAACCTTGGGTGTTTGCTTTTATCATCATCTATAACAAACTTAATCAGACATCTCTAGCCAGGAAGAGATTTCTGCAAAGCCATTAAGTGTTTACTGCTGATCAGCAAAATGAATTCTGACGAAGTATTTCAGTTTCACACTTTTACCTATAAAATTTTGAGATTTTTCTTCCTTTAAGAGGGAAACGGCAAATAAACACTGACCTTTTASAGGCCTCAGAAAACATCACCACTTACTAAGAATGAATCAAAGCCACAGAAGTGATAAATTTCTAATTTTTTTTCATTTCTACATGCTTGGAAATTCTGGTGTCTAGAAGAATCTCAGTACAGAGCTTCTTGTAGCATTGCTTGAACAAGAGATCTGGTCCTGCTGTTTTCTGCAGAGGGGAAGGCAGCAAGGCAGTTTTAAGCAAGACAACTACATGAAATTTTATTTATACACACAGGCAATTTCTGAAACTCTGAGGTCACACTGAAGGCTCTACAGCAGCAAAGTTTCTTGGAGGAGCAAAATTTTCACTGAGCTCATTTGCAGGGTTATTGCAGCCTGCCCACTTCTAGTTACACTCTGCTAACGGAGCTTTCATTCCAACAGATCCTAAGTAATGTGCACAAGTGGCACAATGGTTTGTAGAACAGAAAACAAGTTGAAAACCACAGAGAGTTCTCCCTCCAATTTTTTCCTTTGGAAATCCAGCTCTTTTTCTTTGCCAACACCCACAAGGACAGTCAGCATACTACTACTATTTTTGCTCACCAACTTCCAAGAAAACAAGCCACCCCATATGTTTCCCTGTATTTCCCTAAATTCCTTTGATTTTAAAGGCAAGGATGCCCTATGGGGCGAACCACACCAAGAAAACAGAGGATCTGTTTAAAGCAACCTTTCCCAAAGTACARGCCATAATATCAAACAGCATTACAGGACTTAGAAGCAGCATTTGCAAGCCAAATGGAAATTCAGCTGTGGAAATAAAGCTCATAAAGCCCAAGACTGAGATTGGAAGTGCACTGCCCAGCAAAGCACGGCTGCAGGAGCCAGTTCAGAGACACACACATCAAGTGATCGATTACAGCTGCCTGGCTCAAGAGATTCCCTGCTGCCCTCAAGTTTTCATAGCTGACATCACTCTCCATAAGGGCACCTTGGCCTTACTGCACTGTTTTCAGCTGAACAGGGGAGTAGTACAATGCTAAGGAGCTTTGCATCCTGCTGCAATGCATGAGGATATGTAAGTACAGACATAATCCGAGTCTATCTCCTTTTGATGTGGGTTTTGCAGATACCCAAATTCTTTCCTGTCCTCCCTCACCCAGCTAAAGGTGCTGCACRTGCATTTCAGAATATAAACAGCACATTCCCTTGCTACTCTGTCAAGACTTTGGCATTATACCCACAGGAATATCTGTGGGGGTCTCCCACAACTGTTTTCCCTCCCTCCTACAGCCCTATCAAAAGCAGAGGAAAGAGCTGTAGCGTTTGTAGACATCTCTCAGGCTGTACCAGCTTGAGGGGGAGCAGAAGATAAGAATGACATCCAGAAATAYTCACACCCCATCAGTCTGTTTCAGTACCTTCGTAAAACTCCAAAGTCAATCTCCTGGAACTGCCCTTTATAAAGGAACAAGCCTGAAATCTACTGGAGAGGAATTCGTGTCTGGACAAATCCCAAACTTCTCCTTTCAGAGTTTTGGCCAAGGACAAAAATCCTCCACTCGGAAAAGGAAACTTTCCACATCCAGAAAATGTAATGTTTGAGTAACACAGAATACTATTCTTAGYTCTGAACTCAGCTCATATGCGAGGCACAAGTATGAGGCTGCTGAACTCCACAGGACATTGTTTACAACTCCCAAAACAAAGTTTCAGCTTGTGTTCAAAATGACTCCAAAGAGCTGGTTTTCCAAGAAAAGCTGACACTTGGAGTTATTGTTTTCTACACTCAAACTTACATCCACCCCTCAGTTACCTGGGCTAGCAGCACAATTGTGTCCATTCCCACTCMCTCAAAGCTGACATCCCAACACTGTTATTACCACTGCAGCAACAGCAGTGACAAGGAGAACAATGCAAAAACACGGAGTTTCATAATCCTAGGAGCCAGCGAGGCATGATTTCCTCTSGGTACATGTCTTGCAGGTGGATTCCTTCTTTGTCTGCTAAGGTGACAGCTCCAAYTGAAGCTTTTCCTCAGAGGTGAGAATCAGTCACGTGGATTCCCTGATGTCTAACGAGGAGGGGGTGGGAATCTCATTCATCCTACAGGCTCTCCTCAGCACAGCTCCAACAGCATGGGGAGGCTGCGCAATCAAATCAGCTCAGCRACACACTTCATTGCCAGTTACAGACTACAACCTCACCTGTCACTGCACCTCGCAGTAGATCACCGACTCAGCATAGGCAGATGGGAAATGACTGGGATAGGGAGCCAGCGGTGCCAGCAGGGCTGGGGATTCAGTGTCCTGCAAGACAACTGCCTGGACAGCCAGGAGCAGTAACTGCTTCATTCCTGCTGTTGGCATCACCATCCCAAAATTACAACCTTGTTCTGTCTCAGAAATTCTCCAGATTTTAACCAGGTTTAAATTMTGCCATGACAAACTGCCCATCTGAACWGGCATTAATCTGGACTYTTGTTCTTCCAAAACAAACAACAARTAACAGGAAGCTAAAAGGTCCTGTCGAATTCTGCTTGCTATATCACTAGTTTCTTTTTAATTTTGACAATAGCTGTCACACTCTGCATACATCTGTAGATCAAACAAACTCCATCTTTCTCCAAAAACAGAATACGTAAAGCCTAGGAACAGAAGAAGAAAACGAAAAGTACATTACCCCTAACCAGGCCAGTCTTTAGATTTAATAATGACTCCAGTTGGGAAGTTATCTTCATTTAAATAAACCAAAGATTGCTTACAATCACTTACACAGGCTCCACTTAGTTCACGCACAAGTAAGCATGGTGGGAGAACATCCCTTTGTGCTTCTGGTTACAATGAATGAGTTGTTTTTACAAATGAATACACATTTTTTGGATAGTCAAGAGCATCATACATTCTTCTCTCTCTTAGTTTAACTCAACTGTTTTGGTCKCTTGACTGAGGCATGACAAACTGATCTTCAATGCATTTCTCAACCTCTGCACAGCACAAAGCATCCCACTCTTACCACCTGACATATTCATAACTAATTCCATCAGTTCACAAAAGTGAGACAGCTGTTTTCTCTCAACTGTCATCTCTGCCCCAAACTCACAAATCAGCCCATACTCCTCCTGGCTTGGGTCTGAATAGAGTCTGCAACTGGATCCCAGCCAAYCCCAAATCCAGTTCCTTCCTTCCCGCCTGTCCTGGCTACGGAATGCCCAGAGGTGAAAGAGCAAATCACTTTTGCCTCAAAAATCTGCTTACCCTTTAACAAAGTATCATTTTACCATTGTTCTCTCTATGCCAGGAGATTTCCAGTGGGTAAAGCCATAATATAAACCAGTCTCCTCCAAGGAGCTGAAGGTGCAAACTAGCCATATTGATCAGAGGCCAATTCCCGAGTTGAATTTAAAGTCACACTGCACATGATAAACGAGGAGGGTACACTGAGCTTGACTTAGACCCTCTAATCACTTAAACCCTGGCTTTGCTCTCAGAGGGAACTGTATTGTGTGTAGCCCTCCTGCATCCCTACATGGAAAGCTATTTGCTGTATTACACCAGTCTCTGCACGCTGGAAACCCCAAACTTCCAATAAAACTGGATATATGGCACTCSAGTAGAGCAGCTGGAAGGGGGATTGCACAACCAGAGATAAGGCACGGCTGAGCAAGCAATGGAAGTGCAGCATTTCGTGCTCAAACATGGAAAGTAAGGCACCAAACAAGTCAGAAGTTAAAGCTCTTTTGCTCTGACAGCAAGCAGACTGTGAAAATATTGAAAAAACCCAGCTTCTTTATCTTCCACAGGCAAAAGAGGGAACCTATCCAGAGCTTCTGGGAAAGCTCCATCGAAGTCTTTAAATGGTGCGGGGACTCACTACCAAGAAGGGTAGAAAAGAAAATACAGGCATTAAGAAAATATTTGTGAAAATTACGGAAAAAAACTGCACATCCCTAAAAACAACCAAGAAGCTTGCAGGCTCTACCCTGGCACCTTCAGCGAGGCATCTTAACTGAGGAAAGCAAATCTCAGCACAGCCAGTAAGGCTAAAGCACTGCAGCTTCCACGGCCACCGCCCACAGAGGAATGTTCCTGCAACCCCCCCGGAATGGCAGCGCCATCCCGAGGGCAGCAGGATCGCCAGTGGTGTTTTGAGGCATCTCTCACCTTTCAGACTTTTCATTCTTCCAGCGAAGACCAACTAAAAACAAAAGTGGAGTACAGAACCATGCAAGGCTTATCCATTCGGCTACTGCCAAACTTCCTTCTCCAGTTTTCGCTCTGATGGAAGAAGTCACCATCCAAACCAACACCTGCCTCCTCACAGATCTGCCCCAATACCAAATTGTTCCACTTGCTTAATTTGCTGGTAGTTTTCTGGCAAAAGCCATCAAGGCACTGACAGCCCATTTAATTAAATCTTCTGGCAGAATCAGATGAGAGAACACTTATGAAGAATTCTGTCTGCACTGCAGTCCTGCCAGAGGAGACCCAGACCTGCAGCAGGGCACTGCAACCTCTCCCATCACACACTGGGGTCTGGCATGGGATTTCTGCCCACAACCCACACACYGAACTCATGAATCAAAACTCACTCCCTGATGCGCTGAGAAAGTACTCCAGCAAATTTTAAGATTCAGAATGCAATTCCAAGCAGGTATTWCACACATGTTAGCAGAAAGGTTAGGGCAAGGTAATGAATCCTATCTAGCCTGAAAGATTCTTCTTTCAACACCGAAATGATTTTGAATCCAACTATTGAGCTGCACAGCTATTTGCTCTCAGAGGTCAAACACGCGCTGGGAGGAAGGCAAGCTGAAAGTACAGCAACATTTTGGTTTATTAGTCCATGTTCCATAAAAACCCCAGTCAATCCGTGAGGTACTGAACCCTGCCACAGGCGGTGCTGGGAAGCAGGAAGCACGCAGCCCTCGCTTTCACCAGCTCAGTCTCTCCTGTGAAAGGAGGACGAGCACACACTGCTCCTGTTTCAAAGGCTGTGGCTCCACCAGCACTAAACCRGACACCAACAATCAAACCGAATTCATGCTGCTGCACTTGAAGAAATACAGCTGTGCTTATATCAAAGTTTCAGCCCATTAACTGCTGTGTCCAGACTAAACAGTTCTTTCACTCTTCCTCGGGGCACGTGCTCGAGGGTTTGCACATTTGGTCTCCAGTTTATTTGTAATACCAAGCAGAGATTTAAGCTTTTATTCACTTCAGTTTGTTTATTTTCATACAGTGACTAATTGTCTTCACAGTCAGCCCCACTGTCTTCACCCATGACATTTCCATGCCTTAAGAGGATACTCCTAAGTTCRGAGCCTACCTGTTTGCTGAAGCATTATTAAAGCTAGCCAGTTTGAAAAATAAAATTGTTTCCTGACAGCTTATGAACTTACTGGATTCTAAATTAAAGACAGCACACATTTCTGGGTGAAGAGTAATTTGAAAGCCTACTAAACACATCATTACAGTTCAGTAAGTGTTTCAAAAAGTTTAAAAAATGTTCATCAGAGAGAAAGACTGCCAATACTACTTTGTCCTCAATTCCTTGAACGTAAAGAGAAAAAAAAAAGAATTTTGCAACAACAGGGATCAGTTAACATTACAGTACTCAAAGAGATGGCCAAAATGCTTCTTGGCCTTCTCCTTTTAACCTACTAACAACTTTTCTCACCTGTCCCTATCCCTTTGTGGAGGCAGCACAGCAAACASACATTTTACACAGTATTTGTCTCACTGGGAAGCTGCCTGCCTGCACCTCTGGTAAATACAATTTGTTGCTACACAGCAATGGAGCTATATCATAGTTAATATAAGCAATAAATATGGCAGAACAACATTAGGTCTCTATTGACAAACACTTAATGAGGGCACGTGTGGCCTTTGCACCAAYTCCCCAGAACAGGAAGCCTTGTGCTACACACATCAGGTAACGCCTACATCTACCCCACCCTCCTTGAAGCACACTGCTTGYATCTACTGTGAGGTCAGAGTGCTTAAGTCCAGTATTAAAAATTACACTGTTAAATGACCTAAAGTAAATTACCTCCAGAAGCACCAAGCAGAGCTCGCCTGCTTTCCCTCCCTCCAGGAGAAACAAACTGCTATTGAGAGCAGGATGCCTAATAGGTCCTTCAGCTATCAGCACCTTCCTATCATTCCTCATCAAACAGAGCTCATCTCCAAACCACTCTGCTTTTAATACAACAAACTCTTCAGCATTGTAGATGTTGCCTGTATCCATTTTCACGACTGCTGTTTATAATGTGTTTCATCCAGATGACATTTCTGTTGTGAAACAGAGGAAAGCTTTTAGCTGAATTACTCTTTCTCCTCCGTGARCCAATAGCTGCTGTAGTACCCAGCTGAGTTCGTGCTTCCCAGTGACCTCACACGAGGACTTCCAAGGCTGGAATATGAAGAACTGAGCGAAACTTCATTGCAAAACAGCTGATACTTGCTATTTTTAGGAACAGAGGTCGTACTAATCAGAACAAGTAATTGTAAAAGCATTGCCTAGATGTAGAGAACGCAAGTCCAGTGTCACCTTGTTCACACATCACTCATAACCCAGTGGCACTAAAATGCAGTGTCCTGCTGTCACACAGCCTCTCTAACAAGTCTTCAAAGACCAAATATTTAAAACTGCTGAAGCTTCACTGTGCAGAGATCTCCTACAAGGACTGCCTTCCTAAGCTCCTCTAACTCTACACAAGTGCTGTTTGTGGGAAGGCAGAGATATTTATTCCTGGGCAAACCCAAAGACAGGTTACTCTTAGTGCTGAATTCCCAGCATCACAATGCCTCCTCAGACTTTAAGAAAACCCTACAAACACTTTGCTGCCTGCCGTCCTTCCCTACTCTTTGGTTTTAAATCATTATCCAGCCATCAACACTGCAGAGAGCCGGCAGAGAGTATCTGCACAGGAGGTCACATCACAAGGTCAAACGGAGGAGTCGGCACAGAAGGGGCACGTGTGGTGGTGCACAGAGGATGCACAACCCCGCAGCACGGCCCAGGAGCTGGGCCAGCGCTGCCCCCGCTGCTCCCTGCCCTCAGGGCACTCTGATCTGCTGCTCTGGACTGTACTCTTTGCTTAACATGGAGGACCAAGACTATTCCAGGCTACCGAGTAATAGGATGAAACCAGTCTAATCCCAGATGTTATTTACAGCTTGTCAGACAAGTCGCGGATCCCGCAAAGTACGGGAATGTCACTACGAGCTCAAGAGCCAGGACTAACCTGAATAAAGTGGCACCAAGAGATGGCTAAAAAGAAATATGATGCAAAGATAAGGGAGGCCTAAAATTCTGAACTGCACCTTGTCAAGAGGGAAACAACCCATCTAAATGAAAAGCAGGACCCTTCAACATATTAGTCTATGCAGGTGACAGAAGTGAAGAATGCAAGGGCACCATTTAGTGATGTCTTTAGAAAACAAACAAAAAGAGCAGCTCTGCCTCAGAAGTCTCTGGAAGCAGGCACACTCTCCATCCCCATTCCTGTCCCTCAAGGTTTAAACTCGTGACAAGTCACATGCAAGCTCTTCAGTGGTGACCTTGGGAMAGAGAGAGAATAAACATAAGGATTTCTGTTGATAAAAGGAAAAGCATCCTCAACACAAAGGAGATTTAGGGTATCAAACAGTAGAGGCAAAAAAGGATTTGACAGCACAAAGTACACTGGAAACCAGCTCGAGACCCTGCTTCAAGCTGGGAGCTTAGACCAAATCCTCCTCTACTTCCCTTGCCTTGCTGCCCACAGGGCAAATAAGCCACGAGTATGACAGTGCAGAATAACCAGACACAACTGAGATGACATCACAAGGAGCASGAAACACACAGTCAGACTGCAGCTTACATGCTACAGGAGCCACCTTTGGAAGGTTTCATACCCACACCAGTCAGAACCACTCAGGGCACGTTCAGAACCAAAGCACTGCAGGCAACACCAAGAGGAAACACGACACGAGCTCACCCGAAGCTGGTGCCTCCGGGCACATCTGTAGGATTTACAAACAGYTGTAAAACTTCTCTGCTGGCACTCTGAACTAACAAAACCCACCTGCAGCAAGGCTCAGGCTCRGTGCTGTCTATACCATGCTCACATACCTTCTCAGAGTACAGAAGAAGGAGGTTGTTATCCTTTCAAAGTATCAAGCTGATCCCTGCTCTCACTACTGAGCGAGTTAGAGAACAGCAGYAGTTCCATTAGGATAAACAGGATAATAAAAAAAAGTTCCTGACTTCTTAGGAAAAATCTGTTCTCAAGCAACCTTGTAATCACAAGAAGAACAGCCTGCTGTTAAGGAGGAGCTTGAAGTAACTGAAGGTACTGCTCTGAGCAACACAAAACAAATCTTAACAGCCTAGAAAGTAATTTCCAGGTTTATATGCATATTTTAAAGTAGAACCAAGWGGACTTTTACAGTATTTACCCATTTATAAATTTCAGCTGAAAATGGAAAAACTATTCAGCCCTTGTTCTGTCAAGATTGAAGAGGAGCAGTTACTTGGGTCTACACAAGAAGTGCATCAAAGGCAAAGTCCTACATTTCTCAGAGTTGTTTACTCAGAGTAAACTCTGTTTTCCGTATTTTAAGAAAAAAAATCCTGAATCTTCCACTTCCACATGTGTGACCTCCTGCCTGTACACACCAAGGGGATTAGTTGAACTTCCAGAATGCACTCAGTTTCCTTTTTATAACAAACATTAAACACGCGGACGTTTGATGCTCTGATTTGCTTCAATAAACAGATTTTAGTCTGACGTTTCTGCTCTCTGATTTTCCATCGGTACCAGACGTTGTGAATAAAGCCTACAGCTGGATACAAATCTGCACTCTGAGAAAGTCAAAAGTACTCCAAGGAATAGGATAGTTGCAGAAAACCAACTCAAGTATGTTTTCTTTCTTAGCTTAAATGAAGCAAAACCTTTGCTCTACCCAGCCATACAGAAGCTTTCAAAAAAAAAAAAAATCCACAAGTCTTTCCTCAAATATAATCCTTTCTACTATTTTTTCCACACTGCAGTTAATGTTCTATTCAGACACAATACTTCTGGTGTTTGATTCATCTACTTGCAAGTTCTGAACTGACCCTGATCACACATTCTCAATATGCAGCATATAAGATCCACCATAAACTCGGCACAAGACATAAAGGTCTCCAAGAAGCCACTGTCAATGTTAAATAAAAAAAAATAAACTCTGCTTCTGCAGAACRGCAGCCTTCCAGCTATGACTGCTGGAGCCAATGATCCTCAGAGAATCATGACCTTGAACATATTTAACTGGTGGCTCCCATTATGTGTTATAGTCTCTCCTTTAAATGAAACCTAAAGTACATTTTTAAATAAGGCTTAAAAGCAGAACTCGAGTCACCTAAGCAGCTTCACCGATATATCTACACCACTTAGTGCAGAAAATCACAAATTAAACAAAGCCTCAGTCTGCTATCAGACAGCAAACCCTTCTGTGTGCAAACTAAGAACCCAGTTTAATTCCACAGCCAGGATGACTCTCCCTCCTCCTTCAGTCCATCCACAGAAGCAAACAGCTACCAAGGACAAGCAGAGGGACCACAATCTGCATTTGTCAACACCACCGGAAACCTGCACTGGCTTCTTCCTGAACTGCACAGCAAGAGATGAACAAGAGTTACGTGAAAAGCCAGACAGGTGAGTTAAAAAATGGAAATGTGCTTATAAGCAGAAGACACTCCAGAAACTTTACCCACCCTGTCAAGGAGGTAGTGGCGACTTTGATCAGTCAGGAAAAGCCAGTATGAGAAACAGGAATTGAAAAATGCATGTCCCTTCTGATTAATACAAAAAGACTGCTTCAGATCTAAAGTTGCTTCAAGTACAAAGTGGTCCATCAATGAGAACAGCTTCCCAAAAACTGTCACAAAATGTACCACTGTAAACACAGGTGAGAATTTTCACAGAATCCCAGAATGGTTTGGGTTGGAAGAGACCTCAAAGACCATTCAGTTCCAACCCCCTACTAAGGGCAGGGACACCTTCCACCAGACCTGGGTGCTCCAAGACCCATCCTCTTATTCTACTTTCTCACAAGGTTAAGTTTAAGCAGAGCTACAGCATGTTTGTTCAAGGATGTCCAGCAGTCCACATTRAACCATGCTCACATAACAATTCACAGAGGCTTCTTTCAGCGCTGAAGCCTCCAAGTTAACAAATTTATTTAATTTAATGGTAGACAATGGAAGATTTATACATAAAATATTGACAGCAATTTCAAAGTGACTACTTTAACAACACTGAGGGACAGCCCTTGGAGTTTTGTCTAGTTAAATTAAAAAAAATGAGGTTTGCAATGTCTAGTACATTAAGTCCGTAAGACAAAGTCTTCCTCAGCTGAGGATGCACCAGGCTGCACCTCCTTGCTAATGAGCAGCAAACACCAAAGAAGCCTTTGGTTAGTTAGGAATGTTCCATTTACATGCACACACCTACTGGAAACCCCATCCAAACCTGCTCAGAACTCACTGCCGTACAACARTATGTACTATCAGGTACAAAATCTTTCCCTGCTACAGAACTCAGCCACTGACTGCAGCTCGAGTCTCTGGGCTGTTCCTCCTTCAATTTACATCATTTCCATCAAGTGACTTTTCCGAGAGGTCACAGCTGCCCATCCCCATCACGCAGTCCCACRGGAAGAGAGATTTAAGGGCACGGGGCCACTGCCACCTGCCTTCAGCGACAGTCACCCCCTGCAGCCAGGGAGCAGCTCCTGCACACACGGAGCAAAGCCACACTGGGATAAAGGCTTCAGAGCACGACTCAAAGCTGGGGGACAAAGGGGTACCGGGAAGGAGGAGTCAGAACATGCACCTCAAAACATTAACAAGATAGCAGATAAGTCAAACAAAAGCTACTGACAAACATATTGATACGCTGGCACTATTCAAGGTACTTGTTCCTGCATTCAGCATCTCCTCCTCAACTCCCTCCAGCCCCGCGTTCCAAGAAATATATAATGAGCCATTACTTTGACAGGACTTCAAACAAAGCTGCTTTCTTTTTTTCTTCAAAAAGAATTAGAATATGAATGTTTCTGCTTCACCAAGAAATGCAGAGCCTTTTGTGAACAGATGATGCTCCGAGCAGATGTACACAAGCAGATTCACAATCAAGCAGATGATCTCTTCTTTCCCAGCCATCTTGACCTGTCTGGCTCGATTTACATAAACTGTTTCTATTCACTCCAACATTGATTATGTAAACCTCGACAAAATCTTAACCAAACACACGCTGCCACCTCACTGACAGCACAGACGTAGCACACTGCCGGGAGAAGGTTATTAGGGATGTGTTTGCTGCAACGACCGACATGAAACGCCTTGGGCTTCGCTGGGGCTCGCATTAAGGCGCAGACGAGCGATCACAACTATTGAGAGACAATGCAGGGACGTGCCCCGCTGGGACGGCCACCTCCTGCCCAAAAACGCCTCGAAGGTCAAGGTACAGCAACCYCACTTTAACGCTGCTAAGGCACAGTGAGAGCACAAGATAAAGGGAAAGTTTTGTCATCTTAAAAACAGGACGCTCAGCAGTTTGCCAGATATGCCAATTCCTTTGTTCATCATCCCTTTCACCACCTAATTTAAAAGTCTCACAGTTCAAGACACAAGTTATTCATCAACATCACAATCAAGGCTTTTTTTTAAAAAAAAAAAAAAAACAAAAACAACCCACACAGTGTCTCAAAGCAGCTTTTTTTTTTTTTTTGAAATCTAGCTGCGAGGCTGTGCTATCAATTTTAATCAGGCAGTTGTAACAGGAGCTGCACCAGTACGCTCCTGCTGCTCCCCAGGTCTCAGTTCCACTACAGGGAGGAGAGCAGATTTACAYTGTCTTATTTAAATGGAACTCCAGATTACAAGATTTTAATACAAAACAGGTATTAAGAGGGTTTTTTAGCATACTGAACAGCTTAAGCTGTTCCAAGAGTTCCCAGTCACAAATGTTGAGTCACCAAAGAAAGAGATGTTTGCATTATTTATGGCACTACAAACAACATTTAAGACATCCCCGCTASGACATGCAGCAATCAACTCCTGAAGTGGCAAATGTATCTTAAAACGCCAACCTTCGGTCCAGAAATTGAAAACACAGTTACTGAAGTCACGAAATTTCCTGGACTGCTTCCATCGTGCCTACCTATCCCTACAGCACAGCTCCCAGGCACATTGTGTAAGCAGGGACAGCCAATGCCCCATTGTTTGAGCACAGCCACGGGGACACAGCGACCAGGCAGACCCAGCTCCCGTGCACACACTTCTTGTTCCTGCCTGCACTGCAAGGACAACAGGATCYGTTTGCTTTTGCAGTACATGTTATACCTACAAGATGCAATCTCAGGAGTGTTAGGGAGCAGCTGAAACTCAAACAGGACCTAAACTCAAGCCATATACATTTTATTTAGATTTTATTGGCATGTTTCAACACACAGAGTGAAGATCGAGATCCCAGCAGAACCGATAAGCCGAGATCAATGCGTCCCCGTATTAAAGGCAAAGCACACCAGACTTTGCCAGGTTAAGATCAGAGCCAAAACATTTCATACTTCTGTACTTTCAACTGCTGCTAAAAATAGTGAAGCAACAGAAAGGAGAACGCTTCCAGCTGTGCACAAAGAGCCTCTGCAGCACAACATCAATTTATGCACTCTAATTCAATTAAAGATTCTGCATTACACCACGAGTTTATTGTCAGAGACAGTGTTACCCAGCTGAGCTCCCCCTCCATTTCCACAAACGAAACAGTAAGAACGTCTCTTTATTAAATTTAGTGCGATATGGGTATTTCTCACGAATCAAGGGACTTAAATTCAAGGATTTCAAGCACCAGCTACGCCACGTTCGTGGTAGCAGCCGTGTTTTATTCCACGCCAACTGCATCTTGACCCAGTCTCGTGACAGGAAACATTCAGCATCCCTTAAGGAAAAAAGGTGCACTATTGGATACGAGCACCCAGCCTGGACTGCTCTTTTCCAAGCAGTTATCCTGCAAAGGTGAACGCGGCTCCTTATGAGAGGACCAAAACAAAACAAAAATCCGTAAGAAACCAGAATAAGGTTTCCTACGACCTTGCAGCAAATATCGTACCAGATTCTGGGGGAGGCTGAGTAACGCAGCGAGGCTGTGACTCTTCCTCTTCGCGGCTGCCTCCAAACCTTTCTGTCGTGTTTATGACTAAAAATTACTCTATTAACCGTACGTTGCCACATATTAAACTATCAAAATTAAGCATCTCTCCCGAGCTTTGCGAGGGCTCTCAGCAAGCAGGGCTTAGACGCTTCTCCCTCATCTGCTTCCGCGGCGCTCAGCAGAGCGGCTGCGGGCTTGAACAGCAGGGCAACAGCGTAATGCCAAGCGGATTACTTGAAGATCCATATCAAGCCGAGAAAATAAACATTTCCACGACGAATCTGAATATAAGTGCTTCACCCTCCTCCTCCCCTCTCCCCTCCAGCTCCTCGGCTCCTCATTCCAAAGTCATCTCCCTGCCATCTGCGAGGAGGACGCCGTCTCTCGGAGCCGGCGGCGGAGGGACGGGGCCCGCAGCGGGGAGCGGGGGGGTTTTGTGTCATAACCCCGCACCCCCGTGCGAAGTTTCTGCCGCAGCCGCGCCGCGACCTCCCCGCGCCGGCGATGCCCGAGAGCGGCCGGACCCGGCCCCGTCCGTCCCTTCCTCCATCAGGCACCGGGGACCCCGCAACGGCCGCGCCGAGCGGGCCCCTCCGGCACCGGGATCATCCCCACCCCTCCCCGCTTCTCTCAGGCACCCGGACCTCCCCCCCTCATCCTGCCCCGCTCCCCCGCGGAACCGAGACCCCCGCGCTCCGTCCCTCCCGCCTCCCTCCGGCGCCGGGACCCCGCAACGGCCGCGCCGCGCGCCCCGTCACGCACCGGGACCCCCCACCACTCCTCCATCCATCCCCGCTCCCCTTCAAGCGCCGGAACCCCCTCCCATCGATCCCTCCCCGCTCTCCTCAAGGACCAGGACTCCCCCCATCCCTCCCTCCCCTCTCCCCCCAGGCACCGGGACCCCCGCCCGCCTCCAGCGGCCGCGCCGCGCACTCGGCGGGCGGGAAGGCGGGAAGCGCCACGCGCCCCCTCGCCCCCCCGGCACCTCCGAGCGCTCCCGCACCGCGCGGGGACGCGGCCGCCGCCGAGCCGGAGGATGGAGAGGGGGAGCCCCCGCCGCTCCCCCCGCCCCGGGACGGCCGCGCTCTTCCCCCCCCCCTCCCCGGAGCCCCTGCCCAGCGCTCACCCCAGCACCACCAGCTCCCCGTACTTGACGGGCTCCTTGTTCAGCGCGCACAGCTCCTCCTGGCTGGGGGAAAACATGGGGCCGCCGCTGTGGTCGCACCGGCCGCCCCCGTCCCAGCCGCCGCCGACCAGGCGCGTCCCGAGCGGGCTCCGCTCCGCTCTGCGCCGGCGGCCGCCGGCAACGGCCACTACACCGCGGGGGGGGGGCGGGCGAGGGGCGGAGCCACCGCGGGAACGGACCAACCCTCCGCGGAGGGGGGAGCGCGAGGAGCGGAACGGCGTCGTCCCCCCCGCGGGGCTGCGAGTGGCCCCGCCCTCCCCGCGCCCATAAACTGCCGGCGGAGGGGGCGGGGCTTGGAGTGGGGGCGCTCCGCCCCCTYCCCGCGCGCGTCGCCCCCCCCGGCGCGGCCCGCAGTGGTACGGCCCGGCCGTGTTATGTAAACATAGAGTAAAGGGGACCCGGCCGCTCTTAAAGGGGCCGCGCACCGGCAGCCGCCGCGCGGGGCGAGGGGTCAGCGAGGGGTCCRGAGCGGGGGGCTGTGGGTCACCTCACGCTGGGTTCCACATCATCTGTGGGGTTCTACATCGCCTCCTGCCCCCGCGGCGTGTCCAGGTCCATGGGGTGTCCCTAGACCCCACCTGCCCCGGGTTTGGGTCAGGGCGGGGCTGGGTCGCCTCCTGTCCCGGGTGGGGGTTCTGAGTCACCTCCCGGTGGCTTTAGAGATCTGTGGGTTCATCAGGGAGCTCCTGGGTCACCTCCTGCCCACCACCCCCCCACACACCTTCCATGGGGTCTCTGCAGTGGGGCCCCCATCAGGCTCTGCTCTTGGGGCTGAGGCAGGGCTGCTCTCCTGTGTCCCATCCCTGGGGGTGGCAGGAGCCGGAGCGCCCACATTCCAGCCTCTTCCATCCACTGCCTTCTTCCGAGGGCACAGAAATGCCCCCACACCCTTTGTTCTTTAATGGTCTTCCAGGACCTTCCCAACCCAACCCATTCTATGACTTCCAAGGATTTTTTTCCCCCACCACCCCTTTCTCTCCTCCTTTGTCTTCTGCACCCGACTRAAGCCCGAAACCAACAGAGATTGGCTTGACATTAATCCCTGTGGAGGACAGAAACTCTCATTAGCTGAGATTTGAGGTGTCCAACCCATTATCAAAGACAAAAGCAATGCCAGYGTCCACCTTTGCCGAAGAGCATCCTCGGGACCAGCACAGTCAGACTGAGGATCCTGACTCTGACTTTTCCCCTGCCAGAAATCGTTTTTAGCTATTAATTTTCCCGGTAATGTTATTTTTCTGTCRTTCTGGTGAAGAGGCGAAATGGAAAAACACAACCAATCTCGAAGGGCTGCAAAATGGAGATCTTCCCAGGGGCTGTGTGAAGAAGACAAGATTTTATTAAAGACAGGGAGCTGAATTATTGCAGATTTATCTTCTTTATTGCTCTAACAAAATAGAAAAGAAAGCCGGGCCGTAAGTCACTGTCACGGAAAACAAATACATCCCCAAAACCGGCGTGGAAAACAAACCTCCCGGCTGCATCCTCCTCAACTCCTGCATTTCTCCCCTCCGAGCAAGACCTTTGCAGCAGCTTGGCTTTCACAGGACGTCAACAAACTCCAACACTCTTCCACAAAACGCTCCCGATCCCCTCCGCTCGGATGGGCTTCCACAAGTCAGCGACGTGGCCGGACTTGGAGCATCTCCTGCTGCTCCCACTCGGGGGTGGAGGGACGAGGAAGGACCTTGAAGTTCTGATTTTTGCCACTTTTTTTCCGCTTTTTCATTTYCTAACACTGGTCTTTTTGGAAAACAGGGGAAAGCTGGGCAGCTCTGCACCCTTTTCCCAAACCTGCAGGTTTTATCCCAGCACACAAATCGGTGCATTCGCTGTCATTTGACACAGAAATGACTCTCACTCCACGACTACACAAAATGCACTGGTTTGCATCGCTGAAAAAAAATTATTAAATACAGAAAATGCTCTTCTTTGCATTGCTGGAAAATAAATGGGCAGGGCAAAGATCCCAGTGGGATTCACAGGGGAATATTTACACCTGATTTATTCATAGGAGAAAGCACACACCTGCCATGTACCTGTGGTAGGAGACTGTGGCATATTTGCTTAATTTTTAAAATCTTTACATTTTGGCCAATGAAGCAGAGGCAGGAGGAGGGAGCGGCTCTGCCATACATTCCACAGCTCCCTGTCCCACACAGATCCCAGCCCCGAATCCCAACACCACCATTTCCTTCCAGCTCCAAAAAAATTCCTTTTGCAACTGGTACGAGCGACACTTGGCTGGCATTTTTCTCCAAACCCATTGAAATAATTGAGAGATATACCCACAGCTGCACTCTGCTACTTTTCAGCTCAAAATATCCTTCTTTTTCGGATTTGGGATGTCTCAGCGTGGCTTTTCAGGGCGGGGAAGGGAGGATTGGTTGTTTTCCACCAAAAGTGGGAATCCTGGATAACTTGGAGCTCCTTCTGGGCTGCATCAATACTGGGAGAGGGAGTTGCTCCCAGGTTTAGCACGAGCAGCTGCTTGGCTGGATGGAGGAATATCCAGCCGAGCCAGACGAGCATTAAAATCAATGTTTGGAAAAAAAATCCCAAACATGAAGAAATAGTACATGCCCATTTATTTTTAAAATGTAATAAAAAGTTATTTTAAATGCAGGAAGATTAATAAGGCTCTAATTCAGCAAAGTACTTCCAGATGTGCTGGACTCTGAGTGCACTTCAGTGCTTTTATGAATCGGGGCTTAGGGAATGGGCTTAAAAAGTATTGAAAGAGATTTTTAAAGAGGGAAGGTTTAGGTTGGATATTGGGAAGGAATTCTCCCCTGTGAGGGTGGGGAGGCCCTGGCACAGGTTGCCCAGAGAAGCTGTGGCTGCCACATCCCTGGAAATGTCCAAGGTCAGGTTGGACGGGGCTTGGAACAGCCTGGGGTAGTGGAAGGTGTCCCTGCCCATGGAATGGGATGAGCCTTAAGATCCCTTCTAACCCAAACCATCCTGGGATTCTCTGAGTCTAAATAGCCCCTGAATCACACCTGGAGCTCACACTGCATGTGAAACCCATGGCACATAATCAGTAGGKATAAAGGTTTCTATCCCCAGCCCTGTATTATCCCAGTTCATAGAAGGAATTCCAGGATTGGGATCAGGTTTATGTTCAGCCATCGGTGTGGATGGTTGGGGCTGGGAAAATTAAGCTCTAGGGTCGCAGCAGCCTGGATTTGATGCTCCAAAAATGGGGATAAACCCCAGGAAAGGAGAAAAACTGTCCCAGCTCCAAGGTCAGGATGAGGCAGGCACCACGTGGGTGGGTGCAAAACTTTCCTTCCAGGCTGGAAAGTCTCCAGCTGGCAGGTGAGTGAGGCTCTGGAGCAGCCACCAAGTAGGAATAGCAGAACAAAGAGCAGCAGGTGGTTTAAAATTCGATTTGATTCATAAACTACAGGAAAAATAAGATGCGATTGCTCCTAATGAAGCAAAACTGAGCTGAGCATGTCTGGGGGAGCCTCTCAGTCCTGTGCTTCAGGGGTTCAGTGCCTTAGACCGAGCTAAAATGGATTTRCTTTCTCTTACACCCTTTGGGAGTCTCCCTGTGTGCTTTGAACCTCCTCCTGTCTTAATTTTCCACCCCAGCCTGTAATGGTCTTGATTCATAGGAACACCTAAAATTCAGAAGGGAGAATTGCATTAAAAAAACAAGTGGAAGAGCCAAAAGGATAAAATACTTTTAAATACCCTGGTAGCAGCTTACAGATATGGCACAGGCTCCAGCTCAATATGTAACATTCCTTAATAAAGACCCTAAAGGATTTTTTAAAAGCAAAGAATTAAGTAGCAGAGTGGGGAAAGGTATTAGGAACAAAACAAGACAGCTGTCAAAAATGAGGGAAATGGAATATACCATAAACACTGGCAAATATGAAACCACAATAAGTCATGTGTAAATGATATTTCAAAGCAGTTTACCAGAGGCATAAAAATGCACTTRAAAACATGGCAGAGACAGAAACTCAACCAGGGACTCACTGGGACGAGCAGGCAGTGAAAGGGAGAAGTTTTGGGTGAAAATAAAACACTGGTGGGTCAAGTAAATGAGCTCCTCGTGTGTCTGGGCTTGAGACTCCCACAGAAAAACCCTCCCTATCTGCACTGGGTCTGATGAGCTTCTTAAACACAAGTGTCACCAAGAAAGATTCTGGAATAAGAAGGTAAATTGAGAGAGGAGCAAATTTCCAGAGTGAGATGTCACTGGCCCAAGACTTGGAAAGAGATTCAAATACAGTATTATGATKATTATTATTATTATKATCATTATTATATCATTATTATTATTGTGGTGKTGKTGTTGTAGTATTTGTATARTTAAATTCTACAAAACATTSTATGAATATATTATTATATATTTRTATTTGTGTCATTCCGTGAAGGAGTGTATTTGTCTGCAGGATGGGAATTAACAAACTTGCCACTGAAGGAGCGAGTTTAAGAGCTTAAACATTCAGAGTTTAAGCCTGACCCGCACTACACGAACGAAAATACAATCAAGTTCGGGTAAATACAGATACCTGGGATGCACTGGGAAGATCTGATACACCAGGGAAAGGGCAGTAGGRGGTTTTTGCAGAAAGAAGCCAAAGTTTAAAATGCCTTCACCCCCTCGAAGCAGCCAAGGAATATGCTGGAGGAGGTGATTGTGTGTATCACATACCTGGGGGTCAGGAGAGCTTTGGCACCACAAGAGCTGTCGAAGAGATAAAAGTTGCATGAGATAAAGAAAGGGCTGCCTGGATTAGCAGCTGAGACAAGAGAAAGCCAAGGCTAGAAATCAGTTTTCATTTTCACAGTGGGGAGAGGCTATCGCTGGGATTTCRTGGGGCCCTGGCCAGGCTGCTGACTCCTAATGGGAAAGTTTGCTGACAAACCAAAAATTTTAAGCTGACTGCAAGGCGTTCTGGAAGGACCCAGCAAGAAAACGTCCGAGTACAGCACACAGAGGATGACCTTAGCCATATCTGTCTGATGGCTGCCTCTAATTGAGCTATTGTCATTCCAGAAAGGCATCCTGAGGTGCTACAGGCACTGCAGGTCCTTCTCTTGAACGAGCAGCTCGGAGAACAATCTCAGTCTAAAGCACAGAATGTGCCCAGGTGGTTCTGTACATCTGCACAGCCACGTGGGTTATTCCAGATGGATGGTCTGCATCCCTTTTTCCGTGCCCCACAGCCCGCCCCCTTTCCCTGGAACACCAGCACTGCGCGCTCACTTTGCACCTCGATTCCTGAAAGATTGTGGTAGTTAAGGGGGAATAAAAATAAACATCTTTTGTGTGTGTCTGCCGAAAGGAGAGCACTGCATCCCAAACCCCAGTGTTGCCTTTATTGCACTTTTCCCAGGAGGATYCAGCTCCATCCACAGCTCCACCTGCTGCTGAGGCAGCCCAGAGCCAAGTCCCCTCTCAAATCATCACAAACCTCTTTGCAGGATGCTCTATCCTATCCCAGTTGCTCATCTGGGAATGGACTTTYGTTCTTCAGGATGTTGCCCCATTTTCCTTTTAAATTTTGGCTCYGTTTGGAAGTTAACACGAACATAGCGGTGGGATACAGAGGAGGGGTACAATTTCCCTGTAATTTACCTGTACCTAACTTAGGGGAAATTCTGCTGCTCTGATCTTCATCCCAGCAGACAAAGCTGGTGAGTCTRGTTCCCTGGGCTTGGACAACATTATCCAACTGGCACGATGGTCCCCATCCCCCAGGGGAGCAGCCTCGAGAGCAGATGGCTGGGTCTCCATCCACAAAGAGATATTCAGCCATCCCATAAATTGACCAGATTTCCCCCAATCAAACACAACGAGAACACCCAAACCATTGCAGGATATGAGGCAGTAGAGGAGCTCTGAATTCCAAGCACTGGAGCTCTGGCAAAGCCCAGATCCGTGGTCCCAGCCTGGCTCTGGTGTGAAAGGCTCCTGTGGGGAAGGGTTGTCAGCCAATTGCACTGATCCCCGAAAGCCTCCTCTAGCTGCTGGTGTCACACAGTCAATTTTTATTAACCAAGGAATCCACTTTTCAGGGGATGCTCGAGGAGTTTCAGGATGATGGGAGCCATCARTGCCAGCACCCTGAACCTCAGACCCAATTTTCCCCCATTTGCAGCTGCCAAAATATTTCCCCCACCAGCAACGCGTGAACACCCACAAAGCCACTTAAAACCAAACATCACTKTCACGTGTTTCTGCCACGGAGAATGAAGTGCATTTCAGAAATTATTGCATATTAGAAAGGAGAGACGTTCCCCTGGCTCCCATTCAGGCAGCAGAGAATCAGCAGGTTACAGAAACCTCCCCCACACCTCCGGCGTGATCCAGCCCGTGCTGATCCCAAGGATTCAGCTCCACAGCCCAAAGCACTGAGCCCGTGGGAACCCCATCACCTCGTGTCCCCAAATTCCTCACCGCTGCCTTTTGCAATCTTTGCAGCAGGGATACACAGGGGGTTGGGAAGAGAAGGGAAAAACTGTGGGACTTGATGGGACAGAAAGGACTGTGGGATCACGGTGGGACCTCGTGTTCTTTAAGGAAGTTTTTTATGACGAGGGTGGTGGAGCACTGAACAGGTTGACCAGAGAGCTGGTGGATGACCCATCACTGAAAACATTCAAGGYAGAGGTKGGACAGGGCTCTGAGCAACCTGATTTGGTTGAAGATGCCCCTTCTCACTGCAGGGGGCTTAGACAAGGTGACCTTTAAGGGTCCCTTCCAGCCCAAACTACTCTGTGAGCCCATTCTGTGGTTAATAACAACTTGGGAGTTCTGCCTTCACAGGCAGCAAGACCTGGCAATTCATCATTTGCTCCTCCACATCTTGTTAGGGAAAAGAGGTGCCAGGTCATACCTGAATATGTTAAAAGCAGCATTTGGCCTCCAAAGTGTACACACCAGTAAAGCCTTATAGCTCCCTGCCAGCGTTTGACATTCTTTTTGCTGCTGTAATTTATGGAGCGCATTGCCAGGTGCCCCTGGCAGGATTCCAGGCTGCCTTCAGCCAGGCAGGGAAAAACCTCAGGGAATAAACTCAGGGGGAAAAAAAAAAAAAAGGCTGTTGCAGCCTCCAAATCCTTGAAATCTGAGGAAGAAGAGGGGGGAAAAGGAAGAAGAAAACCACAACAAACACGCCACCAAAAAGCAGCAACCACCACACGTGCGCGGATGTTGGGAGGATGCAGCACAAGGAGCGGCATCCCGCAGCATCCCACGGCATCGACACGCGGCGGCGGCTCCCAAAATCCCGAGCGCTGCCTTCCCGCCGGCCCTGGGAGCTTTGGCTGCAGGGAGGCTTAGAGATGGTCACTTCTCCTCCGCCTGCTCCGTCCGGGTAATTAGTAAGTCATTAGCTTCATGAGCTCAAAGGCTCGCTGGTGTCGGCAGCGGCCGAGATTCCGGTCGGGTTGTCTTCACGATGGGCTCTTCCGCGGATGGACGGCCGGAACGGTGCTCCACGGCAATCAGGTAATGGCTGAGGAACACAATCCTGGCGGGCCCCTGACTGCTCCTGGAATCGTTAGGAGATGGAGATGCCTCGTGCCACATCGGATAACGTCTTTCCTTAACGGAGGAGAGGAATTATCTTGGGAAAGGTTGAGAGCTCCTCGCCTTTTGGGCAGGGAAGAGGCACCGGTGTGGCTGAGATTTACCAGTTCTGCCAAAGGAGGAATCCTTTCCATCTTGTATGGAAACACCAGAAGAAGCTGTGAGAAGATTGTGATATGGTTTTTCGTACAGAAAGAGCACACACATACCTGCTGTTGCCATTAAGAGACAGAAGATGAATGAGGGAAGCCTCTGAGCTGAAAGAAAATCAACATGAATTCATTGCTGAGGGTTAGCAATCATACAGAGGGAGTACATCCAACGCCAGCAACAGAAAATACATTATTGAAGGAATCAAAGGAACAGGAAACCACTTGCTAATAAAAATCACCATCTGCCTTCTGGAGTGAAGGAGCCCTCGGATCAGATGTTTTAGAGAAATCGAAGCATCCAGGGAAGGAAAAGCAACCTTATAAATCCACATCTGGTGGTGGCAAAATGATGGGATTGTGGAACGGTTTGAGTTGGAAGGGACCTTAAAGCCCATCTCATTCCACCCCCTGCCAGGGCAGGGACACTTTCCACTAGACCAGGTTGCTCCAAGCCCCATCCAACCTGGCCTTGCCCCAAAAGTTTCCATTTCACAAAATCCATTTTATTCATCGTTTTATTTATTTTCTGTTTTGTTCACCCGATTTTTGGGAAGAGATGGGAACAGAGGAAGCCATAGGAAGCCTCCTCGTTCAAGAACTGGCCCAACCTGCAACTCGTTAGCGAGGCCCTGCACAGCAAAACCCTCTGCTTGTCCCATCTGCAGCAGCCAAAGCCTCGGTGACCTCACCCCCCCCACCTGGGACCCCCAACCCTGCCACGGCTGCTTATAAATCTTTACATTTGAGAGGCGAGGCCAATCGATAACTCCAGGATGCAAATGGRGCATATGGAGACTATAGCAGGCAACACAAAGGCAGAAGCCACAGGCCATTTCCATGACCAGAAAGAGAAAGAGTTGCTAATTATGCAAAGGTCGTTGACTGAGCATGGTGCTACATTTAAATATTTCAGCGTGTCTTTGCCTGGATCCTCTCAGAAATGCTGTGTACGTGTGGGTAAATGCTCCTCTGTTTTTTGGGAAGATAAGGAAACACAGAATAAGTGCAGATGTCTCTGTTTCATGCCACATGAGTAGTTTAAAGCAGACTCAAGAGTCCTGAGGGCTTTGGGTTTCTTTTTTTTTTCCCCTAGCTTGAAGTCCAGATAAACATTTCTACCTCCCAAAATTCACATCATCTCCGTGCCTCCCTGACGGATCAGCCATGGCAGCCTGGTGCTGCAGGGTGTCACCTCCATCCCAGCCACCCTGTCACCTCYCCTGTGCCCACAGGGCACGGCTGGCACGGTCAAGGCGAAGGAGACAAAGTTTGACTTTTATTTTTTCCCCTCCTCCTCCTCTTTGCAAATGAGTAACAGTGAGAAGGGACATTGTCCGCAGGTCCGTGGGAAGCACAAAGCCACGGCTGTGCTGACCTCCTTATAAAAATTCAAGCCTGTCCTCGTTTTTCCTGGAGGTTTTGGTGGTTCACACACACGTGTCTTTGTCCTCCCCCCCCACAAGCCCAGCACTGACCGGTCCAACAGCCTCCAGTGCAGCCCAGCCCTGCTGCCCACACCAGCAAATCCTGACAGACCCGGTCAAAACTTCAGCAATCRGGGAGAAATTTGGAAAATTCTGTCTCGGAGAAAAAAAAGAAACTGCTTTTATTTCCAGTGAGGCTGGCAGTTCAGTTCAGGGAAGCTSCGTTGCCAGTGCTGACAACTCAGCTTTTCCCAAAAATCACCGCTTGAAGCCTCTCTGGCTGGACTCTCATCACTGCAGGCACAGGGAAGGGTGGGATGCYGGGCGTGTAATTTGGAGATTTTCACTTAAATGTATTCTGTGTGATCACTGAGGTCCCTGGCTGGAGTCTGTGATTTTTAAAAAGGATTAGTGCTGTGGGAGCCTTCGTCCAGATGCCCCCCAAAGAGGCTTTGACCTGGTTGTGTGCTGAGCACTTTGCTCTCCTAAACCTACTGCTTCAAATCCCTTTTGCTTTTCTATTTCCAGCCCTGTTGTGTGGGGCTTTTACCCCCTTTCAGGCATTTAAATATTGAGCTCACTATTGGTGTTAAAAATTTTTTTAAAGGTTGTTGATTTAACAACCTGACACATATATTTTTACATATTGTATTTATCTATATAATATTATGGTTTTTCATCTTTATTGTGATGTTTTTATATTATATTTGCATTGGGAGGATGGATGACCACGGTCACATAGGGGAATTCATGTTCCTGAGGAAGACTGAGCTTCACCCTGGGATGTGCATGCAGGGTCCTCACCTCTCCCTGTCTCCTGGCAGCATTTTTGGATTGATGCAGGGTAATTCTGCTCTGCCCCTCTCTGAAAATTTGGGATTTAAGCAGTATTTGGGAGTTACGCCATTGGTAAATACGTGGGATACGCTGGGTTTCTTCCCTTAGCCACAAGCAGGATTAAGGCCAAAGAGCTTCTTCCTGCCAAAAACAGGGAGAATAATCCTGTCATAAGCCATTAATATGGAGCTGTATTGGCACTTGGCAGCAAACCACCAAACCCACAAAGTTGTATTTAATTTGCTGTTAGAGGACACACCGATTCTTCTTCACTCAATTATACCGAGACGACGTTTCAGCACCGAGCCCTGGAAACAGGCCACCCCTCAGCTCTCCRTGACTCCACCCCTCCATCCCGGGATCACTGGCCTTGCCCGTCCATTGCTGCTCTAATGGAAATTCCAAGAGCTCCAGTTTGCTGGGATGGCCTTTGTGCAATAAATCGCAGGGTTTTCCCTTCACGCCGGCGCTGCCGTGGGAAGCAGAAGGGGTTTCGTCCCCCCAGAAGCCACCCAAGCCCTGGCACTCATCTCATTTTGGCCCCATGCACACACCAGAGTAGCAAGAACAAGCAGAAACAACCCCATTTCCCTCCCAGAATAAGAGCCTGGTTGGATTTTTGACTTTCCACAGGGTTTCTTCTCCCTCCTCCCATCCCAGCCCGCAGGTCCCCATGCGAGCCAGGCTCCCTGACAGTGCCGGGCTTTGCCTGGTGACTTCCTGCCTTCCCTGGCTTCCCATCGGACACAAAGCCTTCCCCCATCATCCAGGATGTCGTTTTCTATTTTTACTCAAATCCCTTTAACTTTTTGACATTTTTAAGGCAGCAGCCTGGAGGAAATGGATTATCCCGCCGGTGGTACCGCGCGGCTCCAGTCCTTGCTTTAAGAAGATAAAACTTCTTTTCAGGGTTCATCACATTCCTGAACTGTCTGTGACTCCTAACTCACAAAAGAGGGAATAAAATGCCTGTCAGCTTTTGTTCCATAAAATTTTACGATTAGTCATCATATCCTTCATGTGGATGGGGGACAACAAGCAAGGAGCGTCTCCTGTTTTAATATATAGAGCCTGGGAGACAACTGGAGCGTTTTATCTCAGTTTCTTGGATATCTCTTGGCTTCCTCAAGTCCCATCAAAGTTTGGAAGCTGTTTGGCTGTCCCAATATCCTGTGGGGACATGAAAAGTCGGGCAAAATGATGCACTGAGRGTCTTCTGCAAACTGCAATCACCAGTGCAGGGACCATTGCTGGCATTTTGTCATAGACTCACAGAATGATTTGGGCTGGGAGGCACTCAAAGATCATCTCATTCCACCCACCTGCCATGGGCAGGGACATCTTCCTCTATCCCAGGTTGCTCCAAGCCCCATGCAGCCTGGCCTTGGACACTTTCAGGGATGGGGCAGCCACAACTTCTCTGGGAACCTGTTCTGTCATTGTCCTCACTCGTGCAGAATCTGAGCTTGATATTTCCTTCTGTTGCTTCTGWAACTGCAGGGCCTAATCCTGCTTTTAATTTTGCCCTCTACTTTTTGCCAAACAAACTTGCTGTGAGCTCTCACTTTCCCTTTGTTTCCAGCACCTGGAGATGTGCAGAACAACCACCGCCTTAGGAATATTTTGAAGCAACGAGAGGAGAAACTCCAGAGCGGCTCCAGGGAGAACGCTCCCACGTTCCTGAGATTCCTCTTCCAACGCTCCTCAGACAGACTCACAGTTTTATTTGCAAAAACTGGGAAAGCTTCCAAATCCCAGCCTGTAAAGTCTTTCACAGAAAAAAAATAAATAAAATAAATAAAGCAACAGAGGAAAACCACGTTTTCCCCCACTGTGGAGCAGGAGACCCTTGCAAGGAGTGCAGCCCCTGCAGACGTGCCCCCGTGAAGGGCAGCGTGCTGTGAGCGTTCACCACYGATCTGATGCTTCCCAGGAAGTGTGCAGAGCCCAAGATTTCAATTTGCAAGCACAGCTCTGGGTTGTGTCTCCGAGGACAACGTGCTCTTCATCCGCAGGAAAATTCGAGGCGGGAATAAACAAGGTTTGCTGGGAGCCCCGACGGAGCAGAGTCCCTTGGCAGGGCTCTCGAACAGATTTTTCTCGTGTTGGTGCCCCCAGTGTGGAGCTGTTGCTGAATCCCACGCACCTGGATGACAGGCTCTTGGATTTGCCCCCATTTTCCCAGCGAGTGGAAAAAATAAAATAGGAAAAAGGGAGTTTCTGCTTCACGAGGACACAGGTAACTCCTCACACCTGCAGCCAAGCCAGCCGGGCAGGCACGGGTTTGATGCCTTGATGCCAACACTTGGACCGATGTCAGCAGCAGCGGAGGAACCCCTTTTAGGTGGTGTAAATTTGCCACGTGGGCTCAGGGTTTTGTAGCAGAGATTTGACTTTTTTGCTCCTTATTAYCCCCCTGGAGCTCAGACAAACCATTGACCTTGAGTGCGCAGCTCCTCTTGTCTCAGAGTTCTCTGCTTTGTCTTGTTCAGTTACTGCCAGTGACACCAACAGAAGAGGAAAAAAACACTGGGATCATGTATATTCCATTGTTTTAGCCTCATTTTGCACATCCTGAGCACTCATTCTGCTGGTCAGGGAGACAACTGAACTCTGCCTTTCCAGATGGGATCTCCATCTCGCTGCAGCCTTTCCCGGAGCTGCAAACTCTCAGACCCAGGGGTGACACTCCCCACCCAAAGCAAGGCAGATGGGTGGCACTGACGGACAGACTGCCTTTCAAGGTCAGGCTGGTCAGAGAGGAGCTGAGACAGGGCCAGAGTCATCTCAGTCTCTGCWGGGCTGAGCAGCCTCACCGCTATGAGCAATTAGCGTTCGTGCAGAGAGGYCTGACAGACCCTGCTCTGCAAATGCCAAAGTGTTGACACTTCCCAGCAAGGTGCATCTTGTGTTACTGSCAAAGAGGAAACTTCTCTGTTAAATTCTCAGGGTTTTCCTGCGAGACCTTCCTGCTCTAACTCAGGAGCAGCCCAGCGCTGATGGCCACGCTCACATCTGCAATCACAGGATTGTGGAATGGTCTGGGTTGGAAGAGACCTTACAGCCCATCCAGTTCCACCCCCTGCCACGGCAGGACACCTCCCACTAGACCAGGTTGCTCCAAGCCCTGTCCACCCTGGCCTGGAACACTCCCCTGGCTCCCATGGGAAAACCTCGGTGCCTTTGACAGCTTCCCCTCCTGGGTGCTTCTCTTGCTTTAGCTTTGAATGTGAGGCTCCTGACAAGAAGCACGCTGGGTCCCCCCCACCTCCACAGCCACATCCTTGCCCTTGCAGCCAAGCCCTGCTGAAGATGTTATCAGGAAAGGGAATTATTTGCTCCTGGAGAATGCACTTGTGCCTCGCAGCTATGGAGCTGCACAAATATGTRGAGCGTTGCCGATAACTCACCGAGGGAAGTCTGGAAAACGGATTCTGCAACGAAATAATTCTGCTTGTAGACTCCTATTTTATGTATTTCTGTTTCCTTCCTTCTTCCCGCCACAGCTCCCCCCCCTTTTCCATTTGCATCTAAATGGGGTCTTTGTCTTTTCGGAGTTAATATTTAGTCACTGGTTCCCGTTCAAGCCTCGTAGCTCAGTTTCTCAGAGCAGAGGCGTTCCCAGGGGACAGCAGGGTCCAAGCAGGACGTGGATCCGGTGCCATGCAGCTCCTCCAGGTATTCACAGTCCACACAGGAAATGGCTTTTACATATGGATTTGCAATTGTGTGATGCAAACTTGTTTATTACAAGCACCCAGAAATAAATAACACATCCTGTATCACAGAATCCCAAAATCATTTAGGTTGGGAAAGACCTCTGGGATCATCGAGTCCAGCCTGTGACTGTCACCACCTTGTCACCCAGACCATGGCACTGAGTGCCACGTCCAGTCCTTCCCTGGACACCTCCAGGGATGAGGAGTTCACCACCTCCCTGGGCAGTCCATTCCAATGTTTAACAASCCTTKCCATGAAGAAATTCCTTCATATTTGGTATAACAAAAATCCRGGATCGTGTCCACTTTAGAGGTGATTTATCTGACATCACCATCAGACTGAAAGTTCACACACCTTCAGTTAAAGAGACACTTCCCAAAGACCCTGCTCAAACAAGGATGTATTTCCAGCTAATCATTCCAGATCCTCTCAGAGACTTGTGTTAACTGGAGGAACAGACAAGGGAAACTGTCCATTAAGGGATTGATTTCCACTGAGGTATCAGCCCCTCTTTGTCCAGCTCCTGTCAGAGCAGCCAATGGTGCTCCGTTGATTTACAAGACTCCAGCATTCCTCATCCTCACTTTTTCTTGCCTTTTGCACTGAAGCTACAAGAATATATATGTTTGCTTCTAGGCTTGCCTATATGCAGAAGTATTATGGTCTTATCTGCCAGCTGAGCTACACCAGCTGGAACCCAAAGCTCGTCGTTATTGCAATAAAAGACCCTGTTACATCATCTCCTCTAAACTGGATTTAATTTCTGTTTGTAAATAAGCAGATACTTTAAGCAGGAAAGRAAAAAAAAGATATTTATAGGCTTACATAAAGCATCTGCTTGGACTGACACTGAAACAAATACAGGTGGGGTTACAACCTGTAAACTTGGTAATTTTTCTAACCAGGGACTGTAAGGTGAGACCTCAGACTGATTCCATCCAACTTCATTCACACAGCTGCACGAACATTTTGAGTTTGTTTTGTTTGCTCCAAGCGTTTCCTGACTTTGCTCAAGTCAGCTGGGAATGGGATTTGGCTGTACGGCAGGATCCGACTTCCCACGGAGCAGCAATGGTTGAAAATCCAGGGATGCAGAGTTGGGTACAGCTCTTGGGTGAAGACAAGAATGTGTCAKTCACCATCTGACTGCCTTGCCTGCATTACTCAGCAGAATTGTCTGCCCCTTATGGCAAGAATTGTCGAGAAAATAGAAATCCTGGAGAGGTTATGCAGAAAAACAGATTCATCTTTGGTGTGGGAACACCAGGGGTTGCCCACGCCACAGATGATCCCAAATTATCAGCCCACACAACACCAGGACGGAGGTTGGCTTCACTGTGACCAGGAGAAAAGCAGGGAAGAGSTTGTGGGGAGAAAGAGAGGGAAGTCCTGCCACACACACATAAAGAGCCTTTGGGTTCAGGATAGGTGCAATGGTGGCCAAGGAGCTTGGGAGGATTTGTGAGGATTTAGAATCRTGGAATGGTCTGGGTTGGCTGGGGAGGCACCTTTAAAGGTCATCCAGTTCCCACCAGTCCCAGCACCATCCCTCAAGGGACATCACCAAGTGATCTCCATTTGGACACTGAGCCATTGACTACAACACTTTGGACATGATCATCCCAGTAATTCCTTCTCTTAGGGAATGGCAGAATTTGTGCTGGTAGCTGACTTTTAGGGACAAATCAAAGAGAAGGGACCCATGTCCAGAGGTCTCTTGTTTAAATAGCTGGTGGAAAGAGGATATTCCAGACTTGTTCTGCACTGGCATCCAGCCCATTCCCCAGCCACCCCAGAGGCACAGACACCCACCAGGCCCTGCTCCCCTCTGTGGGCCCCCTCTCTGCTGGCCAACGCCAGCAAAGCAACGCCTTCTTCTCCCTCTTTCCAGCATGGATACACTTCCTTGGCACATCAGCATTTTTCAAAGTGAAATACCAGAAAATCCCACCCCTACACCCCCTTTGTTGGGGAGACTTAGGGCAGACCAGAGTGAGACGAACCCTGTCCTTCAGCTGAGCCCTCCCGGGCACACACACAGCCTTGGAGACCCACAGATTTCATTCTCACCAGGAGAAAGCTGAACTCGAGATTTAAGAACGTGAGGTYGGCACTGGGCTCCAAGCCCCTCCTGCCTCCTCAGCCCCTGACCACAGCAGGACGATTCCACAGCCGGGCTCAGCGTAATTATTCTGCTTTCTGCCTCGAAACCACGCAGAGATGGAGTTACATAACAATACTGCCTGAGCACTTGCAAAAATGCACGATTTGATTAATCTCAGCGATGTGCCGACTGCGGGATCTGAGAAGACAGCCACGTGCATTTTAACAAAGTTAAAGCCCAAAGCTTTTCATTTCATCCTAATGGATAGCAAAGGTCATTCTCCATTTGATAGATGGTGATAGCGCTGCTGCATTTGTCTTCTGGCTGGCAGGGCTGGATCCCTCTGAAGTTCGTGTTAATGAGATTCCTCCCACCACGGGCACGGAATTCTCCAGTGAGGCGCTGGCGCTGGATTTATCGTGGAGGCACCCGTCCTGCCTCCACGCAGCAGGATAAATGCAACTTCCTGTCACACTGATGAGGTGCCCACGGCGGCTGCGTCCTGATGGAATGGTGTTTTCCGTGGCATAAATCCCGGGCGGCGGGAACTGACTCTGCAACAGGACGCATCTCTTCTCCCCGTGACTCAGCTCAGCGACATTTCTCAGGAGGAACAGGTACCAGCAAGGAATTAAAGTGTAAGATTCTATGTTTTCCCCTTGGGAAAATTGCCTTAAAATAAAGCCATCAGCTCGAGTCCTGCAGGGATGATATTTATTTCGCTTGCAGAACCACTTAGCAGCATCCAGAAGTTCCCAAGCTGGACCATAAATTAGCAGAGATGTGTTCATGTGCTTCACRGTGCTCTTGTGTCTCACACGGTGAGAGGTGGATGATTTAAAGCCATAGGAGATGTGAGCTTCTCTTCCAAGAGTGAGGTAGGAGCCATGGAGGAAAAATGGGATCAGACAGCAGCACGGAGCATGAGATCCTTCTGCAGAGGAGAAGGATGTGGTGGGAAGCTCAGGAGCAGACCTGGATGCTGTAAAATCCCCAGCAGAGCAAGCCCTGTGTGACAGCCTCCCTCCTCCTTCTGCTGCTCCAGGAGCCCAGCAGACCCTCAGGGAGGCAGTGGAAGGAAAAGACGAGATCTTGGAGAAGAATTCCTAACTGGAGCATCAGCTGCTGGACTGGGCATGACTACCTGGGTACTCTTGTCCCAGTAATTTACCCCAGCACCATGGTTTTTGAGGGCTGTTCCAACAAGGAGATAAAACCTTCCCAAAGACGTGCCATGTCTTCRTAGAATCCCAGGATGGTTTGGGTTGGGAGGGAATTTAAAGCTCATCTCATTCCAACCCCCTGCCACAGGCAGGGACACCTTCCACTAAACCAGGTTGCTCCAAGCCTCATCCAACCTGGCCTGGAACACTTCYAGGGATGGGGCAAGAACAGCCCCCGATATCCTGGGCCCTCAAATATTCGTATACACAACCCTTTCTTTGAGGTGGAGATATCCACYTGTAGTTTGCCTCTGGAGACCCCTGTGTTTTCCAGCTGCCTCCTTCTGCAAAGGCARGAAAGTCCTGAGTGCTGATGAGGGACTTGAAGTGATTGGGAATGCTTCAAACACAGGGGTTTGTCCTTAAATTACACGGCCCATTAACAAGCCTAAATTAAAACAACACTATTAGCAGGAGATCTGAGGGAGAAGGTGGCTTCAATTTTCATACAGATGACACATAACTGAATACCAGAAATTTAATATACCGATAACAGCCCTTCAAATCCAGTCTTACCAACTGCAATTATTCAAGTCTRCACCAAGACCCCCAAAATCTTGAGACTGACAAGTGGAAAAATCAGTAAATCACAGAAAGCATTCACCTTTTCTTTTTTTTTTTTTAATTTGATGAGGATTTTTTAATTTGACATTGGTGTTTTGAGATTTCATCTTTTGAAACCACTCAGAAAAGAGAAAGAAATTAATAATACAATTAAAACCCCTGTGCAGGCTATTTTGCAGGTRATGGAGGGATTGAGTTAGGTGGGAAGCTCTGGGCAACCTTTTGCCTAGGTGCCYAAAAGGCTTCTCTAACATATAGAATGACAAGATATTCATCCTGACCTGGAAGGGACCCACAAGGATCACCTAGTCCAACTCCTGGGCCCCGCACAGGACAACCCCAAAAATCACACCATGTGCCCRAGAGCATTGCCCAAACACTTCTAGAACTCTGTGAGGCTTCGTGCCATGACCACCGCCCTCGGGAGCCTGTTCCAGCGGTCAACCATCCTCTGCGAGAAGAACTTTTTCCTAATATCCAGCCTAAACCTCCCCTGATCCAGGCCTCGAGTGATCACACACTTCTGCAAAACCCCACAACTTCAAAGCCCCAAGCATCCCTGGGATATTCCACGGCCGCCACAGGGCTGGGTGTTACCTCAGGGGATCGAACAAACCCCTCGGTCCCAAAATCAAAGGTCAGCGATTGTGCTCAGAGCTGACACATGATGAGCCCTGCTGACCACCAGGCCCTTCACGTGCTGGCCAGCAGACAAGCCCACACAATGGTCCCTTTCATCCTGACCTCCAAAACCCCACCTCATTTTGGGCCACCGCACAGCCCTCGCCGGCCGCGTGACTTTGCCGCCTGCCTCTGCCTCGGGACAGGCAGAGAAATCGCTGCAGGGAAGTTGAAAGAGCTGCCAGCACCCAAAATTCCTGCTTATTAGGCATAATCATAATCCTGTAATGACAACATAGTACATTATAATTTGCGAGAGAGGGGAAATCTTGACATAAATTGCTYGCCTCTGATTCACCGACCCGAGCGCAATTACGGCACGTTGGTTATGGGGAAGAGATTCTTTATCACAGAATCCCGGAATATCCTGAGCTGGAAGGGACCCRCAAGGATCAAGTCCAGCTCCTGGCTCTGCACAGGACACCCCCAAAGTCACACCGTGYGATTTATGTGCAAGCCTGAAAGGGAAAGGGCTCGGTATGAGCAACACTCTCCCACAGTMAACGACTGATTTATGGGAATTTCAGCAGCCACTGGACTCAGCCCATCATGCTTSAGGTGATTATTTGCACCCCAGAGGGCAAAAATGTCCCACTCACAGACCAGGACTCACCTCCCCAAGCCATTGTGCAAATGGAGCCAGAAACGTGGTACCTGGGGTCAGGGGTGAGTGGTGGGGTTGGCAGTGCTGGGTTAACAGTTGGCTCCCTAATCCCGAGGGTCTTTTCCAACCTAAACGATTCTATGGTTCTGYGCAAGGAACCTGTCCTGCAGAGCACTGACAAAAGCTGGTTTTGAGCCAGAAAGGAGCCTTTTGGTCCCAACCCTGACCGAATTTCTGCTGCCTTGGGGTTGCTCCAGGGCCGGGCTGCAGCCAGACCCTCCCTTCCAGGCACAGCCCCGGCCCCACAGGGATCAGCCGGGCAGAGGCTTTCTCCAGGAGCTGCAACGCTGCGGCAAAGGCTCCCGGGGCTGCTGGAGCTTCTGAGCCTTAAGACACAAAAAAGATTTACTGGGAGCTGCTGCGATTTCAGGAAAGCCCATTCCATGGGCTCCTTCCCCACGGAATGCAGATGCTGCTGTAGGAGCTGAGTGCGTTTCTTTGGGGGGGTTCTCCGTGGAACCCCCAGCGGACACCTCCACATTTCACACACCGGCGCTTTTACTCCGTCCTGCTGCTCCCTGCTAATAAAGCACTTAAATAAAAGCTGGGAGAGTCCCCGCGACACGCTAAAGGTTATCACGGCTCCATTACTCATCCCGGAGGGAAGCAGCTGACTCACATCACGGAGAGGGGCTGGCAAGCCCGGAGCCCTGGTTTTCCCTCTCCATGAGCACGGACCGGGATTTTCCTCCACAACGGCTCTTTTTCCTGCCTGCTCTCCCCAAATGGAGCTCTGACAAGCACGGGAGAACCTTAATTTCCCACCTGCGTGTGTGTGCGTGTGCCTGCCAGGGGATACTCCTGCTTTTCCACCTGAACATCCACATCCCCGGCGGTCTCCGCATTCCCTGCATAGCCCAGGGGTCTGAGCCTCTTTCCAAACCTTCCCCCACACGCTGCACATCCCCTCCGTACCCCAGCTCATTTCCTGCTCTTTTGAGGGGAAAAAACAGCTGTCGAGCATGTACAAAAATTGCCCCAAAGCCATGAAGGCTCTTATCACAGCTAGAAATCCCCAGACACCCTAAAGGATGTGCCAGAGCTCTCTCCCTGCCACGGGCAGGCTGAGCCCTGCTCCCAGCACAGTCCAGGGAGCCCTGGCTCTGGCAGGAGTGTTGGAAAAAGGTTATTTCTTGGTTTGGCACTGAGCCAGAGCTGTATTTTCTGCCTTCTGGCAGCGTTAACCAGAACACCCAGGTGTCCAAGGTATCTCTGGAGGAAGGAACAYGTAAAGTTGATCAATTCTTTCTTGGTTCAGGGCACGGCCAGGGTGTAAAAACAGGCTCCTGGGGGCTGTTTATACCCAAGCCTGACCTTTCAACCTTAATTACTTTATAGCAGCCATTTGAAAACACCCCCCATGTCCATGCAGACACCAKGGGTAGCACCTCCTGGGAATGGCACGGCTGATGGAGAGCTGGGAGGGGGCTGCAGAAAAGATGTTTCTTGCCTTCCCCACGAAACACAGCAAACTCCACTCCCGGCAGAGCAGCCGTTCCTTTTTTTATTTTCCAGCCGTCTGTGTTATTTTTGTGTCGTGTTTCTGGTTAAAAATACCCCTTGCCAGCAAGAACAGAGTTATTTGGAGCACCCTTCTTTATCTTTGTTTGGGAAGAGCACACGCCACCATCAGCTGCTTCCTTCCTCCTAAAAATCATCTTCTGAGAGAAAAAAACCATGGATCCTGTGCCTGCTCCGTGGCCTTGGAGAGATGATTGTGGCCATCAGGGGCTTTCCAGGCCTGAAGTCTGCAACACAAGGGGACAAGGACACAAGTGCCTGTCACATGTAGGGTATGGGGGAGACCTTCCAGTCTCTTCCCTGGACGTGAAAGCTTGTGGCTTTTGAAGGGGATCCTGCAAGCACATTCTTGGCTGCAGAAAAAAAAACATAAATATGTGGGCCTGGACATCCAGATGAGCACRCAGGGAGGTTTTTGCTCCTGGAGCATCTCCGTGACACCAGATGCCCTGAAGACACCAGGAGTGAGAAGCCAGCAATGACCATAAATAATTTGTGAGTGACGCTGGAGTTGATGATGGAGCCAGCACAGCCCCAGAACCTCCCCTGCCCTCCCACAGCTGCCACTTCAGAGGAACAAATAACATGGGAAGAGTCCCTGTGACCCCTCTCCATGGGCATCTGGGAGAGGAGGTGTCCATGAAACCCAGAGTCCCTTCAGGATACTGAACAAAAGCCAAAAGCCCAGGCTGTTCCTCAGTAACCACAACTCTTAATGTCCACAGAGCATCCCCCAAACTTCACTCTCCCTTGTTAGGTTGGACATCTCTCATCCCTGGCAATCTCTGGTTGTTTTTATTTACTGCAGGGCATTCTGAGACCCGAAAGAATTCCTGGGGAAACTGTAGCACCCTGTGCTCAGCAGGGCCGTGCCCTCATCGATGAATCAGGCCTTTCTTTTCTCCCTCAGACCGATCGCCTTTTTTTTTTTTCCCAGGCTAAAGCAATCAGGGAGCAAAAGTCTGGAATCCAACCACAAGGAGCATGAAAATATTTAAACAAGCTGGTTTAAATCAAGGCTCTGACTTGCTTTTGTAATGGCCTCTTTGGTCGAGGCTTGAACACGCCGYTGCATTTTGGAGTGGAAAGCACAGGATGGGTTTTGCTCCGTCAGCTCTCGGAGCGAGCAGGGAGGCAGAGGCATGGCCTGTGGTCTCCAATATTCCAGAGAGACAAAGGAAATTCTTTAATGCATTTTTAAAATTTATTTTATTTATTTTATTTTTTTGTAATTAATCCGAACAGGGGTGGTTTTGATCCAGCCTACGGTCAGCCAGGCTCCCACCGCTCATCTCCCTCCATCCCGCAGCTCCCACTGAACATGGGACAGTGTGGAGGAAACCCCAAGCACCAGAGGTGACACTGACCCTCCCAATGGCTCCAATTCCTTAATTTCTTGAGTTTTTTCCCGTCTCCATGTACCCAAAGGAACCGTGTGCCTGTTTCCCACTCATCCTCCCTAGAAAACACATCAAAGCCAAGGCTGGAGCAGCCCAGTCTCCTGCTTTCCAAGGTAAATAATGACTTTGATTAGGAACTATGCCTAATTAACCACGAGGAGTTGATGACTCAGCTGACTGTCAAAAGCTTTTTTGCTCTGGTTTCCAGTTTTCACAGCTTGACCCGGCGTGTGCCCCTGTGTGCACCAGAACAGACCTGGAAGCTCGGGGAAATCCCAGTTACACCAACCAGGACCTTCAGGCTGGCCTCAAGCCGTGACACCTTTCCGAGTGAGGTTGGCAAAACCCTTCCTGCAGGGGCCTGCCAGCCTCCTGAAAAGGAGATTATTTTTGTCCTCATTTGAATTTTCAAAAGCAAACAGGCTCTGTTGATCCAGACATTGCACTCAGGCTCGGGGTGGTAAATAGTGCAAGGTTTGCTCTTTTTATCAGCTTGCTCGGCAAATCAATAGAAGGACTCAAAAACGTATTGTCATCATAAACGAAGGAATTCATTAATGCCCGTTGTTTGCCTCCGTGTTTTAATGGAATGCAAAGCAAATACATCCAGAGGGTGTTCCTGGCAGCACGAGCCAGGATCTGCTGCYGCTTTGAATTTGCCTGGAAGAAAGGGGTGGCGGGAGCTGGGTGAAGATGACTGCAAGCCTGGGACTTGCATCTCCCTTCCTGTGCATATCCTGAGGGGGAAAGTTCGCCTTTCCAAGACCTCCACTCCCTGGGAAGCATTTTGGGAGCGGAGGGATGTGCCTGGCTGAACTCCCACCCCTGGCAGAGCCTGTTATCTCAGCAGTGGGAGAGATTTCATCTCGTTTAACGCCTCTGGACAAAACACGTGAAAACTGAATTTCGTTAAATATTCCGTGCAGCCGTGTTCCCTCTCTCCATGAATCACCAGGACCCAGGCAGAGCAGCTGTCCTGGAGGTTATATGTGCTCAGCAAATACGTTTTTTGGCACCGAGCTGAGCAGTTTCCCTGCAGCACTCTGGAAGTGCAAAAGGGGAAAGATGCAAAGCGTCAGCTCCGCTGCTGTCACACGGATTTGGGAGCGGGGACCCACGATCAGAGCCAGACATAAAGCAAAATCCAGCTCTTGTGCCCTTGCCCATGTGCCATGGGTCCTCTCCAGCAGGAATGAGGGAAATCCGTGGCATTTGCCCGACATCCAGTTACCTGCAACCATGCTTGGCTGGAAGGCGTTGCAGGTATCTTAGTAGATTTTAAGTCTTTTAAAGTTGTTTTCTGCCCACTTGCTCGGCAGCAGAAATGACCAAGGGCAAGGTTCTTCACCTGGATTGGGGCAACCTTTAATGTTGATACAAGTTAAGGGTAGAAGGGATTGAAAGCAGCTCTGCCAAGAAGGATTTGGGGGTGCTGGTGGAGGAAAGGCTGGACATGACCTGAAAATGTGCCCTGGCAGCCCAAAAATTCCAGTGTGTCCCAGGCTGCATCCAGAGCAGCTCAGGCAGCAGGTGAGGGAGGGGATTCTTCCCCTCTATTTCATCCTTATGGGACCCCACCTGCAGTGCTGCATCCAGCTCTGRGGTCTCCAGCAGAAGAAGGACATGAATTTGTTGGAGCCAGGCTGGGAGAGCTGGGGGTGTTCACCTGGAGAAGAGAAGGCTCCAGGGAGACCTCAGAGCCCCTTCCAGKGCCTAAAGGGGCTCCAGGAGAGCTGGAGAGGGACTTTGGACAAGGGTATGGAGTGACAGGACAAGGGAGAATGGCTTCCCACTGCCAGATGGCAGGGTTAGATGGGATATTGGGAAGAAATTCTTCCCTGTGAGGGTGGGGAAGCCCTGGCACAGGTTGCCCACAGAAGCTGTGGCTGCCCCATCCTGGAAGCRTTCCAGGCCAGGCTGGATGGGGCTTGGAGCAACCTGGGATAGTGGAAGGTGTCCCTGCCCATGGCAGTAGTTTTGGAAGGCGATGGCCTTTAACCCAAACTGTTCTGTGATTCTCTGACCCTCCTGCTGTCCCTGTGGTCGATCACCCTGGCACAGCCCCTGCACGCTTACACAGGGATTCATCTGGCCCCACAGAGCGCCTGCCTCAGAGGGAGCTGCCGCCAAAAACAAGCTCATTTGCACATATTTGTCATCAGGGGGAAAAAAATAGCCGCTCACTGATCCAGAACATTCATCTCTAAATATTTACAAAGCATTATTTATCCGAATAAAAGAGACATTTTTCACTCAACAGACCGGGCATATGGTAGCGGCGTGCRGCAGGAGATGAATGGCGCTGAGTAATTCTAAGCAGATTTAATGCCAGCAATAATTATTTTTAATCAGACAGAAAGTTCCCTGGGTGATAACCGAACACGCGGCATTTGAAAGCAGTCCCGTCGCCCCGCGTTGCTGGATCCTGCTTGTTCAAAAGTGCTTGTTGTGCCTCTTGGTACTTCAGTGCAACTCCCACCCCGCCTTCCCAGCTCCCCTGGGGACGGGGGGAAAAAAAAAAAAAAACAAAACAAAAAGGAGGGGAAAAAAACCACAAACCCCAAGCCCTCTGTCATTTATTTCAAGCGTGTCTTTTAATTACAGCGCTGCATTTAGGTAGTGTACAAAATATTCCGGGCTGGATGCCTGTTTAACAGACTCCCCGGTCGCTGCTTGGAGCTGCTCAGCAGAACACAGTGTGAATCATTATGAAACCTCTCACTTCGGTACGTACCAGGCAAAATGGAGAACCGAATGTACTGGCGGCAAACATTTAGGAAGGAGTGACACGGGAGGAGGGATTTCGCCGGGCTTTGGTTTTCCGGGGGAGTTTTTGATCGGTGCTACAGATGAACACAGCGGGTTCCCAGCCCCAAATCGCTCCCTGCTGTGCTGCAGGACGAGGTGTTTTGTGTCACTCATCTGTCCCCGTGTCAACATGCTCACAAATACCCTCCCCAGGGGCTCCGAGCTCCCAGTTGTTTCTGCAACGCTGGGAGAGCACACCTGGAGAAGACACAGAAACCTTGGGTATCTCTTCCAGTCAGATCATAGATTTATAGGGTGGTTTGGGTTGGAAGGGACCTTAAAAGACCGTCCAGTTCCACCCCCTGCCATGGGCAGGGACACCTTCCACTAGAGCAGGTTGCTCCAAGCCTGTCCAGCCCAACCTGGAACACTTCCAGGGGCAAGGCATCATTTCCCCATAGCCTTGGGCCCGTGACCCAGCGCCACATTCGGGGTGTCTCTCAAGCCCCAGGCAGGCTGGCATGGCCATATCCAGGTGCTCTGAGCTCCCTCACTGCTCATTTCCATCTGGGAAGGTGAGGAGCGATGGCAACGCAATGCCAGGGAACAGGCTGGGCTGGAAACACAATCCCTGCGCCAGACGAGGATACAGCCAGAGGTGAGCAGGGCACACAAACGAGGCCAGTGGCATGTTAATGAGCAATCAGATCTACCTGGCAACAGCTCGTCCATCTGCTGAATAAGCCCCTGTAACCAGCTTACCTGGGCTCTTTTTCTGCCTCACCCAGCCTCACCCAGACCCTCCCTGCCAGCGCCGGGCTCGGGGCTGATCCCCTGCCGCCTCGAGAGGAGCAAATCCCCACGCTCAGCCCTCAAAAGCAGCAGCTCAGGACAGATTAAGTTATGTTTCTGGCAGGGCTCAGGGTTTCCAAGTCCCCTGCAATTACAGTGACAATTACAGGGCTGCCAGCGGCTGGAGTCGGGGGAGCAGCGTGGGGGCTGCTGCAATTGGAGGGTTGGTTCGTGTGGTTTCCAGCAGTAGGGAATGTCAATTCCTGCTTGGGGGGGTGTAACCAACACCAGGACCTCACCGCCTAAGCCTGCACTGACTGCCAGGAGTAATCCTGGCCCTGACAAACTCACAGCTAAAGGTCAAAGGTGCAGGAGGGATGAGGAAGTGCAGCATGGAGGGAGCAGGAGACCAGAGCTTTCGCTTCTGGTCCAGAAGAACATGAGCCCAGGAGGAAAATGCTTTGGGCCTGATGGACTCACAGATGCTCAGGACATCAATCTTGTCTCAGAGAAAACTTATCCAGGAGAACCAGGAACATCTGCATCACCTGGGGATATTTGACTGGAGATGGGTCTCAGAGCTTAACACTCCCCTCCAGGGGAGCTGAGGAGTTCAGAAAACCCTTTGCAGCCTCACTTGGGGGATCCAGCACAGATTCCATAAAGATAAGTCCACTCCATTAATCCTCAAGGCTTTCCCCATGTCTGTCAGCCTAYTTCCAATAAACCAAAGGAGGTGACCACCAAATTCAGGAACGCAGCTGATGAGAAGCAGCCCTTTCGTCTTCAATTCCAGGAGTGGTGACAAAAAYCATCTTACTCAGCAAAGTGCATCCCCCACACCTGAAAATTGCTCTAACCAGCTTCTAAATGGGATGGACACCTCTGATCCTCCAACTGTTYGCATTCAGGAAAGACAAATGGGATTTTGCTTTCATCCCTGGAGCCTCTGTGCTCAGCTGGGCTGGAGCACAGAGCCAGCCCACACAGGTTGTTTCAGCTAGTAGAGAGCTCAAGGGGAAACATCTTGTGCCTCTGAGGTGGTATCATCACGCTGAGAAGGTCTAGGGCTTGAGCCTTAATAGTCAAGATTATTTTAGGCAGGAAAAAAAACCAGCACTGCTTCATCCCAAGTCCTCAGCCAAGCGCAGGAARTAACTCTGGACTTGTTCTCCACCGTGGCTTGTGGCAGTCCTGGGTGCTGGGATGCTCCTGGGGAGAATTCTGGGGACAATTTTCAGAGAACCTTAGACTTGACCATAAATACACCCAGGAGAGCCTCACCTGCCTGTGCCAGCCCCAGCGGGGCCCTGGACATGAGCCCTACCAAAAACCTACACTGACACTGACCCTCACTTTCAGCCAAACCCCAGCCCCCTGGGCCSGATGGTGGTTTTGCCACGTTCCTGAGCAGATAAATTTTGGGATGATGCTCAGATTCACCGGGCTGGGCTCGGAGGTGAAATGATTGCTCTTATTGCCACCATCAACGCCGTGCTCTTCCAGCATTCCCAGCAGTTCATTATCCCTCCCACCCTCCCAGCCTCCCTGTCCTGCCATAATAAGGCGGGAGGCAGAAGTCAAAGGCATCGTTCCGGGGAAAGCCCTCAGGAACTGTTCATCAAACTCRCCCTTTTCTAATGAGAGTCATCTCATTTACATGCTCATTTAACGCTCTGCTCTACATCTAACAGCACGCTCCAGCCACCTCCTTCCTTTACCTAAAACCCGTTTTACAAAAACACCGTTTCCCCTAAATCCTAATTAGGCCACTGTGACCCCACATAAGCTGCAGCAAACCCCTCTGTGCCCAAACGGCACAGCCTCCCAAAGGCTTTATCCAAACRCCCTCGTCACGGGGTTAATTCCAGCCCGACGAATTAACACTYCTGCGAGCTTCGTCTGATTAACAAAACTGAAATGCCTGGGGAAAAAAAATAGGGAAGTCATTCCTGGGTCTGTTCCTGCTGCAGAACAAACACCCTTCTGCCCCAGGGGAGCCTCTCCCACCTCCCTTTCCAAAATCTCAAGCGTGGCTGGCAGCCCACAAACCTCCCCGTGAGGGCCTGTCCCAAAAAATGCGGAGAGCTTTGTGATCCATCTGTCTGGAGGCTCTCAGGTTGCAGGAAATGCTCAGATTAACTGAGAAAAAAGTAAATTTCTGCCTCCATTTCTGGTCTGCTGCCATAAGGTGCTAAAGCAATATCGTGGTTCCCGTGATAGGAGCAATATGCAGCAGCTCAGAGCAGGTTTGTGCCCACACATCCTTGTCTCGGGCAGAGCTGAGCATCCCTCACCACGAGCATCTTCTGCTCATCAGCACAGGACCCTCACAAGCTCGTTTAGGGGGGCTTTGCACTGCTGCTCCTCCTTTGTACCTACAGCAGGGACCTTGCTGGAAGCCCCCGTGCTAATCCTGATATCCATCCAGCCTGGCGCAAGGAGGCATTTTCAGATATTCCAGTATTCATTTCAAACATTCCTTTTATTTTTTTTTACAAATAGCATGGGATAGGCATGGAAAATACAAATGAAGAACCACGTGGTGCTGTGAATAGTCACTACTCCTGTTACCATAAGCTCGGGGTCGCTGGGATGCTCACAGTAACACACCCCCAGAGGGATTTCCCAGCTCAGCTCCCACTTCGCTGCCGGCAGAAACAGCCCTGTCAGATCTTTCATCAGTTTAACAAGCTCTGCCTCAGAACTACTTTTGAGGTCTTTCACCCCCAACAATCCTATTAGCCTCAGCCACGCCGGGATCCTACAGCCACGTGCTGATCCCCTCTCAGATTCGTTCCYGCCCGGTTCAGAGTGATTTGTTTTTCTGCTGACACAGCCCTTCCAGTGGGATCCGTTCGCTTCCCTCCCTGGTGTTTACATTCCCTCTGTATTTATAGACAGGCACCACGTCCTCTCCCAACCTCCTTGGCCGAACGCAGAGGATATTTTTCAGCTCCTTGCCTAAAATAGGCCCTTTTCCCCTGCCCTTCCCAAGGCCCCTTTGCTGCACCTGCTGCGATTCAGGCTCAGCCTTTTGGGGGCAAACACCAGAACTCCGCGGCRCATTCCCAAAGAGGCTTCCCCGGCATTTCGCAGAGTGCTTCAATATTTCTTCATCTTTATTTTGCTTATTACGCTTCAGGGTCACATTTTCCTTTCTCCCAGCAGCATCCCATATAAATGACACAGAGGGAATGCACCAAGGCCTTTATCCTCCTTTTAATTTCCACTCACGAGCYCTCGGTTTAGCGGAAGAGCTGCTTCGTCTCCCAAATTCTTGAGCTCACCCTTTGCAATGTGGCATTTGCCCTGTTTTATATCACCCCTGACCCACCCCCTTGCTGTCACAGCCCTTCCCCAGGCCATGAGGGCCACACTGACCCTCAGATTCCCCCTGTAACCTCCTGCCAGCACATGGAAAACGCTTTAGGGAAGGCAGGCAGGCTGCAGCCACTGCACTTTCCTTGCCTAGGAGCTCTGCTCCCTTTCCAAGAAAGAAATCTGGTGACAGAAAGGTTGGCTTGGCATCATCTATGGCAAAATCCATGCCACACTGCATCCCATTTTCTAGTACCTGCTGGCAGCCAGCGGGGAGAAAACCAAGGGAGAGCATCCTCACAGCGAGTTCTCGTGCCGGGGGTTTAATTTCCATCTAGCTCATTAACTCACCCAGCAGCCAGCCCGCTGCCCACACTTCATAACTCCAATTATTCCCTCCGTCCCCTCTCATCCCACGGCCTCCCAAGCCTTGCAAGCTCAAGAGAATAAAATCATCTCGATGACTGGGTCTATTTATCCCCCTTTTCCAAGCCTCTTCTGTTCTCCAGTCAGATGACACCACCTCTGACTTCTCTGTCCCAAAAGGGCTACCTTAAGTATTTGATGTAAATGCTGCAGGGAGAAATCCTCCGTCTCGGGTTATTATCTCACCAGAATGCCATATATTATCCAGCAATCTCCAGCCAAGCAGGGGGTCTGCTGTATCTCTGCATTATCTTGTTTGGAGCACACGGATTGCTCACTCCCTGGTTCTCATCACCGAGAATACACTAAAAGAAAAAAATAAATAGAAAGCATCCACTTAGGCTGCTGATATTATCCTGGTGGGGAAAAAAAGAAAAGAAAGGAGGAATTGCTAATGGCCCAGGATTCATTCCAAACACGTGGAGCGTCCCAAAGTCTGGCTTGAGCTGTAACACTTGGTGCCTGTAATACTCAGTGTGGCTCTGCACACGTGAGAGTCACAAAGGGATGCTGAGGTTCAGAGCAAAAGGCAGAGTTTAAACATCAGAGCTGTCTGAATCCATCAGGGGATGGTGCCTCTCATCCTATTTCCTCCTGGAGCTCAGAAACCACAGAGGCTGTGGAGCTGATCAGGTTCTGGAGCCCCTCTGCTCTGGAGCCAGGCTGGGAGAGCTGGGGGTGTTCTGCCTGGAGAAGAAAATGTTCCAGAGATGCTTTAGAGCCTCTTCCAGTGCCTAAAGGGGCTCCAACAGAGCTGGAGAGGGACTTTGGACAAGGGCCTGGAGGGACAGGTCAAGGGGTGATGACTTTAAGCTCAAGGAGGGCAGATTTAGATAAGATATTGGGAAGAAATTCTTGGCTGTGAGGATGGTGAGGCCCTGGCACAGGTTGCCCCAGAGAAGCTGTGGCTGCCCCATCCCTGGAAGCGTTCCAGGCCAGGTTGGATGGGGCTTGGAGCAAGCTGGATAGTGGAAGGTGTCCCTGTTCATGGCAGGGGGTTGGAATGGGATGAGCTTTAGAAGATCCTTTCCAACCCAAACCTTTCTGTGATTTTGTGAAGTATCCCAGTGCTTCCAGCACATTCAGGATTGGCAAGTCCCACGTTTTAAGGCCAAAGGGTAGAGATGAACAGCACTGGTGAGCTGAGATGCACCAGCATCAGCCTCATCCCAGCAAATACAAAGCTGCCTCTGTGGTCTCCACCACAACGGACACGGAAAAGTCCTGCTGATTGGAGCAGTATGGAGACACTTGAGACAGAAATCACAGCTCCCTCCTGGAGAGGCATCAGGCAAWGGACACAGCTCCTTGGATTTTGTGTTTCTCAAGGGAAGGGACCCCACGAGCAAYGGTGGTCTCTGGCAGAACACACCTCAGGCGCTTCACAGGGACCCCCTAACTACACCAGTGTGAGTCCTTTATAGACTTAAAGAGATAAAGCATTTTTCATGGCCATGGTAATCAATTCCTCTGCTCAATTAGCCTTGCAGATCTAAGAAAAAATGGATCTTATCTCTAGAGCAAAAAAAACCACGGCATTTCTGCAGCACAGCTGCGCTCGTGGGGGTTCCACAGCAGCAGCAGGATGGGCACCAGCCCTTCTCCCTCCAGAGAGTGGCAGGATCCAGGATCCAAGGAGGGCAAAAAAACTGAGAGCAGGGGCAGATGGAGGCCAGATCCTGCCCTGAGGCTGGGAAGGTTTGTAAGTTATCCATGGAGGCAGGAGCACAGGGCCTGTCCCCAGCCGGCCACTCCTGAGCTTCACCCGTCATTCGCCTTTGCCAGAGGGAACGACTCGGAAAAATCCATGTCCATGTCCTCTGAGACCAYGGCTGGGGACAGAGCTGGGGCTGCAGCTCTGCCTCCAGTGGGCTCGGTGCCAAGGGAAAGAGGGAAAGGGATTTAACCTGCCGAGGATGAGCTGCCAGGCGACAGGGAGAACTTCGAACACCAAATAAACTCAGCAAAGTGCTTCTGCTCCCTGCCTTGCTCCCCTCCTTGAGCTGGCTGGAATTTGTAAGTCTGTGTCCGTGCTCCTGGACAGGAGGCTGGCCCGGTGTGGTGTCCCCAGGAGTGAGCAGCACGGCCCAGGTCTCAGAGCCCACCGTGCCCACCACGTCCCTGGTCTCGTGGGTCACGTTTCAGCCTCAGCCAGCAGCCACAAATGCAGCATCTTCTGGCACTTGCAAGTCAGAACCAAAAAGAAATTTAAAAAGCCTCCAGCACACAGAAGCAGAGGAGGGAAAACACCGGGGTGGGAGGSTGTGTGACTGCTCCCAGACTCCTTACACCTTCCCCAGACACATCTGGCTGTGGGCAGCATCAGTGCAAGGTGCTGGAGGAGACAGACGAGGGCTTAACCCTGCACTTGCCATTTGCATCCTCTGGTCCCGGGTTGGGAAGGGGAGACAGAGATGCTGAGCTGGACTGGAAAAAATCCCTGTTGCTTTCAGGGCTGGAAACAGGCAACCCTCAGGTGCTCCATCCCTCCTGAGAGGTTTCATCCTGATGTCTCATAAAGAGAGGCAATTAAGCTTAACCTTATGATTAATTACACGTCCCCAAACATAAGTGGGACATGGACCTGTTGGAGTGAGTCCAGAGGAGGCCATGAAGATGGTCCAAGGGCTGGAGCACCCCTGCTATGGGAACAGGCTGGGAGAGCTGGGGGTGTTCACCTGGAGAAGAGAAGGCTCCAGGGAGACCTCAGAGCCCCTTCCAGTGCCTAAAGGGGCTCCAGRAGAGCTGGAGAGGGACTTGGGACAAGGGCCTGGAGGCACAAGACAAGGGGAATGGCTTCAAACTGCCAGAGGGCAGGGTTAGATGGGATATTGGGAAGAAATTCTTCCCTGTRAGGGTGGGGAGGCCCTGGCACAGGCTGCCCAGAGAAGTTATGGCTGCCCCATCCCTGGAAGTGCTCCAGGCCAGGTTGGATGGGTCTTGGAGCAACCTGGGATAGTGGAAAGTGGAAAGGGGTTGGAACRAGGTGATCTTTAAGGTCCCTTCCAACCCAAACCTTTTCATGGTTCTATGATTCTGTGAAAGCAGGAGGATTAATATCCCCACCAGCTCTGCCATTATCTATAACCACTGCAGTTCCAGGTTCTCTCATTTTCCACTACAGACTCACACAGGTTGGAACAGGCTGAGTTTCCTCAGCSTCAGGAAATCCTGACATTGGCTGGATCCTGCAGTGAGTCACCTTTCATCAGACCTGACACCTCCTCATCCTGCGAAATCCTGCCTGAAAAGCAGTGGATGCCCTGCCCGTGCCCCTCTCCCAGGTAATTATCACCGTCCCTGTGGCCCTATAGCCAGGCCAGTGGGGTATCCCCATCCCCCTGTGCCCCTGGCTTCAAAATCCACCTTTGGGTTAAACAATCCTGCATTTGGTGGGGAAATAATTGGTGCCACTCTGTGAGCTACTGCTTTTGGTAATGAAAGCCTCTGTTCCAACCCAATTAGCATGATGCTCCAAAAAGGCAAAGGACAAAGCTATCATAGCTCAGGGATAAAAACAGTGAGTGGATTTGGATTGGATGGGGGGAAAAAGGGGAAAAAAGGTCATACTGACATCATAACCTTATGGCAGACCCGGTTCCAGCTGTGTAATTCTGGATTGAGTGGAGGGAGGATTCACCAAGGAGCTGAGGATGCTGTAAAAAGGCTTTGCACCCCGTAGCAAGGATATATCCCACGTCATTCCCACTGGGATGTGCCCCAGSAGTTGAAACACCAGCTGAGGGGAGACCTCATTGYGGTCTTCCACATCCTCATGAGGGGGAACAGAGGGGCAGCACTGACCTCTTCACCCTCATGACCAGTGACAGGACTCCAGGGAACGGCTGGAGCTGTGTCAGGGGACGTTTAGGTTGGATATCAGGAAAAGGTTCTTCCCCCAGAGGGTGGTGGGCACTGAACAGGCTCCCCAGGGAATGGTCACGGCCCCAAGGCTGCCAGAGCTCCAGGAGCRTTTGGACAGTGCTGTCAGGGATGCACRGGGTGGGATTGTTGCGGTGTCCTGTGCAGGGCCAGGAGCTGGACTGGATGATCCTTGCGGGTCCCTCCCAGCTGYGATTCTACAAAATGCCTTCTCCAGGCACCCTGCACCGAGGGGTATCCCGGGGGAGGGAATGCTGGAGGCTCAGCTCCCTTCTTTATTCGGGAGCCGAATCCCGCGGGGGCTGAGGCGTCAAACCGCAGGCGTGAGCAGCCCCACGGCCACAGCTCCCACCCAGGGGCTGCTCCAGGCGGCTCCGGCCCCGCAGAGCTCCGCGCTTCCCGGGGCTTTCGGGGCTGTAATCCCGGCTGCGATCCCGGCTGCCTTGCGTAATGGGTTGCATTACATGTAATCCATCCACTAATACGCTCCGAGCGGGAGCCAGAGCCGATATTGGACCGTTTTCCTCSGAAAAACCACTCAGCCTGCTCCAGGAGGGAGGTCGGGGTGTGCCTGAGGACAGGTTTAGGGAGCTGCCTCCGGAAAATAAACCAAACCCGGGGCGTTCCAGGCAAAAACCACCCTGGAAGTGTTCGAGGATGAGTCTTGGAGCAGCCTGGTCTGGTGGGAGGTGTCCCTGCCCGTGGCAGGGGTGCTGGAATGAGATGGGCTTTAAATTCCCTGCCAACCCAAACCATTCTGGGGTTCTCTATAACAATTCTGGTGTGGAAATGTATTTGGGGTGCTAATGTATGGCTACACAGCACACAGACCATGTATAGCAGGCAGAGCATACATAAAACATAGGCAATATTTAGCATATAAACAATATTTAGCACATAAACAATATATAGCACATAGACAACATATAGCACATTTCTGTGGCTGTGTGGAAGGATTTACACAGGGAACGACTATGGAAGCAGGGGAGCGAGGGCAGACGTTCCCTAGAGCAAACCCCAACCACAGGTCCAAGAGGATTCAGAGCAGAAATCCTAGAGGGGGAAAAAAAAAATAAAGCGAAATAGCAAATATAGCAAAAAAACCATCTGTGGCAAAATAAAACTGACCGGATTTATGGAGAGCATTTTAAATTAAAGGCTTTACATAATGCACGGGGGTTGTGTTTTATTAACCATGCGGCCAGAAGCGGGAGAAACTCGTGGCAAGGGGGAAGAAGGGGAGGACACAGCTCAGCTTCCCGACCCTGCCCACCTCCCATCCGGGGTGGGAATGCGAGGGACACCATCCCGGTGCGAAGCAAACGGGCTGTGGATGACAGGGGCATGAAAAGCAGGAGATTTAACCTGCTTTGAAAAACGTGTTCCAGCCGTGAAGGGTTCCTGTCTGTGCCTGGGGGGCAAAGCGCTGATCCCACCCCGCCTCCTCCACAGGCACAGCCTCTGCTTTTCCCGGCTGAAAGCAGTTGCGTGTCTTTACAAAGGTATTTGTAGGCAAAGAAACCCAAACAAATGCTCTGGCCATCCCAATAGCTCGTTAGCACTTTACAACCTAAATTATCTCTTCCACCCCCACCCCTGTTTTCCAATACTCCCCGTGTCATCTTGCTAAGATCAGCTGGGTTGGCTTTTTTTTTTTTTTTTTTTTGCTGTTCCAGGACCAAGGGAAAGTTTTAGACTGAAGAAAAAAAGTTCTTAATTAAAGAGTTCGTTTGAAAATAGCATCCCCCATGATTTTTACGGAGGGAGAGCGTTTCACGTGGCATTCCGCACACCATTAAAACCGAAGAATTTTTGACCAGCCAACAGTTTTGGTTGGGAGTATCTGATGTTTTGCTGATATCTGTGTGTATGTACTCCCGTGTGCCAGCCATTGCCATCTGGGAACAGCCTTTTACTACAGTGGATTTATCACACAGAGGAATAAGCTCAGTTGTCAACCGCTCTAATAAAGATGAGAGGAGCAGCGCAGATCTGAAAGCAAAGTGCTGTCCCACATTCCCTATTAGGCTGAGCACTGTCAGGTTTCTCCTGTGTCTCTATTTGTGTGCCCTTCTCCCAGACATAATGAAAAGGAAACTGCGAGGCTGAAGAAAAACGAACAAYGTTGCTTAATCTAGAAAGAAAAGTGATTTTTCTTTGCAAGGAAGCTCACCTGAGTGGTTCAAAGGTATTAAATATTAGGATGAAATTCTTGGCTGTGAGSGTGGTGAGGCCCTGGCACAGGYTGCCCAGAGMAGCTGTGGCTGCCCCATCCCTGAAGTGTCCAAAGCCAGGTTGGATGGGGCTTGGAGCAGCCTGGGATAGTGGAAGGTGTCTCTGCCCATGGCAGGGGGTTGGAATGAGATGATTTTTAAGGTCCCAGTCTAGAAAATGCCTGACCTTAAACATATATTTAAAGCAAACCTGTTTAGTAAAGCTGAAATCACTGGGACTTCATTATGTGCTCCAATCCATGCTCTAGAGCCAGGGSTTGCTCTGCCACAGAGCTGGAGTGTCCCAGGAAAGGGGTTGTCTTCCTTCTCTTCACAATGCCTGAATATTTCATAGCCCCAGGAAGAAGCAGTGAGGGCATCTGTGTTTAAAGGAAACATGTTTAGCACAGAGATGTTTGCAGCTCAGGGCAAAAGCAGCAGGAATGTTGCCTGTGTCGTTTCCCAGACTTSCCCTAAGCCTCCTGCCCAGTTTCAGGCTGCTCAGAAAATGCCCAATATCACAGAAAATAATAATAATAATGGAAATAACCTCCCTCTCCCACTGCACTTGGCAAGACTGYGGCTGTCTGTTTAATGGCCATAATRTATTTAAAAGGCTTCCAGTGGGCAGCTCTGCCTTCTGGTTTGCTGCACAAAAGTGTTATTCTTCCAGCAGTGTTTGTGCTTTGTATTCCCAAAGCCGTGGAATCCTCTCTCCCACACCTCTGTCCTGCAGCAAGCCCTGGGGAGAGCTGAGGATGTGCCACAAGCCCAGGGAGCTGTGGTTGCCCCATCCCTGGAAGTGTCCRAGGTCAGGTTGGACGGGGCTTGGAGCAACCTGGGATAGTGGAWRGTSTCCSTGCCCACGGCAGGGGTTTGGAGCAAGATGGTCTTTAGGGTGCCTTCCCACCCAAACCMTTCTGGGATTAGATGATGCAGCTCTGCTGGAAGGACYAAAAGGATGGGAAACTGTTGGATTTCAGCTTGACTTCCCTCCAGRTTTACCTTGGAAACATCACTAGAGGCTCTAGGAGAAACCCTAACCCCAGGGCCAGGGTCATCAACTCCTCTTTGACCTCAGTMGGGCTGGGATATCATCCCACACCCCTTAAAGGTGTTTCAGCATCTTCCCAAATCCTCTATCACCTTGATTTGAGATTTACTTGATAGCCCTAAACCTGACCTCCTGTAGTGCCTGTTACGGAAACACATCGGGAACTTTTCCAAGGATGAGGCATCCCATTTGGCACRAGCTTCCCAAGGGGCTCTGACACCTGCAGGAAGGCACCTTCCCAGGAGGGSTCAGCAGCAGCGATGCTGGACTCAGCCCCGGATATTTGGGGAGGGCTGGCAAACATCCCACCTCCGCTAGAGCTTGGAAAGGCCACCAGAGGCAGGAATCAGGCTGCTGGGGCTGAGCCTGGAGCTGATCCACCGGGAATGGGAGGGGAAAAGCCGAGTGTTTGCTGGTGTGTGTGCCCAGCCTCGCCAGCCGAGCTCATCCGGGGYGGCAAACGGACAGGGATCTGCAGCGATTGCATGGAATAACGCGCTGGAAATTTGGGATCTATTTCATTCAGGGATAAATCGGGCTGTAATTAAACRGTGTCAATTAATGTGCTGCCCAATGGATACTGTAATTGCTTTTTTTAGGAGGCARTATGGTAAAATCTACTCATTCCTCAAGGGATAATGATGCTGATTTAACCCGGTGGAGGTATAAACAGCCACCCTGTGACTCACAGCCCAGTGCAACAAACCTWAAAAGTTCACTTTGATCACAAAACTATGTTCCGTGCATCCTCTAGTCCCCCTCCTGCTCCCATGCAAGGCAGCCAGGAATTAGCGCTGGTTTCACAGGAGAAACGTGGATCTTGCTCCTTTCCTGCCCCGAAAGCTGAGGACACTTTCTCACAGGAATTTTTCTTGCAGTATGCAAAAGGCAAAGGGAACACCTCATCCTTATCTGTCTGCTCTGTATCCATACAAGACCACCAGTTTAACCAGTATAACTACTGGGAGTTTAATGCAGAGCCTGAAAGAAATCCATTAGGATTTGTGGGTYTGTGGCATGAAGCTTATGCCAAACTACTCTCAGGTACCCCTCCGCCCTGGAAAATCTTGCTGCCTGAGCAGAAAAAGCATTTCCCAAAATCTCAAGGGCTACCTGTGAATGTCTCCTACAGCCTGCCCCTGGAGCCCCCCATGTTGGATGTTGCATCCCCTTCATCTGTGGCCCTTGCCTTGCTCCCTGCTGAGTTAATTCCCCTCCCTCCGGGCTGCCCTCTCCTTTCATCCCTCCTTTAATCAGCTGAGCCGTGGTTAACAATCCTCCTCTTTAGGAACCGGGTTAAAATCCGGGGCTGTTCCCTCGGGCTCCCTGCAGGTTCAGTCCAAGCCAGCAGAGCGAATTTGCCACAAGCTCTGGAGGTAACTCCTGACATGACTTATGGCTGCACCAGCAAAGGCAGCCCTAAAAACATATTGATTTTCCAGGCAGCATCACTCCCCTCCAAGCAGCTCCAGGTTTACTCGCTGTCGATTTTCCTGCACTTTTTTTTTTGAGTTAGACTGAAAGTTTATTTTGCAAACAGAGCGGCTGAGGACTTGTAAATATGTGTCAACGTATATTTATTTTTATATGTGTGTGTATATATATGTGTGTGTGTGTATATATATTTATCTATGTGCATACACACATATATAGATAAGTATCTTCACACCAGGCCGGATATTTGGGGACATTTTTAGATTTTTGCAGCTTGCAGCACCCAGTGCCTCCAGCCCAAGGGTGGAAGCTCCGAGGAGGTGAACCCCAAACTGAGCCCCTGTTTGGAGAGGAGCCGTGGTGTTCCTGCAGCGGCTGAGGGGAGCAGCCCTCGCCAGTTAATTTTAACAAAGCACACATTTTCCTGGCTCCGTCATGGACTCGCATATTTTAACTCCTATCTTCTGTTCAGCAGCTAAAAAGAGACTTTTCATTCCCGTTTTGGCTGCCGTGCCTCGTTTCCCATTCCCGGGCTGTCACACAGGCTCTATTCTTGCAGCCACCCAGTGCTGATAACAGGGGAGAGGCACCCCAGAGCTGCTCCCTCGAACAGGTGGGGCTTTTCTGCGAGCACCAACTTTCACAAGCCCAGCACTGTTGTGTCTGTGGCGAGGAAGGAATATGAATCAGCACGGAGGCTAAATTAGCTTTCTGCCCACAGCTCTTCCCCAGGAATTCTTACAGAGATGTATTTGTATTTAAGGAAGGAGATTAGAGGGAGCCATATAAATGCAATCCATCATCCACAATTAGAAGTAAATGAGGGCAGGGGCAAGAGAAAGTTTCTCTCTTTGAGTCCTTTTTCAGTAATATATATATATATATATGTGTGTGTGTGTATATGTGTATATATATGTGTGTGCTATTATATGTATATATAAATATATATGTTTATATATGCCATAATATATATAAATATATTTCTATAGACACAGGCACACACACATATATATACACACATACATATATATATATTCATATATTCAAGCATTTTTGTTCAAATTTAAACTATACGCGATACATATATATTTATATCTATAACATGAATAAATACCTCTTTTAGATATCGATGTATAGATTATATAGATATATTCACACTGTACATATACACAAGCAGCCAAAAGGAGCAGAGAAGCTGCTTGCCTTGCCCAAGGCCTGACACATCATCACCCAAAGGAAATTTTATCCCAGAATTTCGCCTCTTTTTTTTTTAATTTTTCCCTTAAAGACCCAGCACCAGGAATCAAGCGGTTCTTTTGTAGCCACAGTTTTCTCCRAAAAGGCAACCAGAAGAAGATGTTTAATCAAAAATCATGTTCTTATTACCATCATTTCACCAGCAACATCTCACCATCAACATCCTGGGCTCCCAGCAAAGCTCAGGGCTCAAGAGCAGGAAGATTCTCAAGAGACTCCCCCCTACTGAAGGAGGGAACTGATGCCTCAGCAAAAAACACACCTCAACCAAGACATAAATCATTGCAAAACTCCAATTTCCACACCAACACACAGCCCCAGCAGCCCTCTCGCCGCCTCTCCCAGGAGGAGCTTTCAGGAGCACTGAACTCCCCAAAACCATTTCCAAAAGACCTTATTTGTTTGGAAAGTGTGGGAAGTGAAAGGTTCCTTTAAGGAGATTTAAAGTGAGCACCATTAGCAGTACATTGTTCATTCAGCCCCTTTATCCACGACATGAGAACAAAATGAACAAAATGACCTGATCTAAGCAAAACTTCTGGTTTCATAGCAACAACGAATATTTTATATTTTTTTGTGGGGAAATATAATGCAAATCAGTATTTAGGTGCATAACTTGTGACGACTTTATTTCCTGTACTAGAGTCTGTTGAAACACTATTAAAATATAATTTAACTAAATGGCTTCCTGGAAAATAATAATACCAAAAAAACCCCACCTTTCTAGTTTAAAGTCAAAAAATGTCAAAGTGAAGTTCGTTTGTGAAAAGTAAAAAAGCTGTTTAGCTCTTATATAACTCTTTCCATGAGATCCCAAAATGATTTTYGAAGAAAATAGTGTGGATTGCTCTTCCCTAGCGCTGGGAATCGAGAGCCAGAAGCAAGGAAGTTGTCCTGGCACGGCCCCGAGCGTTGGAGGACACGATGGAATCACAGCCCAGGATTCCTCTGCTCGGTGGGATCTTCTCAAGGAGAGACACAGTGGGTAAGGAAACAGTGATGAAAAGTTCTGGAAGTGCTCAAGCAGATGAGGCAGGGGCGTTTTTGTTTCCAAAGTAATTTGGGTGTTTGGTAATTTGGTTGTTATCGAAGCCACGTCCTTCCCTCAGGCCTGTAAACGTGCTAAGGGGTCACCAGTGGTGTTGGGTACCTTTGGTGAGACAAGGGGGCTGAAAAATACGTGTTTCCTGCTTTTATAGCCACAATTTTCATAAAACACAGCCTGTGACACGACCCCTCAGCTCCACAGACGCTGTCACCATCCCACCCTTCCCTTGCCATCCCTGCCTAATGGCCGTCGCCCTTTGGGAAGCAAAAGTTCCTGCAGGATCSAAAGCATCTTCTGTGTGGAAGAACAGACATCTGCACTAAATTTACCAGAACCAGGTTATTTAGGAACAGATGAATCCCAGCAGGTCTTTCTGCCCTACAAATGTGGGGTGAAAACAGCCACGGCTCCCGTGCTGTGCCTGTGTTGGGTGTTCCAGGCCAGCAGCAGACCTGAGGGATAAATACCAGTTTTACAGGTCAAAAATCATTTCTTATGCAGATGTTTTCATCCTTGATCTCGAGGCAACTTGGATATGTGCTCTTGAGCTCTTCCAAGGAGTGGCTGCTGAATTTTAGGTGACTCTGGGAGCAGGAGAAATTGGGCCATGGTTTCCTGAGCAGTTCGTTTACAAGCTACTTCAAGGACTCCAATGTCCCAAACAAAGCAAAATTTGGCCAGTCCAGATCTTGCCTTTAGTCTTCTTTTTTTTGTGCAAAATAAGGAAATCTTTCCCTCAGGACAATCAAACTTATGAGTTTTCAGGGCTGTTTTATCAGAACTCCCTCCCACTGCCTGACACTTCAGGAGTTTTCCTTTCCCCTTTGGGAAAATGGGGATAAAAGGGTTTTGGGGTGATGAGGCATCGCTGGTTGGGGACAACCAACTGGTGTGACAACTGAGGTCACACCAATTCCTCACCACCCCCAAAAAATGTGCTCACTGCCCTTCCCCTAAGAAAAAACGCTCCAGATGTTTAATCCAAACTCCCAGGCTGCTCCGTAAAGCCTTTATTTCTTTTCACGTCCCTGATGAGCTATAACASAGAAACATTATCACATAATATAAAATATTAAACACCTGTTGTAAATATTAAACTATACACAAATACAACCTGGCAGAGATAACGCTCGATACATTGTTTACGTTGCCGCTGATTAATATTGGAGATTAAAATTAATACTCGACGGAACATAAACATCAACAAGCTTTTAGCGTGCAATTAAGCCCAACAATTTCATCAGCACAGAATGTTCTGGTCCTTTCGAAACGAGACGCTCTAAAAACAAGGCTGCTCTGAAAATATCGCTGGAATCAAACTCTGAGTGCAAAACATTGGGAGCGTTAAAGATTTCTTTTTTTTTTTTCCTCCCCCCAACCACTTTGGAAACGCTGTTTTCCAGACTGGAAGGCCATGGTTGGAGGCAGTCGGAAATGAAAAAAGAGGGTGGGGTTAGATGGGATATTGGGAAGGAATTCTCAAATTTGAGGGTGGTGAGGCCCTGGCACAGGTTGCCCRGAGAAACTGTGGCTGCCCCRTTCCTGGAAGTGTTCAAGGCCAGGTTGGATGGGGCTTGGAGCAACCTGGGATAGTGGAAGGTGTCCCTGCCCATGGCAGGGGGTTGGAATAGATGGTTTTTCAGTTCCCTTCCAACCCAAACCATTCCAGGATTCCATGGTTCTATGTAATCCCACCACAACGGGCCAATCCTCATCTTCTCCATCTGAGCATCCATCCCCCTCTTCCCTKCCAGGACAGGGCCATGACAGAGCCACTGATATTTTCTCTCCTGGAAAGGCATTAAAAATGGGATGAGTTCACACAACTGTTGGATTTAAGGGAAMAGGCGTCTTCCCTTGGCATGGCTCACTGGAAAGAGACCGTGGGAGAAGGATGCAAACAAACTGATCAGAGCCCAAAGGGCTGAGACAAAGGTGAGGAGAGGTCGGGAAAACCTGAAGTCTGAAGGAAAAGTGGGAAAAAGACTGAGGGAAGAGCTCCTAGCAGTCCTCAGAGGTACAACAGTCAGAGGCAGTTCTCCGTGGCCACTGCAGCAGGACAAGGAGGGCTGAGTTAAAGCCCAGCACATTCGAGGGAGACTTAAGGAAATCTTTCCGATTACAAGGTTAATTAAGCARGGCTATAGATTAGCTGGGAAGCACAGGAGTCCACGTCGCTGGAAATCTCTAAGAACAAGCTGGACAAGCATGCAGGAATGATGTGGAGCAGAGTGTCACCTTGGAACCGGCGAGGTGTTAGAGACATCTATTTCCTCGGATTGCTCTTGTTCCCTGCGTTTCATCTCCACGGGGGTCTGTCCRGCTGGATTTTAGCCACGTGGGAGATGAGAGGTGCATTAGCTCTTCAGCAGGCTCTCAGACACCAACCAGCACAAACGGAGACTGAACCCACAGGGAAAAGCACCGTCCTTGTCCGGGATATCCCACCGCTCCGATGGAGCATCCCTCAGCGTTCCCACCGAAAATCCCGTGGCTGCTGCCTCKGCAGGGAATAAGGCAGGATGTAAAGCAGGGAAGGCAAAATGTGGGTGTGTAATTAGGTGACAGCACATGTCCTGGCAGATGATTGCAGTGCTAAAGCATGCCATATGCTCCGGCTCCTATGGAAATCTTCCTCGGCTGACATCATTATGGAGCGTTTGGGAACATACGCCGGTCCCTTATGTTTTCTCTGTCCTTCCTAAATGTTGCCAAGCGCCAAAAACCTAAACACAATTAACCTCTGACGCCACACTGGAAGGTTCTGCAACACCCTCAAAGAGCAGGGAGCTTCTCCCAAATATCCTCGGGGTGTTCTACCTGGAGAGTTGCCCTCCAGGGCTGGGACAAATCCATAGGAGTTGCAGCAGCACCGGGAGCAGACAGCTCTGGTCCCATCCAGAAAGAACTGGTGAATCAAAAGTGCCAAACTGGTCCCAGTTTGGGGTCAATACAGGACACAAATGAGGTGGAGTATCCCAGGGCATCCCAGCCATAACCTGGAGCTCAGCACCCGGAAAKCCACCGGTGCAAATTGTTGAGGAATTCCAAAGTATTAGATCAGAGGGGAAGCGAGGGAGGAGATATTGCCAATGGGGGTTTTTTCCAGAGCAAATTCCTGTCAATCCTTTCTGCTCTTGGACAGGAAAAGCGGCAGGGAGGGTGGAGGGAAGGGAGGATGGAGGATAACCCTGGGCTGTGAGGACTGCCAGCTTTTTGGAAGGCAGATAATTAGAAACAATCTGAATAAATTCATGGCATTTATTTCGAGTGAGCCACATGAAATTCAGTGAGAGCAGAGAGGTAAAAGGCTGTGTTTTGAATGGGTAACTAACACCCAAATCTAGGCTGGGGAATAGCATCTGGATAGGTCTAAAACAGCATAAAAATTACTGAGGAGGTTGTGGTGGGATCCAGCTTGGGATGATGCTGAGGAGGGAAAGGGCAGGGGCAAGGGCCACCTTTGGGTGCACCCGTGGGAGGTGACAGAGGTGACAGCTCTCCCTGGGCACGAGGAACACCCCACAGCTTCAGGACAACACAGATGAGCTGGAGCTGGTCCAGGAAAGAGCAACCTGACATGGTCTGGAAACAGCAGCCGACACAGAAAGGATTAAAGAATTGGGGGCTGCAGACTTTTCCACCATCTGCTATTTGGGGGAAAAAAAAAAAAAAAAAGAAAACAAGCTCAGGTTTTGTCTGCTTTACCCAGAGACAGGGTGATAATTGGATACATTCAGCTGCCTGTTTCACAATAAGCAGCTTCCCAGCAGTGGTTGGCTGCCCAAAGTGGGTCTCCGGCTCCTGGGCTGAGGTTTCCCAGGCAGCACCTTCCCTTTGCAGCAATGCAACACAGCACACAAAGCTTTCCCTCCATCGTGCTGGTCACCCTTGGCTGCTTCTTAACTCCCAAAGCTCGCAGGGATGAGATTCTTTTATTTCTATTAATTTTATCAAAGTTGCCCTATGGTGTGTATTTCACTGGACCTGTCCTGGAACAGCCRCAGACGTTGTTCTTTAAATTTCTGCTCTCCACCATTTTTTGCAAAGCTGTTTCCCAAATAATTTCTTTGGACTGGTGTTTGTTGTTGTTTTTTTTTTTCCCCTCGGGTGGGTTCTGTGAATTTTTGTCATTCCCAGTGGAGGTCTGGGCATCCTAAGGAAGTGGGATAACAGTCCCGGTCCCGTGGGGTGGGCAGAGCAGACATGGTGCCCATTGTTCTCTGCATCCGCTGCGGCTCCGAGAGGAGGAAATCAGCTTTATCTGCAGCAAAGAAAGACATCAATTAGGAAAATTATTAGGAAAAACTTCCTGGCAGTAGCACAGCAGTGCATGGGAACAGACACCCGAGGCAGCTGCGGGAACAGCCGTGGTTTCCAGGAGCAGCCTTACGGGAGATGCTCTCCCATACGCAGGGAGAGGACRTTGTCACCTCGAGGTCCTCACCTGATCCTGTCCCACACTGATTTACAGGGCTCCCCTCTCTCCCTGCCCCATCACATCCCTCTCTGGGGTCCCTACGTCCCTCCTGTGCTGGCAGCACCACGCTCCGGGGTCTCACCCTCACCCTGGAGTCCCACCCTTTGAAGCTTGAGGAGATTCCACACTTCTCCCAAGGGCTGGGAGGAGGGCAGAGTTTTTTACGAGGCACCGAGGTGGATGTGGGGTGAGGGTGGTTGTTTCATCTTCCCTCAGGAGCAGCACTGGGCAGGGGGAGGTGCCTGGTGGTATCCACTGGAGCCACTGGCACCGTGCAGGAATGTGCTGCAGGGTCTGCTCTGGAGCCCGCCCAAGCATCATCTGCAGGCAGGAGGTCCAGGCTAATGGGAAAGCCACCTGTTCTTCCCTCACAAACACAACAAAAATCCAGTTTTCTTCTGCTAGCCCTGGCCAAGCTCCCTTTTAACCAAATTATTCCCTCTGAACAACATTCAAGGGAAGAAAATAGAGCAGCCAGAGGCGACTCCCATCAAGGGGAGTGCAAAAGGGCCACCGTGGCAGCAGCCAACACCAAGAGCAGAGTAAGCTCTTGGCTCATAAATCCCATGTCTAGTGGGCTTTGTTATTTTTTTATTTGTCGAGGGTGTGGAAAAATCAAACAGTGAAATACATTGTTCACTTGGCACTTCTCAGGCGTCTCCCTGCCCCTACTCTGGGACAAWACTGCGGTGCTGAGCTGTGGGACACACCTGAGCGTGGAAACGTGGGTTGGGAGGGATGTCTCAGGAGGCTCTGCCGCTCACCTCGGGCACACATTTCCTAAAAAGCCAGAGAACAGCCGAAAAAAAGCCCTTCCCTTCCACCTGTGTCCTTGCTCGTCATCTCAGGCGTGGTGGAGGGAACCCCTCCTCGTCCCAGCAGGTCACCCGGCCTCGTGCTGGCCACCGAAGCCACTTGGATGCCCACGGCGTGGCACAAACCCAGCCAGAGCCCAGGCTGGCAGACCTGCAGGCAGGAGGGTGCCACCAGGGCTGTGCCAACAAGCTGCTCCTGGCATCCACTGCTCCTGGCATCCCTGCCCTCCCCACAGCCTCTCTGCTTCGATATATCCGTCTATCCAAGCTCTGTAGCTGCACCGATACCGTTGCTGTCAAAAATGCAACGTTTAGGATCGGATCYCTCCCCTGAGTGAATCCCTGTTGGTCCCAGATATTCCCTGCTTTGCCTCTGCATCTCTCCATTTCCAGCTGATAAAATTGCACTGCTCARTTCCAGCTGGCAAAAAAAGGCATTTCAGCCCCCAGGCTGAGGCTCCCCGGGGCCCAGCAGGGCTGGGGCAGCTCGAGTCAGGGAAAAGTCACGGCCCACAGGGGAAGGAAGCTCCAGCAAAGAGGAATATTTGGTGTATTTCTGCTACTGTGGCTGTGCTCTAAGTTTCTATAGCTACCAGAAGTGAGTTGTCAGGAAACGCTGCCGCTTCTCCCTTCTCCACGCGCCGCTTTGGGGTGGAAAAGCAGGAAACGGGGCCCGTCGGAAATTGTTTGAACTTCCCGCATTGGAGCATCTCTCCCCCTCCCCTCTCCATGCCCCCTCCCTGGGATGGAAGGGYACATTTGGCGACGCTTCACCAAGCTCAGGGATCAGATTGCAGGGCCAGATGCAGCACAGTTTTCCCGCAGAGCTGAGTGATGGTGGCCAAGGATCCCGGAATCCRCTGGGAAGCCTCGTGCCAGGCTGGGCAGGGGCTGCTGCCAGAGGGGTTGGTCCCCAGCCCTCGAGTTTCCAGGTCCTGGGCATGGATGTTGCCTGCTGCTGAGCATCCCTCTGTGCCCTGCAAGGATCCTGCAGAAATGCAAACCCCGCTCCRTTTTACCTCCCTTTCCCTGTTCCCRTCAATCCTTTGGTGTTTACATAAACATATAAGTGCACTCAGCATAACTTTTAAACAACTTGTAATTCTGCTTTCTGTTTCTGAGGGACTCCAGCCCTCAGAAGAGAAGGGAAAGGGCCAGGGGAGAGKCACAACCTCTCCAAAGGCAGAAGCACCCCTTGGAGCCCACGCTGAATCCCTTTGGTGGTGCTGGCATCCACAGCTCCCTGCTGCAGCAACAAAATCCCCCTTCCTCCTTCAAGCAGTGAGCCAGCCCTCCATGTGCTTTCGGGAACAACGTGCATGGTGTTCCACACGGTGCCTGAATTGCTCCAGAGGGACAGAGGGCGACTCAGACATGAGATGACAAACAGGGTGTAAAGACCATTTCCTCAAAGGGCTTGAGGTGTTTGAGTCCTCCCGGTAACAAACCCCGCTTTGTCCAGGGATGGACGTGTTTCTGGAGGCACCATCTACATCCCAGGCGTTCCTCCTCCCTCTGCCGAGTGCTGGGACACAACAGTGCTCTGTCCCCATCCCCGACAGTTCACGTCCTCTGACAATTTGGGTCTTTCCACGGTGCACACACACACAGACAGATGTACATGTAAATATTCCATCTGTACTTGGGAATCAGTAAAATGTGAGGCTGGGGAGGTCAGAGGTTGGGTTCATACAAACATCCTGAACATCCAGCTGTTTCCCCAAAGCTTGTCTGAACTGTAGGTGACCTCCTTGAGTCTGGCAATGCGAGGCAGCCGCCGTTCCTCGTGAGATTACCAACACATCATGAATCTGAGAGAGTCTGCAGCCTCACCAGCAAAAAACACTTTCCTTGGAGTATTCATTTGATCCTTGGCTTCAGCTGCTGACCAGGGCCAGAAGGGCTCTGGGTCATGGACAAGTGCCAGACCATGCTTCGGACACCTTCCAGCGATGGAGACGTGGACTTCAGGTGTTCCTCTGCCCATCCTTGCTGCAACCCTTTAGACACAAGACCCAGAAATCGGTCAAAGATGTTTCCTAATCAAGCACAAGCTGCCTCCTTACCCCCTTTATAAAACCTGCCTCCTTCCCACAGCAGGGAGACGCCTCAGGGGCTGAGCCTGGGCACAGGATCTTGCAGATACCCACAAACTCCCCAGAAGCTGGAAGGAACCCCGGGACCCTGGTGGACATTTTGCTGCCTGCTCATCGGCGTTACGAGGCGTTTCACAACATTAAAATCACTGTTTTTTAGCACGAGTCGCAAACAAACCAAAGCCTCCTCAGGTCGGTGTTTTAGTTGTAAGTTGTTTAACAAAAAGCAACATTTCCGCCGGTTTTTCTAAGGCGGATTTTGCTACATTTTGATGTTGTGTGAAACACCAGAAGATTAACAGCCTCTCTCTCTCTCCTGGGTCTGCAAAATCTCCTTTTACCACTGAAACTAATTATGCTGTTAACCACTAATGCCGCCGAAGGAGCGCTAATGAGTGGCCAGACTGAGGGTTTATTCTGCCGTGCTGCAGGCGCACAAAATCCGGCAAAACCAGAAAACTGCCACGGCAAAGAGTCTGCCTGGCCGAAGGGAAAACCATGCAGGAGGAGGCACAACTGCCCCACAACACCTCTCGCGCCTCCATCACCTGCAGAGCTCRGGGAAACAGCGGTGGGGCTGTAAATGAGAGGATGCCCCTGTTGGTTTCACACCCCCAGGACATTGTCAGCCTTAATGAGTTAATATTGCTGAATCCTCCTGTGCTCATCAGCTGGGAAACAGGGCAGGGAAGGTGCTTCCCAAGGAGGGACTCCCAAGCATTTGTGTATTCCCGTCTCCTCCAGCCATCTGGTGCCTTTCCSTGTGCCCCCAGGAGCCGTGTCCTGGTGTTGCTGCAGGGTTTATWGGTGTTGTCATCATCAGTTCTTGGTGTTAATGTCACAAAAGCAGCTTGGAGCACTAATCGTGGTCCATTCGAGTTTGAATAGGGCCAGCAGTGATTRGACAAGGGAACTAAAGGGGGATAAATTTGAATAGACTCCTCTGTGAAGCTGAGATGGTTATCCAGGGAAAACACTCCCGGTTTGGTTCACCCTTGAACAAGAGTAGGACAGAGCTCTGGTGGGGCGGAAAGACTCCTAAGTGGGCAGAAACATAACCAATAATCTTGTTCATCAATCTGTCCATAGGGCTGCCAATGCTTCCCATTGTCCCTGAGAAACCACGGGAATTAAATCAACATTGTACAGTGGAGCTCAGAGGCGAGAAATGGCCACAGGAATTGGTGACASCAAAAATTCACCTTAGACCTTCCCCCTGGAGCAGCCAGTTCAAATTCTTCCTTTTCCCCACATCACAAGGGTTGGACTCAATGATCTGGGAGATCCTTTCCAACCTTAGTCATTCTTTCATTCTGTGACCCAGAGCTGGGGTGCATCTCCAAGGTGCCCAGCCCAAATCCTTGGGGTGCAGGACACCTTTAACTCTGCAGCTCACTTGGTGTTCACTGCAGACATTAACACCTCCTGTGGGTCACGCCATGGGTCTTGTTTAGTGAATCCAACAGAAACAAATTTTCCATGACCTCAACAAAGGTCCTGGAAGCAGAAGGAGACACACTGATTGCTGCCTCCATGGTGGGCAAACCCCAGGACAGCAGTGGGATAGATTAGGATGCCCAAACATGCCTAGGAGCTTTCCAGCTCTTTTTCCATCCTCAACCACGCTAAATGTGCGTTCACACCTCCACTTTATCACCTCTCCCCCGTCCACACAGCAGGTGATTTCCCTGCTTGCCACCAGGTTTTGACCCACACATCCACGTTGTTAATTTTCCTCGGTGAAAGGAGCAGCAGCATCCCTGCCACAAAGCAGTCCCCGCATTCCCCTGCCTTCCTTCCTGACTCACAGAGCTCCCCCACGCCCTCCAGGACCAACTTTCTCTGCTGTGCAGCCTTTCCCAGCTCCCCCCAGCCSTGAGCCCGAGAACATTTTCGTGTCTCATTCTTTGATGGATCGTTCAAAGGCTTCCCTCGCCGTGTCCCGGGGTTTTGTAGCCTTTCCCGAGCGCCGTTGTTTACGCGGGGGAATTTCAATGGCACGGCGGTTCCTTGGTGAAAACCTCGCTTCCTCACGCTGGGGTCGAACTTGTGGCTTGAAATCGTCTCTTTGCCTGTGTTTGTAAACATTTTCTGTGCCTGCCAAAGCCAGGCAGCAGCTCTCTGATTCCAGGGGAGAAATTGCTGCTGAAAAAACGCATCTCCGGCACAGAYGAGCTCTGAAGGCAGAGAATAAAGTGTGCGGTGCCACTGAGATAGAAAAAAAGGAGGTCAAAGAGCTTCAGAGGCTCATGCAAGCCTGGAAAACTTCTGGAAGTGGAGCTAAGAGTAGGGGGAAATAGCTAAGAGTAGAGAAAAATAGCAAAGGGAAAGTTGTTTTCCCTTATTTTTGCCTTTTCCRTTGCCTTCCCTGTGCTCCCTGTGGAACTGCAGGGTCTTTGTGCCCAGGAAAGGGAACTGGACCCATCACAGGCCAAACCAGGGGACAGAGCTCAGGGCATGAAGAGCCCTGRGGGGCTGGAACCCAGAGGTGAGCTCGAGCTACACATTTGGGAGATACTTTTTTACAAGGCCAATGGAGCATTTTGGGGAGTTCAGGAATGAGTAGCATCACCAGGGTGGACCAGCCCACCAGAGTCACACCCTTGGGGTTTCACACCTTGATTTATGTCATCTGCCACTGCAAAGGTCTCTTGGGGCTCCTCAGCTTCCCAGCTGCTCTGCCTCACCCAGAGGGAGAGGTGGGTGATATCTGGAATGTTGTCCACTCTGATCTGGAGCCTCTGGGGTCTCTTCTTCTCCTCAACGGAGTGGGTGGAGCCCAAACGACTTTCCCTCACTCCGAGCTCTACATTTGGAATTACCATCTCAACAGGGTGAAATCGCCATCCCTGGAAGTTTTCCAAAAGCTTGTGCATGTGGCGCTTGGGAATATGGTTCAGTGGTGAACCCAAGGCAGCCTTTCCTCTCCTCATTCCTCTTTTTTTTTTCTTTCCTGAGACCCAGAGCCAGGTTTTGGCCCTTGGGCTGGGTTCCCCCCTGCTCTCAGCAAGCTCCTCTCTCCTGACTTTTCCCTCATGTTTCTCCTTCACCCCAGCTCCAGCAGCTCGCTTGCAAGAAGCTGCATTTTTCARATTGCTGCCATAAATGCACAAATCAGCTGCAGGGTGGCCACATGACTCCTTTGACCCCAGCCGGAGGGCATGGAGTTCCCTGGGTCTGGATAAATTATGGGGGGTTTTGTTTGTTTTTCACAAGAATTTATTTAACCAGACCAAACCCACCCTGGGGTCAGCGGGACCCCGGGTGCCACCCTGGGAGAGCCCCTTGGAGCTGAATGCAGCCTCTGTTGCAGCTCACACTGGCACCTCTATGTGAGACACTCCAGGCTCCCTCTCGTACGGGCCCCCCTGGCCCAGGGTGGCACAGCCACCACCCGATCCCCCTTTGGACGCACGGATCCCCCCCGGAGCAGATGGGCAAGCGGCGGGTCTGAGGCCCCCGTGGGGCTGGGAGGAGGGTAATGCCTGATTTCCGCAAAGCCTGGGGCTGGAGCAGGGAGCCAGGGAACTCATGGACACTGCAAGCTCCTATTTGAGAAATAATTCAGATCATCGTCGCTGCTCCTGCCTGTTCTTCTCCCAAATGAACACTCTGGGGCCACAGTGGCTTTGGGACAGATACTGTGGCAAAGGTGGGTCTRTCTGTTAAACACACCCTTTCCATGCTTTTTTCCCAGCATCCAGCAGCATTTTTGCAAACACTCAGTCTGGTTTTCATGGACATAGCCCAGGGCACCCTCAGTGCTGGGGGCAGGCACAGAGCCCCAGGCAGGAGCACAGCACAGGGTGCGATGGGCAGTGAGGTGTTTGGCCACCACCATCCCAAGGCCTCTGTCTCCTCTGGGAACCCAACCTGGAGCCAGAGAGGAGGACATTATGGATGCCCTCCTGGGTGGAGAGACTCAGGGTGTCCCTGGAGTATCAGACACAGCTCCTGATGCACCAGGAAACCAAACCCAGCGCCACAAGTGATGCACTCCCACGGCTTCTGCTGTTGACATTTTTAAACCAATTGGTTTGTCAATGTGCTGGATAAACAAAGCAGGGAAAAGGCAATTACAGGGGAAAGCAGCATCATATGAGCAATCACTTATGCTGCTGCTGCTATCAGTGTTATTGCCCTCTTCCCTCTGAGCCTTATTAGGTGCTTATGTGAGAGACAGACTTCCCTGAAATGTCAGTGAGCACCAAACACTCGAAAACCCAGCCCTGAGGAGCTTCAAAAATCTTGCTGATTGCTTTAGGCATTGTATGAACGTGGGAAACCACGGCAGGCCTGCCCTCAGGTGAGGCCCAGCCACGAACATCAGCGAGAAACAGGGAGCAGAGCAGGCAGGGCARAGGGGAGCTGTGCTTTGCAGGCTCCTTCCACTGATCCAGCCACGCTGGGRACACTGCACAGCAATCCTGGGTGCCAGGGGACAAATCCTGCCAGGGGACAAATCCTCACTTTCACAGAATCATAGAGTTATAGAAAGGCTTGGGTTGGAAGGGGCATTAAAGCTCACCTGGTCCCATGGGCAGGGACACCTTCCACAGACCACGTTGCTCCAAGCCCCATCCAGCCTGGCCTGGAACATTTCCAGGGATGGGGCARCCACAGGTCCTCTGGGCAACCTGTGCCAGGGCCTCCCCACCCTCACGGCCAAGGATTTCTCCCTAAAATAAAAGGGAAAGGACCTCCATGCATCTCTGCCCACCATCAGCCTTATCAGAGATGAATGAAGTGATGTCCTGATTCCACAGGAAAGACAAGACAGATTTCCCCCACTTTTCTACAAATGCCAGGTGGCTGCAGCTGTAGGAGCAGCTCCCGAAACTCTGGAGCTGAGCAGGAGCTTTCCCAGCACTGGGTCACTTTACCCTGAAATGGGTGTAAAAATGGGGCAGAAACGGCTGGATTCGGGGTTTACACCGTGAGCCGTGTGGAGGTGCATTCTCGCCAAAAACACAGTGCCAGCCCAGGAGAACTTTTGTTTCTGGTTAATGCTTCTTTGGAACTGTCCTTCCTCGTGGGTGACAAGGCCATGGGCAGTCGTGGACTTGTCCCCTGGGCAGGACAGTGGTGGGCTGAGTTTCACGGGCACAGCGGGCCTGCTGTCTCCTGGGGAAGTTATATTTACCCTGCCTTTCCCTGCTGTTTTCTTTAACCTAAAATAAGATGTCCCAGACTGAACAAAAAAAAAAAAAAAGTGAGCGTGTTTTGCTCCCAGTGTCTGGATAAACATCTCGCTTCCCAACCCTTAATGGGATGAGCCGTGGGGAGCTCACTGAGATGCAGCAGCTCCGGAGGCTGCAGAGAATTGCCGGGGTGATGGGGCCCCGTTTTCTTTCTTTTTCTGCCGAAAAGAGAGGCCTGCCTGGCCATACCCCACTCTGCCAGGCTTGGGAAATCAGCCCCCATCTGCCTTGCCCTGCCTGTCCCGCGGTGCCGCTCGTTAGGAGTGTGTGGCTGTAATTAGCACTGCTCAGAGCTCCTCCTCGGGGGCAGCTGCTGGCTGGAAACATCTATTTTTTTCCCCACCACGAAACAGCATCCGTGTGCCAACTCGTCATTCGCTCTGCCCCCGACACGGCTCCGTCCTCCTCCCCTCTGGGAATCGGTCTGGGAAGGTTGGGTTTGCCTCAGAGGGAAAGCAATGATCTGTTTCAGCCTTTTGACAGTGGAGGAGTTGGGATTTTTTTTTTTTTTTTGCTCAGATGGGCTTTTTGTCCACCTCGGACCACCTCTGCCTAGATTAAATGAGATGTTTAAATGTTATCCGGTGAAATTACATCCTCCATCGGCTGCAGACAGGGCTGGCTGATCAGCCCTTCACATTTTGTATCCATTTAAGGACCAAAGGCAGTGGGAGCAGCCTTGATATCGCTCACAGACCTTTTCAGAAGCATCCAGAGGATGAGCTTGGAGGAGATGAGCCTCCATCGACACTCAAAGGTGTGCCAGGCAGAGAAGACCACGTGGGCCATCTCAGTACCTCAGAGAAGACCAAGATGAGCCACCTGCACCATCCTCTGCTGGAAATTCCTGGGATGCAGGCAAACCCCGCGCCCTGGATCCTCCTGTGGATCCCCAGCCCTTTTCCCTGGTTTGGGGGAACACTATCCAAAGCCCATTTCACTTGAACAGGAGAACATCCCTATATTCTCTCACCTCCAAAAATGATCATAGAATCGTTTGGGTTGGAAAAGACCTTTAAGATCATCGGGTCCAGCTGTTCCCCCAGCACTGCCAAGGCCACCACTGATCCATGTCCCCAAATACCACATCCACATGGCTTTTAAATCCCTCCAGGGATGGGGACTCCTCCACTTCCCTGGGCAGCTATGCCAATGCCTGGCCACCCTTTCTGTGAAGAATTTTTTCCTAATATCCAGCTTAAACCTCTCCTAGTGCAACTTGAGGCCGTTTCCTCTCATCCTGTCACTTGTTCCCYGGGAAATGGATCCCTGTCCTCCACTGCAACAGTCTGGATGTACAGACTTGGCTACAGTTTTATCCCACATCCCCAAAGCACCAATTTTCCACCACATGATCAGAGCTCAAAGTTATCAGTGCTCAGCAGCCAGACCAGCCCACTACTCCCTTTTCTTTACAATCTTGCTTCTGTCACTCAAGATTCCTGTTCAGGAATCACAGATCCATCACCAGGAGTGACACAGGAGCAGAGCAGAAGGAAACCCACCCCTGTGCATCAAYGTCCAACCATTAAACCAGCCCTGCAGTGTCTCTCTGCTCTTTCTGGGTGACTTTGGTTGCCTTCTTATATTTTTTTGGACTAATCCCTTTTAAATGTGGCCTTCTGAAAATAACTTTGCCTCTGGACAAGGAGCCCATCATCTTCTGCCCTCGTGAGCCTGACTTGCCCCCTTGGGAGGTCGTGGCAGCCAGAGGGGACCTCTGGCTCTGCTGTTCCACCTCCAGGCTTCCCGCTGACCCTGAGCCACTTTCCTGGAGGTGCTGCAGAGAAAAGCACGTTCAGCCCCGGAACCAGATGTCACCAGAGGCTGCCAGCCTGAGCCATCTCGGTYGACAACCCCGAGACGTTTGTGCTGCTGATGGGAAGTGGCCCAAGGAAGCTGCTTGGCCAGGGAAGGGGCTGAGCAGAAACAACGAGAGTCAGCAGCCAGGACGGGAAGGGATGGCCGTAAGGATGGGCAGGGAGAGGGATGATGGATGGGGAGATGGGAACAGCTGATCAGGAAGCACCACTGGAGCAGAGAGTGGCTGCAGGGACGCAGGAACTGCTCACGGAGCGGCACTGGCACCCACCCGCCGCGTCCCACCCGGAGGAGAGGATTTTCTCTCCGACCCAATGATGGAAAAAACCCAAAATGTTGTGGAGGGAATGGGGCAGGGGTTAAGCAGCCCACCACAGCGCTCCTGATTTCCCATTTATTTACCACTGGGATTTAAATAACCTGCTCAGGGCTGGATGTGAAATATGACTGAATCAGACAGACACAGCTCAGCGGGTGAAAGCCTGAGAAGAACAAGCATCATTTCCTTCAGCTCCAGGGTAAAAGTTATTTAAGGACAAGGACTTAGCCAAGGAGAGCCCCACAGTGATCTCCAAACTGTCCTCACAGGGAGCTGGCTGGAAAAGAAACCATCCCATGCATTACTGAGGATTATGAGGAGCCTTTGGTCCCTGGGCCACTCTATTTTAAAGGCAGAAGCCCCAGGGTTGTCTACCCCGTTTGCTCCCCTCCCTCCTGTACAGATCTCTGCTGGTGGAGCTGGGAAAATCAGAGAAAATGTATGAAATTTGAAGCCCTCCCTACATCTATTGCAAAAACATCTGCAGCACAACATCTGCACTATGTGCTAAAGCAGATAACTGAGCTGTTCCTTGCATGTTTTCACACCATGGAAGTATCCAGAGGCTCAAAAATTGGTGTCCAGCCACGCTGGACAAGACTGGCCACTGCACTGAAGACCTTGCTGCAGGGAGGAGGAAAGGGCTACAACCTCCCTTTCCCTCTGGGAAACCAGAGGGGCCACAAAAAATAGGTGACCTCAGTGGCTTTATAGCAGAGCCCTCACGGTTTGGTAAAGTTTCATGGTGTTGTCTTAAAATAAAATGGTCTTTTATTAGACATTTTCTTAGCGCAGCAGAAGGCTGAAACTCCTGCCATTGCATGGTTTAAAAGGCAGGCTGTAAAAGCAAAATGATACATCCCTGATCATTAATGCGTCTCCAAAAAGGGCTCTCGCTTCTTTGCTTTGCCTTTCGCAGCCTGGATGAGAAAAGGCTTATGTGAGCAAATCTAAAATTAATCACCTGAATGTCTTACAGATTCCCAGGTGACAAGGGCAGCTGTGAATCACTGTCTTTGCGAGGTGCTGGGACATCAAAGATCATCTCCTGCCCTTTCCCTGGATTTGTTGCTCCAAGGCTAGAGCCAACCTCTCATCCTTATGCAGGGCTCAGAGGCAGAAACTGGGCAGCCTCACATGGATGGGCAGAAACTTGCAAATAAACACAGTTCCCCCTCTGAAGCGGGTTGTGGATGGCAGATCCCTTCCCATGGCTCTGCYCCATCCCCATTCCTCCTTCCCTCCCGTGCTGTCAGGAAGAAATGATCCTTCCCRAGCAGCCAGGATGCTCCAGGAATGGCTCCAGAGCCAATGGGAYGAACAGGAGCCAACAGCTTAGATTGCCACCAGCAAAACTAAAACCATTTCTGGAACCAAGTGAGATATTTGGACAAGCTAGGCCTTGGGTTTAGGTCAACAATTTCACCTATGGAAAAGAAACATCCCTGGTGGAAAACATCCTTGGTGAGAGAGACCTGCCTTGGATCCAGCTGACAAAGACTTACTGTCTACAAACCCTTTGGGAATGAGTGAGGGGTAAAAGGGTATTTAATGTGTGAGCATGGGCATTGGGGCAGGCTTGAACCACACCCTTTGGAGTCCAGAGGAYTTTCCATAGACTCCAGGCAGAACCCAGGCCAGCTGCACTCTGGGAATCCCTGCTGGGCTGCAAAATCCTTAGGGCTGAGGGGCAATCTCTGGGCTCATAGGAAAGTCTCCAAGCAGGGAAAGGGGAACTGGGAGCTGCAGTTGGACCACGGGGCCCTGGCCCAGCAGGGCAGGTTTGGTTTGTTCAGTATTTATCCGAGCAATGGCTGAGTTTCACCCGGATCCTGCCTCCAAAACCAGTGGAGAACCTGATCTCCAGCTTGGCAAAGGGTGACCCTGCTGCCCACCTGCACAAGGGCAGCATTCACCTGCCAAGGAGCCCTGGGATTCAGGCTGGAATTCACAATATCCTGCCTGCCAAGCTGCTGAGCACATATCCAGCTTTTATCAAAGAGAGAGAGGAGATCCCTTAACCACATCCAGTGTATTTTGTTGCCCTAAGAACACCCTTTCTGGAGATTTGTTCCCCATTTTGTTCAGCCTCTTCATGCTGGTGCTTTTTTTCCCACCCTTCTGGCTCTCCCAGAGATGTAATTCCGTGCAGAAGGTAGCAGAAATCCCAGATCCATCGTGCCCACTCTCTCCCCTGTAACTGGAAGTTCATCTTTCGCAGCCYATGCAAAGGAACCTTTTCAGGATAAGGAGAACCACCTCACCCCACCTGGAGCTGCTTCTTCCACCCATCCTGGAGGCAGTGCAGAGGGCACAACCCACTCTGCAAACTTTTCCTTACCTTTCTTGTTTCCTTACCACAAAACAGGCAAATCAGTGATGCTCCAACTTCTCGTGTCAACGCAAGCCCAGGTTGAGGAAAGCACCAATCAAATCTGAGCCCAAAAATGAAGAGTCTGATGGAGTTAAAAGCAGAAGGGGAATGTTTCTCCAAGGTCAGCGACGTGCATTRACCCACACCCAGCACGGTGTGCTTGGGGCACAGGGGATTGGCAGCAGGGAAGGAAGGCAGGAATAAAGATAATCCGAGTGGATGGAGAGGAGGAATTCTGATTTCAACATAAAGGGGCTCTCCTGTCATCAACTCCCTTCTCTGCGCAAATGCTGGGGGCTTTCTAGCCCAGCTCAAGGTGACTTCCTGTGGCCAACAAGGAGACAGGATGGGACCAGCTTGGCCTGGGGCAACCTGGAACCTTCCTGGCCTTGGGACCGCTCAGTCCCTCTGCAAGGATATCTCTGCTCTCCATTCACCAGCCTCTGGGAGGGGTTTTAAACCACAATCCAGGGCTGCCTTGCACGGGGTGCTGCAGACAACGTGGGTTAGGGATCAGCAGGGGTGGTGATGCCTTGGGTTCGGTGTCCCCCTTTTTGCAGAGCTGAGCAGAGATTAGATTTCAATCAGTGCCTCAAACATCTTCATCAGAGGCTACTTGAAGGCCCAGGGCTGGTGCTGCCCAGCCTGGCCAGCTCCACGGGAGATGTTTCCCGGGAAAAGTGCTGCGGGCTCCGTTTGTTGTGCCTGAACCGTTGAGTCTGGGAAATCAGCTTCGAGCATTCCGGCCGGGAGACCCYCATTTCTCATAAACTCCTCACGTCCCTTTCCTTGCAGCCTAACCCAATCCAACACACTCGTTTCTAGGCTGAGATCCAGCAGAGAGCTTCCTTTGGAGCGCCAGCAGCGAAGTTTTTTTACGGCCGCAAAATAAAGCTTGAAATACGATCTGTTTAGATAAGCGGTGGGAATGCTGAGAGGCGCTGGGTGATTTGAATCCGGAGGTGCGAACAGCTCTGCTTAAAGGACATTCMGAAATCACGGCACCGGGGCTGTGCTGCGGCTTCCAGGAGGAAGCAGATCGTGCTGAGGCTGGTTTGAATCATGGCTCTGCAAGGACGAGCTGCACGGGAGCAAGAGGAGGTGCATTAAGAGCAGCCCCGAAGCAACATCGAGGTCCCAGGCAGGTCAGACCCCCAAGACCCGCCCCAAACCTGCCTCCCATGAGCTTCTTTCACAGCTCCCCAGCAGCACAACTGGTTGTGTGGGGGCTGCCTCCCGTCAAGCAGGAAGAGAAATCTTCCCCCGCGTATCCATGGCTAAGTGGCTTTACCTGTCCCGGTGCATTTTTTTTTCCCAGGAATTGTGCTGGAGGGATTCCCATGCTTCCAGATGAAATGTTCGACCCACTCCAGCGCTTGACCTGCTCACATCACTGCCACTGAGGTACCCACTTCATTCCTCCGAAAAAAAGTTGTAGCCGGGTGGGGCTCAGTTTCTTTTCCCAGGTAACAAGTGATGAGAGGAAACGGCCTCAAATTGGGCCAGGAGGCGTTTAGATTGGATCTTACGGAAAATTTCTTCACTGGAAAGTTGGTCRGGCACCGGAACAGGCTGCTCAGGGCGGTGGTGGAGTCATCATCCCTGGAAGTGTTCAAAAAACACGTGGATGTGGCTCCTGGGGACAGGGTTCAGTGGTGGACACTGGGTCGGTGGCTGCGGTGCCGTCGTGGGTTCTCACTGCTGGTGCAAAACTCCACAAGTACCAAAGGTTGTAGCWGAACATTAGAAATGCTCAAAACCTGCCCAGATGAGGTAAGTCCTGGTGGAAATGGAAAACGTTCGCACCACGTAGCCCTAGATGGAGCAATTCCAGGAGAGGAAGAGCCTGCAGCCGTTTGCACAGTCGGGATATCCCAGGCTCCTGATTCCCATCCGTGATGAACTCAGCCACCCTGGCATCACCCCGTGATAGTTCCCGTTATCCCGAGGAGAAACCACCCTGCCCAGACAGACAGACGATGACAGACAGACGATAACAGACCTTTCACCTCGGGGCTGAATTGCAGCTGGGGCACGGAGCCCAGCCCGAGCCATCATCCACTCGGAAACCCCGGGGAGCTGGGGATGTTTGAACTCCTGTCCTCAATTCTGTGTCCTCAATCCTGCCCTGGGGACTCAGGGCAACCATCTGAATCTTTGAAACACCCYGTGGCCAGGCTGCAGACCGGCTGAGCCAACCAGTACCCATCTGGGTCAGCGTCCAGTGGCGTTGCTGGGAGGAAGGCAGTGGTCAGAGGGGGTCCTTCCCGCGGGAGGCGTTGGAGACACGGATGAGCTGCTCCAGGAGCCCTCACAGACCTCCCCAAGGCGTGCCAAGACACTCTGCAAGGCACAACAACACATCCTCGARTTCACAGAGGCACAGCAGCCCTGGCGGCCGCTCCCTCGCTCCCGGGGGACGGGAGGACGCGGCCGGCACGCAGCAGGCGCCGGACACCTGGATCCAGGAGGAACAAAGCCCAGGCTCCAGAGCTTTCCCTCGACACTGGCATCGCCACGGGTGTTGTGGGGACAGGATGCAGTGCTGCCAAACCTCAGTCTGAGGTGCCAGCCTCATCGTGGTTGATATTTTAATTAAAGCCCCCGGGTTCTGACGTGGTGATGGAGGCCGCTCCACTCTTTGTGTTTCAGACAAATTTAGCCCCTGATGCCTTCACTGGAGCTGGAGACACAGTTCCTTGAATATTTTAACAAATCCATATTTTAATAAATCCATATTTTAACAAATCCATATTTTGAAGGCAGGCTCAAGGGCAAGCTGGAAACCACCCTAATGAGCTGTATTCAATCACCCAGACCCCATGGACATGTCGGGCATCCTGCTCTGGCGCTGAGACCCTGCCTGGGTTTCCTGAGCCTTGTCCTGAGTTTTGCTGTGAATTTTTCAGAAGAAAGAACCCAAGTCCGGGACTCCTCTCTATTTTTGTCACGCTCCATCACTCGCAGCAAGAACCACACAAACAACCCCAAGAAATGCCTCGGAAAGTCTGGAAGACAAAAATAAATGCCCAGACTGTGGTTAGAGGGGCTGAGCTTGGCTGAGCCAGCTCGGACTGGAAAACAAGGAAGCTGTTTTCCTTTAAAATAACACTGGTGCCCGGAGAGCCAGGAATGCCATCTCTCAGGGTCAGGAGAGCACGGATCCACGAGGCAGGAGAGAAGGACAGGTTGGGACAACCCTGGCCCCAACATGCCCAGGGAAGCATAATCCCAGTGCTACATTAAACAGCTCCTTTCTCTCCCTTTCYGCCTCCTCCTTTCTCTTGGCCCCTCAGCCAAGCCTGCATCTGGATACACCAAAAATAACCTTGGAAATCCTGTCYTGGGCTGGGAAGCAGATGTGGGACATGGTGGCTTTGCAGTAACATAACCCAGAGAAGATTTGCAGTAACATAAACCAGAGGGTTTAGTCTTCTGCTTCACCTGACAGAGTTTCTCTGCAACCCTGGGCAGGTGAGTGGGACACATCATCCTCAGAAGGATGTGGAGCTACTGGAGCAATTCCAGAGGAAGCCACAAAGATGCTCCAAGGGCTGGAGCCCCTCTGCTCTGGAGCCAGGCTGGGAGAGCTGGGGGTGCTCACCTGGAGAAGAGAAGCCTCCAGGGAGACCTCAGAGCCCCTTCCAGTGCCTAAAGGGGCTCCAGGGGAGCTGGAGAGGGACTTTGGACAAGGGCCTGGAGTGACAGGACAAAGGGCAGTGGCTTCCCACTGCCAGAGGGGAGGGTTAGATGGGATATTGGGAAGGAATCCTTCCCTGTGAGGGTGGTGAGGCCCTGGCACAGGTTTCCCAGAGAAGCTGTGGCTGGCCCATCCCTGGAAATGTTCCAGGCCAGGTTAGATGGGGCTTGGAGCAACCTGGGATGGTGGAAGGTGTCCCTGTCCATGGAAGGGAGATGGAACTGGGTGTTCTTTAAGGTCCCTTCCTACACAAATCATTCGATAATTCTATGAAAAGAGACAAGAAAGTAAAACTTGTGATTTCTCCAAACCTCATGGAGGCAAAGAATCACCCCACCAGTGCCCTGCAAGCCAATACACTGAATTACACTGGGCTCTGGGAAGGAGCGACACACGGACCTGTCAGGGCATCAGGACCTTCCTGGAAGGGAATTTCTGTAAATAACCTGATCCTGTCAGGGTGAGGAATCCAGGTGTGGGTGGGATATAACCCAGGAGCAGGTTTTGTGGAAACTGAGATCAAGAAACAGAGGAGAAAGGAGGYACCATCTTCTCTCCAGCAAAGAAAAAAGGCTCTCTAAGTCAGTAGGGAYTAAATTCCCTGCCAGCTCCTCTGCTGAACACAGGTTTGATCTAGAGCTGCTCTTGTGAGCATGGARAGTGTCTAGAATAGAGATGTGGATGCATCTACCAAGTGTCTGCCTACCCCTAAACACCATCTGGTGTGGAACTCTGGATCTTAGTGAAGGGKCCAGGAGGCTCTGGGTGCAGGGCAGGGTCCAGCTGGCCTTGCTGGCCAAGCCAAGCCCTCCTGCTCTTCACCTGCTGTAAATAAAGACACAGCCTACTTCAAATCTTCTGTATTCCCAGCAACTCTTGGGGAATTCAAGCAATCCTTAGCAGTGAGAATAATGAGATTGCCTCCTAATGTGAGATTTCCTTTGCAGGGTAAAGTAGACCTAAGGGCTGCTGGTGTAATTCTCTCATGCTAAGCTGATTAAATGCTGAGGAGTTAGAGCCTTTTATAATTTTATTACATCAGATCCCAGAGACGAAATGAATAGCAATGACCAGGCAGTGGAGGAGGCAGAGATCCGTGTCCGCAGGTTTGAGAGACTGTAAATTACGTTCAGGCAATCCAGAGAGGTATCTGCAAGAGCAAATCTAATAACAGAGTGTCCCTCTGTTCCACAACGTGGACAAACTCGGGTTGTCAGGGCTGGACAATATTAAAAGGACAATTACGAGCGGGACCACGGAGAACACGGAGAGGTCGTGGTGTCCCAAGGATACCTTTGAGGAGGAGCAGCAGCCATTAGCACTGCTTAGCAACTGTCTGCAGGGTGTTATTGCCACCACTAATTACTTGTAGGGAGACAGGAAGGTTTGTTGAGGTGGACAGAGGACGTGAGAAATCCATTATCACTGCACGAAATGCCTGAGCTGGACCATATCTCTCTACGGAACCTCGTAATTGGCTGAGTTGGAAGAGAAATAAGGATTGAAGGGTCTGGTGAAGAAGCACGGATAACTTTAAAAATCCAGGCAGAAAGGGCAAAATGCWCCGGGGGGTGCAAAAATAAAGGTGTCATTGACTTTGGGTCAATTGGCTCATTTCAGCCAAACCCTTAATTTCACTCAGGCTCAGACAAGGCAGCTGGGACAGGGATTACCACGAGGCATCTGCTTGCTGAGCTCCCTCCCGTTCCCCTCCACCAGGAAAAGCTGGATTTATACGTAGCTTCCAGCCAGGTCTTTGTGCACACCCTCGGGCCGTGTTGGCCCTATTGACCACACGTTCTCAGTTGTTGGGCTGGGTGATTTATGCCCCTCACCAACAAAGCAGCCACTGAGGGCCCGCTGGCCTCAGGCACAGTGTGGGATTCAGGGATATTCATCCATGCACCAATGCTTTGCATTTTTCTCCGGGCTCCACCGTCAGCAAAACGCTCCAGCATTCAGATGAGGGTCCTGCAAAAGGGCAAACTGAAATTTGCTTGCATATCTGAGCAAATATTTGTGAACAATTTCCCCCATTATTCCCTAAGCTTTACGTGTGGCCCGTTCAGCGYGCTCCCTGTTAAAATATTTCTGGGGACTGCAGCGACTTAAAAACTGCCTGAAAGCAATTCCTRGGCTGACTGTTCCAATGCTTTTTCTGCAAACAAAAGTTTATTTGCTATGTATAGATAAATGCTGTCAGTGGGCTAATTTGGAAGCACTGTTGATTACCCATTGTAATGAGGCCTATTACATAATTAAAAGTGTTTTCTCCTAACTGCGTTTTGCTGCTAATTAACATTTTATGCCATCTACAATGGACACTTTGGGCTGCATCAAAGACATTATTATGCAATTTCATCCTAAGAGCAGACTATGAATTATTAATTAATATCAAATCTGTTGATTAAAGGGTRATTTGTAAATAAGTCAGTCACAGCCAGGAACATGCTTCACCCAGAAGTATTCCCCTGAAACCCAGTCCAAAATAATATGGAGAAAAGGTAGAARATTGGGAGTGTGAAGCATGGGAGACTGGGATAATTTATGAGAACCTCTGATGTTTTTCCAGAAATTCCTGTTGTTGGTGTTTTAATTAAACAGCAACTTCTAAAACTCTCTGTCATGTCCCAGCAGGATTCACAAAGTGAAAACGGTGGAAGCAAGTCAGACAACAACAGGAACTTACTGCACAAATTCACCTCARCCTGGAAGTTCAGACCAAAAATGTACCCATTTTGGGGGTGGAAGCAGCAGATGTTGGCAGAGGTTGAGGAACACCTACAGAAATTGTTTTGCTGCAGCATCGCCTTGAAAAAAGAGATGTGGGTGAGAGCAAGGCTGCAGTGTAAGCTTGGGAGAGTTGCCTGCTCACTGYTCACTCACACAAGAGCCTAAATTGGCACAAATTTATACAAATGTCTAAATTTAGGTTCAGCTGGTCAAACCAAGCTGGCAAATGGATAAAGTCCTGACTTATTTGGATCAAGTGTGGACTCCTTTCAACAGGAGCCAATTCCTCATCTGAACTGCCCACCATGAGTGATAATCAATGCACATCAGGTCCTGTAACATCCCATCCAGCCCAGTTGTACCCCCTGACCCTCATCCAGGAGGAACTGGGAGCTCTGGAAGGCAGCAGTAGCTGCTGGGAGCCACAGTCACCCTAAAAAGTCAACCCTGGGGCTTCATCCAAGACCAGACATTCCTTGGGACTGGGGTGGGACGCTGAGGAGTGCTCACCCCATGCTGCTTCACTGCCCTGGAGTCAGGGSTCCTTAATCACAGGCAGCAGGACACGGCATCATCCCGGGATTCAGAAAACAAGGAGCAACCTGCTGCCCCCTCAACCAGCCCTGGCATCTGCTCACTGCTGCAGCAGCCTGGTCCTGCTCTGGGCTTGGGTCTGAAGTGGCTGCAGCTCATCCTGAGGTCAGGAAAGGTGGTGTAATAATAGTAGTAATAATAATAGTTACTATTATTGTTGTTGGTTTTGTTGTGGTGGTGGTGGTGTTGTTGCTATTATTATTATTATTATTATTATTATTATTATTATTATTATTATTATTATTATTTTAATAGGTGTTACTGTTGTTGTTATTATTATTACTATTAATCAGGCTGGTGATGTGCCTGCTGCAGCAGAGCTGGAGACACCTGGAACGCTCCACATGCTGCACGGATTGCATCCGGGCAGGGAAAGGCAACCAGGCTGCTCTTATCCAGCAAAAGCCTGTTGGGAAAAGCTGCTTGAGCAGCCTTGTTTACCAACACGAGCAGGCTGCAGGAGAGCTGTGGGATGGCACACGCTGCAGTCAGGCTTTGGGGTTTAATTGTGAAAGGGGAGGGGGAGAGGGAAGCCCTGGGAGTGATGGTGGCATCAAGCAGAGCCACGCTTCAGGTCTTGGACATCCACGGACATCCTGGATGGAAAGGGCTTCTGTCCCTCTAGATCAGCTCCAGAATATTCCTGCCCCCAAAAAAGGTGAGAATCTCCCAGATTCCTCGTTCCAGCACAAGCCCAAGCCCGGAGGTGAAGGTCCTGTCCCCTCTCATCCCCAGAGCTGTGTGCGTGGACTCCCTGTGCCCACACCCAGCCTGGCCACGGGCACCTCGTTAAGTCCTGCCGGGCCCGGGAGCATTAACGAAGCCCAGGGCCAATTAGTCCCTGTGCTCCTCACTAGAAAAACACACCGAGAAAATAATTATTGGAATTCATAAGCCCTTGGATACAGGATGGTTAATGAGAGCCTCTGACTATGGAGACCTGTTTACAGCAGGCCCTTTCATTATGTTTCTCTCGTTTTGACTTCTCCCATTATCTCTGGAGGATGTAATGAAGAGCTCCTTCAGTCATGCAAAAACGAAGCCAGACAGTACAGAGAGGGTCTGGAAGGTTTTTCTTTTACAAGACTGGGTAATTCTGAAGGCAGACTAAAGGAAAGGAGTGTTAAGATCTTTTTTTTTTTACTCTCTGTGTTGTCACCTCACCTTTAGCAAGAGGTTCTACACTTTGGGTTAGCTGCCAGGCCCTATTTCAAGTGAAAACCTCAGAGAAGGAGAAATCACTGATAGCAGGTGTCTCCCAGGTTTAGGTGCCACAAAAATGGGGATGCTCCCCAAAACTGAAGGGATATTTGTCTGTACCCTCCAGTGCCACACCAGCCCTTGTGGTTTATTTGTGGGGCTATGCAGAAGATACCTTTTCTAACACATTTTTGGCCATCAGGACTGCAGAGGGAAGCAGGAAAACATTAAGTGGATGCAAAAAAAGGGGTTCAAACTGTAGAAGATTCCCTTCATTGCTGTTTTTCTTCAGGTTTTAAAAGCAGTGCCTCACCTGCCTAAGTTCTGCTGTTTAACTACCCAAAGGTGGAGATGGTTGGGGTCCCCCCTTCACCATCCAGCCTCAGCATTTCCCCTCCTCACTGATCCTTCTCACAGTGGAACCAACCCACGGAACACARGCAACATCCGTGCCTTCCGCCCTGGAAATGTCTCCGGGTGCTTAAAGCCACGACACATTTCCCGCTCCCACCGCTCTGGGCTGCAGACTTCCCGACCCCGGCCGCTGGCAGGAAGCCAAGCCATCCTATGGGCTGCAATGTATTTTTCTTTTTTTTAAACAARCATTTCACGTTGGAGAGCCTATAAATAACCAAGCAATTTATTGCAGATCTACCACTCTCTGTTTCTCTGATGTCAGCGCTGAGGGCTCGGAGTTCAGCCCCGACCCGAGTCGATGCACGGCAGTACTTTGCATGTCAGTCAGAGGGAGAAGGTTGTTCTCTGGCTCGACCTCCGAGATCAAGTGCTAATGCACTCCAGAAAAACGCGGTGATCCATCATCCCAACCCCAGCCAGGACCACTTTTTCCTAGGAGAAGGGCTCGCAGTAGCTGACTGACACCATCAGTCATCCCTTGGCCATCCTCTCGGAGGCATTCCCAGCGTTCCCGCGGGACCAGGAGCCTTCAGCCCCGGGCACTGATTGAACACCACACCTTATTATTCATTTTGTGGCAGCAGCTTGGTACCCAGGTCGTGGAGCGAGACCCAGCTGTGGAGAACAGCAGATCTCATGCCCAGGGACTTTGGGGTTTGAGGATATGCTGAGTTGTGGTGGTGGGGAAACAAATGTTCCTCCCTACAGAGTGGGTGCTGAAAAGGGCAGGGGTAACAGGAGGAAAGGTGACCTGGTCATGAATTATATCCGGGAGCAGCCAAAAAGCAGCGTTTTAAAGCCATTTACAGTGCCTTTTGTATTGGAAATCACAGCCTGAGCTGTTCTCCTGCACAGACCGAGCGGGGAGGCAGCAGTGGCAGCAGAGGTGAAGCTGTGACCCCACAGGATGAGCTTGTGGGGACACAAGAAGAAAGAGCTTCCAAAAGATCTCCCAAAAGACATCCTGGAGCGTGGCACAGCTCGGGATATTCTTTCAAAGGGAGTATTTGAGGACAAAATTAAACTTTAAAAAAAAATCGCCAATAAAGACCTTTATATTCCTTCTCTTTCCCTCCTTTCCTCTTCCTTTTTTCGAGGGAAGACTTTAGGCTGGGAACAGGTGAAAAGCCATCAAGTCTTCACCCTGACACAGTCTCCAGCACAGAGAACTGATGGCAGCCCGTCCCTGTGGGCAACGTGAGCCGGGCAGGATGCCAAAAGCCTGGGAAATATTTCCAAATACCTGCCACAGGGCACAGTCAGTGCATCCCTGGGGAAAAACRAACCTGCTCACCGGAGCTGCTCCCGAGAAAGCAGCGGTGGGAGATGGTTTCTGGGGGAGGAAGGACCTCTCTGGGCAGGCTGGTCCCTCACAGCACAGGCAGCTCTGCTTCCAGGTGCAAAGCTCCGTCCCAGGTGCCCTTCAGGGTGGCTCCGAGCCTTATTTGCCTTTTTTTCCCCGGYTGCATATTCATCTGCTTAGTTTGTGAATCCCTGGAGCCTCGTTTGTCCAATTAGTGCTTGCTGAGTCTCTTGCTACTGGCAAATAATGGGCTCTTCCTTGCACTATTGCCTTGCCCAAAAGAAAATTACTCGGCGGCTCAGAACCGAGGGGTCTCAGTGCCACGAGGAATGGAAAGGAGGAGAGGCAGCTCCTGCGCCTTCACTGGCCCTGGCATAAGCCCTGAGTGGACAGGAGGGCTCAGCCCCATTCCTTGCAGGGCTGTGAGCTCATCTCGGTGCTGTTTCGGTGTTCTGGGCACTGGGGTTGGAGAAAAACCTGCCTGAGCCACCCCTAACCCCGAAGTTTTGCAAGCAAACCRCTTTATATTCACTCCTCTAAGGCTTCACTTTACAGGTGCTGTAGCATCCCACAGCTCCTCGGTGGCATTCCCTCCTCTGCTCCCTGTTGCAGCTTGCTGCTGGTGAAAGTCAACCCGGGAGCCTCCCCTCCAGCCAGACCTTTTGCAGAAGGATAAATCGTTTGAGTGGGTTCAAAAAGATTCCCAAGCATTTGAAGAATGAGGCCGTATTTTTAGCAACAAAACCCCAAAAAAAAGGTCTTTTTTTTTTTCCCCCTTCCTTTCTACTGCTGTTCATCACTCAGAGAGAGAAGGCTGTTGACACCTTCCACTATCCCAGGTTGCTCCAAGCCCCTTCCAACCTGGCCTTGGACACTTCCAGGGATGGGGCAGTCACAGCTTCCCTGGGCAAAATTCAGCACCCAGAAGAAGGAGCTAAGAGGGATATAACTGATGGAATCACCCACGCTGGGATGCAGCAGGGCCACAGAGCCCACGTTCCCTTTCTGGTTTCCCTTTCTAACCTGACATTTAGGTTAGACATATATATCCCTTGGCAGAGGTTTGTGAGCAGTTTGACCCRTGCTGATTCTTCACCCCGAGCTGGGAGAGAGCCTTGCACCAGGAATCAATCTGCCTTCCCTCCAGTTCTTCTCTGGCTGCCTCCAGTTCCTTAGGAAGAGGCAAAAATGTCCCTCTCTGATTTATCATACAACTTTAATTCAYGTGTTTTATGCTTTAGGTCGTATCTTTTCACGAGTCTCATTATTTTAGACTGGTTTTATAACAACAAAAATGTGCCATTAAAGTGTCTTTCTCCAGTGGACTGAAGTAGCCCTTCAGTTAAAGCCTCCCTCACGACTCRGGAAGCAGGAATTGTGTTCGTCAGTGTTGAATAAGACACCAAGATGACAGCACAAGTGCCTAAAAAGGTGTGGAGAGTAATTGTGGCTGCAGTTGGAGTCTGTTGAGCGTGGCTGGATCATCACTCACTCCCCCAGGAGGGGTTTGGAAGTGCTGCCCATTTACAGCTCGCCAAATCCTGCCCCTGGAGAAGGCTCTGTGCCCACAGGTCTGTTCTTCAATTTTGGCTTTACAGAGGGGTAAAGGAGAACAGAATTGAGCTTGGATCTGCTGGAAGATTCTCCATCTGCAAGCCAGGTTGGTGCTAAGCAAATTTAAAGCTCCATCATCGGGTCAGACCTTTGGTTGTTATCCAGCTAAAACTAACACTGGAACTGGAAATAAGCCAAACCCAGAGATATTTGCCCACGTTTTAGAATAAGCTTGAGTTCGAACCCAGCTGCTAAAACCTGGAGTTCATTAAAGCAGAGATTGATCTGAGTGTAAACCACACATCAAACCCACCTGGATTTTAGGGACGTAAAGATAATCCTACCCTTGCTGGATAAAAACAAAACCAAAAGTCAAACCACCCTTACCTGGCTTTTAGAGAGGGACAATGAATTCCATTTCCCTGCATCACTCCCGCAGCCATCCCTCTCCAAACAGACAAATACCTCWGACTGAAACCAAAACCAAACTGAAATTCATTTCCACACAGATCCAGGGGAGAAACTGGAAAATCCTTGGCAAATTCACAAGCTGCCCAGAAATGCAATCCCAGAAATTTCCTTCCACKCAGATCCAGGGGAGAAATTGGCACTTCCTGGGCTGGTGGTGTTTGACAAAGTCCAGATATTCAGACTCTGCCTTCCACCTGTACTTATTTCTTGTAAAATCTGTGCACCCCCAGTCCTCCTCTGCCTGTGTGACCACGCTTTGTGCTCTCCAGGGGAGTCCAGCAGGCTCTGCTGCCTCACCTTGAACTGAGCATGTTTAGATCTGGGCGTGCAAATCTGGGGTTGTCATTAAAACAGGACTTTGATTTGGAGCAGCAAAGTTTGGAAAGCCTGGGAACGACCAGGGATCAGCCCTGGCCACTGCTCAGCACTGGTGGAGGAAGMACATCATTCCACGTGATATATGGCCTTTCAATGGACACCCTGGAATTGTGCAGGGAACGCAGCAACCAGGAGCAATCCCTGCCCCCAGGGAAGGAAATCCTACAGCTGGGAGATGGCTACAGTGGCAGGAGCTGGTCCCGGAGCTGGCTTTGCTTTTTCTTAGGGTGAAACATCATCCTTGATCCGACACAGACRAAGCTGCCAGAGGTGGCCACTCACCTGTGTTTAAAAGATTCTGCCTGTGACAATTGGTGCTTGAGGGTCCTTGCTGCACAGCAGGATTAAGACAACCTTTCCCAGGCAGTGGGAAATGCCCCACTATTGCTTTAGCAGCCAGAAAGAGGTCCTATATTTATTTCTATAACCACTCAGTAGAGAAAACAGGCTAAAAATTTCCCGTTTGAACTAATAGTGTACACATACCCTCACTCCCAAACACTCCCTCCTCAACCCAAGACATCTGCTGAGGAGCTGCACGCTCAGCACCACACAGAAGTTATTCCTGAGGAGCCTAAAGAGGAACCCAGTGAGTCGCAGCTCCGTCACGGAGCCTTTTTGTCTCTATTTTGCAAATATTTGCTCTGGAGCGACACCGTAACTTCTGTCGTGGCTGCAGAGCAGGGTCTGTGTGTGCAAGGAGGTGTTAAACTGAGGGAGATGTTACCCTGGGGGGCACAAAAGAGCTCCATGAGTGAGGCACAGCTATGGAGAATGGTCCAGACTGTGCTGCTCTGGCCACTCTGTGCTCACAGATCTCCCACTGAACCCAGCACGAACCCCCGAAGGGCAAAACCCCCGAGAGCTGCCACTCTCCCTCTGGAGAGCTTCTTSCAGCTCAAGCTTTTAATTAGGTGTGTTAATCACTGTTGTCTCCMCAGCCATGGCTGCCATCAGCTCTGTTTTGGCAGCAGAAAGGAGGAGAGGCTGAGTCCACCTGCRTCGGATCCGATTGTGGATTGATGTCGTGAGCCACGTATTCCAGACCTGGATCCCGAAATGTTGAGATCCAAGGCCCCARGAATCCCAAGATTCCCTGCCCACGGTGGGGATTTGTAACCAGGTGATCCTTTATGTCCCTTCCAACCCAAGCCATCCTGAGATTCCTTGTCAGGCCCCGATTTAGGCACCAAAGCTCCTGGGAAAGCAGCTGCTCCGTGAAACCACAAGCTCCCAGCCCGTGCATGGTGGGTGTTTCAGCACGGTGTTCTCCCAGCTTCCAGGAGGATGAGCTGCAGCTCTGATTCACAGCTGGATCAGCTTTTGGCTCCTTGGGAAAGGCTGTGCCTTGGATGCTGTGCTTTCACGCCGTGGTGCCGTGTTCTCCCTTCGCACGYGGCCGTACCCCTCCACTCCCAAAAAATAAGAGCTCCCCTTTCCTTCCCGGGAATGTGCAGGCCTGCAAAGTGCCCCAACCTGAAATATGAACAACGAGGAGCAGGGCAAGGACCCCACTGCTGCCACCACAGACCCTCTGGCAGGGTTGGCCCGGGTCCCCGGAGCTGCAGCACGTCCCCCATCCGTGGCGAATTTCTCTAAGGAATAACAAAAATCCGCCGGTTTGTGCAAGGAACAGAGAGATCCTGTTCCCCAGGCCGCATTAAAGTGCTTAGCCTGGTGTTGTAACAGATTTTTCAAACATTTCTGGCTCTGGTAAAACATTTTAATAACCTTGATAATGTTTATCATGTGGTTGGGGGTGTTTTGGGCTGGAATAAGCCACAGCTCCGGCTGGCAGAAACCCCGGGAGCCGAATAACTCCTGTCTCTGGGCTGAGCTGACATCCCTCACTCACACTCTCCCTGGGCTGTCCCCAGGGATGGGAAGCAGCACGAAGCCCTCTGGGAAAAGATTTTTAATGGTGACTTAGGCACCTAATGCCACATAAAGCCAGGGAGGCTTAGGGCCAGATGTTTCATAGCAATCCCAGCACGTGTTCCCRTGAGGGTTTAAACAGAACCCCAGGGAATTCCGTGGCAGGGAAAGGTGTGACAGCTCCTGGAGCATCACCTGGAGRAGGGACTGAGGGGGGTGGAGAGGAGGTGCTGGGTCCAGAGGAGCCATCGCAGCCACTGCATTCCACCACCACACCCACCCAGCCCCTGCTCCGGGGGCTGCAGACCCTGCAGGCTCCTTATCCTGCCAGGACCTTGCCAAAAAAGAGCCTTATATTAATCAATTCYTTATGGAGAGGGCGATTTCAGCTCCCTAGGGGATGCCACTCCTGTGTGGTGCCCCTTGGAACGTGTGGCCTGATGGTGGGAAACAGGGGTTTGGGTAAACAGGATATTCCCTGCTGGGAACACTTGCATCCCCCAGCAAGCAGGAAAGAGGTGGATTCCTGGAGCAGGGTATTTTCCACTCACTGGTAGAAATAGGTGGACAGAGCCCCAGGCTGTGCTTTTCCTGTTATGTGAGCAAAGTTTAGGTGGGTTACTCTTTCTTTTTTTTTTTTTTTCCCATTTATCTCGGACATTCCGGATTTATTTTGTTGATTTAGTCGGACACCTGATTGTTCCACACCTCTCTATTGGGGTTTTCAGCCTGGCTCCAGGATGTGGGGTGTGTGTCTGTCTGCTTGCAMGTGTCCATCAGCCCAGGGTGATTTTTACAGTGCTTGAAAAGTGTAAAAATGGTTAGAGAGGACTCCCAGCAAAAAACACCAGAATAACTCCACGTGGTGGAGGAAATAACAACGAGGAGAAAACCTTCAGCTGAAATCCCAGGTCACATAAACAACTGTGCAAACATCCCCTGTTTTTTCCTCTCCCGTTGGTTAGGGGTTCACTCCCGGGCCATAAGCAGCAGCAGGCAGCTCTGTGCTAATCCATTCCCTTCCCTTCTCCACCTGTATTTCTAAATTGTTCATTTCTAAAYGTTCATGAGATCCTGAACCCAAAGCAAAAAGCTCGGTACAAGCACAGAGCATCATCCAGAGCTGGAACCATCCCCATCTCCAGCTCCCAGGGACACTCAGGGCTGGTGCTGCTGCTCCTGATCCTCGTGGGATGGCAGGAGAGGAGGCAGGGGGAGAGGTCAGGTCTGTGATCAGGTCTCTGGGAAGGGGCTGGATGTTCCTAGGAGATGTTCCCAGGATGCCAGTGGTTGTAGACCAYCTAACCCTATCCTCTGKCAGTGGGAAGCCATTCMCCCTTGTCCTGTCCCTCCAGGCCCTTGGCCCAAGTCCCTCTCCAGCTCTCCTGGAGCCCCTTTAGGCCCTGGAAGTCGCTCTGAGGTCTCCCTGGCGCCTTCTCTTCCCCAGGCTGAACAATCCAAGTGGTACCTGAGCCAGGAGGGGATGCAGAGAGGAATTACAGGGCTGGGGGCAGCAGGATGCAGTATTTGCCATCCCATTAAACCATGTGTGGTGCACTTGGATCAGCCTCTCCAGGAGCAGTGCACAGAGAAGCCTGGGCTAAGCCACTGACTTTTTTTTTCTTCTTTTATTTTTTTTTTTTTGCTATAAAAACAGAACATTCCATGATGGATTACAGGGCTTTAACAAGCACGTACCCTATGGAGGGAATAAATTCAGTGGGAAGGGGAGGGGCAGAAGGTTGAGTACCAGGAGTGGGAGCACTGACTGACATAAAATTGGCTTTGCTGGAACTGTGCTGATTTATTGCAGCTGAAAATCTGAGCTGGGAAGGAGCAGCCAGGGGAGAGGCGTGGAAAAACTTCCCTTTGGAGGGTGCTGCAGCTTTGGAGCACGGGCCCAGGGTGGCACCTCTGTCTCCAGGGGCTTTCAGGGCTCATCCTGTCACCAGGAACCAGCAAAATCCCATTTCAAGGAGCGGGGGATCACAGAYCCCCCAGGCACATGTCCCCACCAGCACTGCTGTGATCCACGAGCCACGATCCAGGGTGTGTGCTTTGCTCCTGAAGGACACAAGTGTCACTGCTTCCCTGCTGGCTTGTCCCCAGCTTTCCCAGGGTGGTGGGGGGACACCCARCATGTTGGCACATCCAGACCAGACCGTGTCAGCTGTCCCCTTGTCAAGGCAGAGACCCTTGTGGGGGACCACGACCCCTGCATCTGCTGCCACACCAATTATTRTCAGTAACAAACCCCACAACGAGCTGATGGGTGGCCAAAGAATGCTCAGGGACTTTCACCCCCCTTTCAGGGCTGCAAGAGTGGGGCTGGGGTCCCCTGGACAATGAAAAGCTCAGCACAGCCAGGGTCTGCAGGCACTCGGCCCCTGCAGCTGGGAAATAGCTCCAGGAAAGCTCATGGCTCTGGCTCTGGAGGTTTTTGGAAGGCTCAGCTCCCCAGCCAGTGCCCGAGGCTTCAATAGGGAAAGGAATCTGAAGCAGCCTTGAATTTCCCTGGGATCTGAGCCCCGTTCCCCTCAGGTCCCTTTCCAAACCCCCAGCCAGCAGAAGCAAACACAGCATTTATCGGGAGCAACACTTCCTGAAGATTGGTGCTGGCCCTCCAGCTCCAGCACCTCAAAACGCTGCTCCCAGCACAGCCAGCCCCACAGGACACCTTCCACCACGGCTCCGTGCACCCACAGGCCTGCTGCTGCTAATTACCCTCCATATTAACCACGTCAAGGGCTCCCGAGCCTGGAATTAGGAGSAAAACAGGAGCTGGATAGGTGGCAGGGAGTGGGGACTGGGAAGCACGAGCTGCTCCAGGTCAGTGGGTGGGCTGGAGAACACGTGCAACAAGAGACCTTCCCGAGCGTCATCAATCTGGATCCTTTAACTGGGAGTTTGGAAGGAGCCTTTTCCATCTGTCTTCAAAGAAGGGAAGGCCAGAGCTGCCCTGAGGAGGCTGGAACAGGGCAAATACCAGCTGGTGGAACGAGTTCCATCCTCCCTCAGTGCAAGCAGCCTCCTGGGCGAGGGACCCACATCCCAAGCTGCTCCTGGCCCTGCCCTGCTGGCTCAGCCCAGCAGCCCCGGGGGAGGATGAATTTCCACCGCTGCTTTCCAGCCTTGCTGCTGGTTATTGCTTACCACGGTATCAGCCATCAAAGCTCCCAAGAAAACACTGAATAGGACACAAATTGCAAATTAGGCTTTAATTAGAAGCTGGCACCTGCTTTCTGACCAAGAAATACAATGAAGACGTCTTTATGTTGCTATGGCAGTCCAGAAACATAGATTTCCGTTTCAGGACCCTTTGAAGGCAAATTTACTCAGCACTATAAACTTGTATGCCAAAGTGATTAACACTTTAATGCTAATATCAAGCTGGACCAGTTACACACATTTTATTCATTAGAAGGCATCATTTTTCAACTGTGTCTTATCAGTATGTAAATGAGATTTTGACTCAGTCATTGTCTGCTCCCAAAAGCGCAGCCGAAGTGAATTCAATTAATGCGATTTACATCCCAATGTGACACGCGAGGCTGTGCCGGGCGTGATAAGGCAGCCAGATGGGAGCGGGGCTCCCGGCACAGCCCTGCCATCCTCCTCTTCCTCCTTCCCCTCCTCCTCCTCCTCCTCCTCTTCCTCCCCCTCCCGGCTCCCCGCCTTGGCCGGGCACCCACCGAACAAAGACACGCAGCAAACTCCGACCCAAACCTGTTTTCCCCCCCTGGATGCTCCTGCTGGCGGGGGACACCCCGTCTCCTGCCACCTCTGGAGCCGCTGGAATGTTTAAAACCTCGGGAACGCCTCCGTTGCCAGCCCAGGATCTCGGCAGGGTAACTGAGGACAAGCTCCAGGCTTTCCCCTTCGCTCAGCCAAGCCTTCCAGATGTGCCAAACAGCTGCTCGAGCGGCTCCCACCGCAAGGGCAGACCCTCACGAGGTCCTGGCTTCCCCCTGAACAATCYCTCTGGCTTTTCCCCTGATTTGGGCCAAAATCCTGATCCTCCTTGTGCCAGGAGGATGCCTGCTTTCAGCRCTGGCCCTGCACCAGCCCCAGATTCCAGCGTGAGCACCGAGGTGGGATTGATGTGCACAGGCTTGGGCACTGCTCGGTTGGAATAAAGGGAAGCAGGACACTTATTTTCCCCACTCACACTGCACAACATCTCTGCACGTGGTGGTTCAACCAGAAACCCGAGTTTCTTCTCATATCTCAGGGTTTTTCCCTGTCCCCCAAGGCTCTTTGACACCCATTTGGCCAGAGCTGGCTCAAAGGCAGAGAAAGCACAGGCAAACCCCTCCTGGGAATGGCCTCGTGGATGTTTTGCCAGCACCTGGTCCAAAAGAGAATGTGGTTGGGTCTGAGAGTCACCCCAAAACCCCTAAAACAAGGCTCAGTGCCTGCTCTTAAACACAGGAACTTGCCCAGAAGTGCTACTGATACTTAGGGTAGGTGCAAGAAYGTGTACCCAATAGCCTGGGAGTTCAAAACAGAACCTTTTCCTTAAGTGCCTGAGTTCACCGGGAAATTCAGTGGGTGTTTCTGCCCTTGCTCATGCCAGGACACTGCCCAGACACTGCATGGATACTCCTTGGCTGGAGGTTTGGAGGGTTGGGTGCGAGGCTGAGAGCCACCACCGCCAGGCCAATTTGTTCTCAGGGTAATAAATGTCCTGCTGAAGGGACGAGCCCTTGCTAAAATTCCCAAAGCAGGCAGCATTTATTGCTTTATTTACCCAATGCTGCTGGCATCCAGGTAAACCATCGATGTCTGTCCCCATCCCGATGTTTGCCCAGCCCATGTGGATGCCCTGTTTGAGCGCAGGGTGGATCCACCCGTGGGGACCGAGTCAGGAGAGCAAGGTGGTGCTTGGTGAGGCTGTAACCGGGAGCCATCCACCCTCTGTTTGCAGCAGGGAGCTGGATTTGTCCCCGGTGTCCCCGAGCTCCCCCTGCCCTCTGTGCCCTCCGTCCCTCTCAGGGGGTGCCCGCCCTGCCCCTCCTCTCTCACCCCCCGAAACCACTCCCATTTTTTGTGGTTGCACGGCTCATTTGCAGCGTGGGAAAGCTTTTCCAGGCGCATCCCCGTCCTACCTGCTCCCCTTCACCTCCCACCCAGGAACGGATGCTCGTCCCCTGCCTCCCGATATTCCCAGGCCCATTTCCACCTCCTGCATCCCCATCCCCACCGCGACCCCGACCTGGTCATTCTTCCCACAGCCATCTCCCCGTCCGCAGGGATCCATCCCAGCTCCRTTTGGTTTCCAGGGCAGAGCCCTTGTGCTGGGAACCACCGGTGAATCCTCGTGTGCCTCTCCTGCAGCCAGCCAGCACTTTGTTATCCGTGAGCGCTGTTAACCTTTTCCCACAAATGAAACATTCCAGGGCAATTATTCACCTTAACCAGAGCGATTGTGGGGGAAAGCAAAGAGGAAAAGACCTTTCTAGAGAGGCAAATTCAGCCCCGGGAGCTGGAGCCGTCCCCGTGACCCCAAACACAAAGTCAATTGTTGCTCGAAATCTTCCCTTTTTAGGGTTCAAAGGACAGGCAATAAGCAAGCTCAAATTATCGCCAGGCCTTAATGAAGTTGCTTCCAGCCAGAGCGGAATTGCCTGTTTATTCATGCAAATTCACTGTAACCAGCTTAGGCACATTATCCAGCGCCGGGACCGCTGGGAGATCCAGGCTGCCTGGGGGGGATTAGGGGAGGGAACTCAGGCCCTTGTAACAGCACAGGCGGCTAAGGTGCTCCCAAATATCCCGCTTAATTCCCAGATCGGCCTGGCATTAAGATAACATAATAGGCCCTTCTTGTGCGAGTGCATATGACTGTTAATGACGGGCAAAGTCCCCCGGGGCTGGGACAGGCTCCAGCCGGGGAAAACAGCATCCCATTGATCGGCCCCTGCCCGGCCTTAATCGATACCYGCCCGGGCCACGTGGAAATGCTCATTTGTCTGTGACGTGCAGATAATAATGAGAGCGTTGAGGCGGCTGAAATAAATCCTGGGGAATGTTAACAAGCCCCTCCCGTGCCGGCATCGGCGGCAGCCCTCGTCTCTCATTCCCGCAGGGATGCAAATTTCAAACGCAGAGCCCTGGTGGCTTGTGCTGCCTGGGGAAGGGCAACCGCGAGCCGCAGCTTGCCGGAGCACACAGGGGCAGGAAGCAAAGCAGCTTCCTGGGTTTGTTTCAGGGAGATTTGAGCACCCAAAGCCGGTGATCCTCATCCTAGCACCACCCCAAGCACAGCTGAAGGGAGACCTCAGAGCCCCTTCCAGGGCCTAAAGGGGCTCCAGGAGAGCTGGAGAGGGACTTKGGACAAGGGATGAAGTGACAGGACATGGGGAATGGCTTCMSACTGCCAGAGGGCAGGGTTAGATGGGATATTGGGAAAGAATTCTTGGCTGTGTGGGTGGTGAGGCCCTGGCACAGGTTGCCCAGAGAAGCTGTGGCTGCCCCATCCCTGGAAGTGTTCCAGGCCAGGTTGGATGGGCTTGGAGCAACCTGGTCTGGAGGAAGGTGTCCCTGCCCACGGCAGGGGGTGGAACAAGGTGATCTTTAAGGTCCTTTCCAACCCAAACCACTCTGGGATTCGATGATTTTAAGAACCAAGGATTTTTCTCCGGCCGCAAGGGCCAGGCTTTAGTGTCAGTTTTCAGTCACTGTRGGRTAAATCCAGGGAGATCCAAGCACACACCATCCCTCAGGGGCACCTCCAGTCTTGCAAGTGGTGGCAGAGTTTGGCATCTCTGATGTAGGAAGAAGGAGCTGGAGGAGCTGCCCAAGGCTCGGGGGATGGAGGGAAGAGCAAACACCATTTGGGCTGGGAACGAATCCCATTAAAGTTTACACCTGGTACCACAAAAAGCCAACAAAAAAAGGAGATCCAAGTGCATTTGGCTCGAGACCGAGGCGCTCCCGGAGCGCGTGGTCAGCCTGTTCACCGGGAAAATCCCACATCCCTGCAAAGCAGATGAGCAACGCTGCCTCTGGCGTGGCAGGAGCAGAGGCAGCCCAAGCCCAGGAAAGCAGGGTACCTTTGGAAAAATGTTATTTTTCCATTTGTTATTTTCCTATTTAACGAGGCTGTGCCGGGAGGACGCAGATATCAACTTCCTTTTCCTTATCAGCTGCAGGGGGTGGGGAATGATAACAGACTGCTGACCCCGGGTGACTCCTTCCCGCAGCAGGGTGCTCCGTGGATGTTACTGCATCCCCTGGGGGTCAGCGGGTTACAGCTCTTCCCAAGGATATCTGTTTCAACCCCMAAAAAAAAAAAAAAAAAAATCCCACGCTGCCACAAAACAACAGCTGAGGGGGAAAAGGGGCTTTGGTTTGTTTTCAGCTGAGCCTGCTAAAACTCTCGGGTGCTGTGAAAGTAAGAGCAGCTTGTTTCCAGGAGCAGCTTTGTGGCCCTAACAACYCCAAATTGGCTCAGAAGAGGCTGAAGTCTTCCTGCAGGTGGTCTCCTGACCAGCCCGGAGAGCAGGATGGGCAAGGAAAGGCCTTGTAAGAGAAAGGGAGAGAAATGCTTTAATCACCCGGAGTTTTCCCACCGGTTTTATCCTGTCACGCTGCCACRGCCCGCCCAAAATCCATCCCTTCCACCAGACACCTTCAAACACCCTGARAAGGGTGCAGGGCTGGGGTTGACTCTCCAAAATCGTGAAGGACCAAGTGTAAAGGAGATATTAAACAAAGGCTTGACAGAAGATGGGTAGCACGGCCAGGGCTCGATCCGAGACCTTCCTTCACTCCTAGCACTGGTCGGGGTTGCCCAGGGGGTGGTGGGATCACCATCGCTGGTGCTTTGTGGTTTTCAAGTCCCTAAAATTCTCCACTCCCATCGCGTTCTCCTTCTCCCCATGGAACTGCCTCATTCGCAGGGTTTGTACCTCCCCGCCCAGCCCGGACCCACGAGCCAACCCAAACGCCGCCGCCACCCGAGCAAGTCCCGCCAGGAATTTCTCGCAGCCGGGGCTAAAATCCGGCTCGTCCGACAGAAAGACCTGGCTGCAGAGCACACGCGCGTGGGTACAGCCCTGGAAAGCCGGGGTTAATTAAGCCTCTCAGTGGCAAAAGCTTTTAATTGCGTGGCAGCCGCCTGGCCGGAGGCGGGGCTGCAGGGAGGCTTCCCGTGCTCCCGCTGCCTGGCACGCGATCCCATCCCTGCTGGAGAGCCCAGGAGGCAGTTTCCACACGGAGGCAGACCCAGAGGCGAGGTTCTGACCCTTCTCCCCGGCCAAACCGTCTCCAGCCCCCGCTTCAGGTGGAACCCTGGAAGGATTTGCAGCCCTGGCTTCTCCCAGGGGTCTGGAACAACGTCCCTGCGGTCCCACACATCGCTTTGGGGAGAGGGAAGAGACCTCCTCTGCACCTTCTCACCCCAAAATACACACACAGGGGAAGAGCTGGCTYGTCTGGGTGCTCTCCTCCCCATCAGGAGGGATGGAAGGGACGGGACCGTGAGGATGCACCTTCAGGGGGCTGGGACCACTGGCTGCACCCAGATCCACTCACTGGGTACCAGCAGGGTTATCCCAGGACCACCTCCTTCCCCCCAGGAGATGGGCACGGAGACCCCAACCTGCCCAGCCAAAAGAAGCCACGGATGTGCCATCCCCAAATCTTTTGCCGCGTGGTTTTGAGCCCCTTCCTCCAGCCCCGAGGGTGAAATTCAGTCCACGCCTTGCTGTGAGCCCCGGGAAGATTCCCAAAAGGCACRGTGTGACTCCAGCGTGCAGCTGCCTCTCCCTGCCCAGCTCCGCGGGGATAACGGCAGCACCTCCATCCCCCGGCACAAAGGGAGCTGCATCCGATGCCCACYGGTCCCTCATCCCACTAAAAACCAGTGCTGGATCCGGTGGGGACAGGGCTGTTCCCCTCAGGCTGTCACCACCTCCCTGCAGCACGTTGGGTACATCAGGCAGGGGCCAGGAAGGGGCAGCACAAACCTGGAGTCAGTCTGCAGTGCTGAACCTTCCAAGGGAAAAACTGGGAGAAGATTCCAGGCTGAAGAATATTAGAGTTTGCCCAGAGAAGCTGTGGCTGCCCCATCCCTGGAAGTGTCCAAGGCCAGGTTGGACGGGGCTTGGAGCAACCTGGGATAGTGGAAGGTGTCCCTGCCCACGACAGGGGATTGGAACTGGGCAATCTTTAAGGTCCATTGCAACCCAAACCATTCAATAATTCTATAAAAAGAGACAAGAAAATAAAACTTGTGATTTCTCCAGACCTCRTGGAGGCAAAGAATCACCCCACCAGTGCCCTACAAGCCAATACACTGAATTAAGCTGGGCTCTGGGAAGGAGAGACACAAGSGCCTGTCAGGGCTTCAGGACCTTCCTGGAAGGGAATTTCTGTAAATAACCTGATCCTGTCAGGGTGAGGAATCCAGGTGTGGGTGGGATATAACCCAGGAGCAGGATTTGTGGAAACTGAGATCAAGAAACAGAGGAGAGAGGAGGCACCATCTTCTCTCTAGCAAAGAAAAAAGGCTCTCTAATTTAGTAGGGATTAAATTCCCTGCCAGCTCCTCTGCTGGACACAGGTTTGATCTAGAGCTGTTGTTGTTGTGAAGGTTGGACTGGATGGTCTTCAATGGTCCCTTCCAAGCCAGACCATTCCATGGTTCTATGATAATCAAGGGAAATCTCACAGCAACTGCAGGCAGGGACAGTGGGACAGGACAGGATGCCCACCCCTAGCGACATATCCCAGYGCTGCCTCCACACATCACTCATCCAGCCGAAAAATCATCAGGGTTTCCCTTCTAAGGGCAAAACGAACCACAAATATTCCTTAATCACACAATAACATTAACCAAAAATACTCTTGGCATGGGACAATGCTCTCCCTGACTCCCTAYAAAGGCAGGGAGGAGCAAGGTATGTATTTCCAAAGGCAGAAGAAAGGAATCCTCCGACGCTTCTGTCACTGTGACATAATTTACATTACAGCCTGGAACTGGCGGAGATGTACTCGTGTCACTTGAYGGATGGCCCCGCACCAGGGTGCAAATTGCATTATTGACCCGCTGAGTCCGGGCTGCTGCCCTCGCCTTGCCCGGGGAGGGGCGGGAATGGGGATGTTTTATCCCTCCCGAGCAGACTTTGAAGGTGTGGATGCTCTTTCAAGGCTCTTTCCTTCTGTCCTGCCAGGCAGGCTCCGTCTCTTTTAAACCCCCGGTGAAAAGTCTGGAGGGACATGTGGCAGGCACGGGAATTGCAAATGAGGCTGTTCCCACCTGCTCCYGCGCCAGGCGAATCCCATTCGCTCGGGACAACGGAGCCAGGGCCACACCAGTGCTCCCAGTAGGACCCCGTGGCTGGGGGAAGGGCGCTGGACACAGGGATCCTGCCGGGAGCAGGTCCTGCCAGGGGATGCCAAGTGACTCTGCTCCTCGCCTGGATATTACAAACTAATTAGCAAAAAAAGACAAAAAAAACACCCCAAAATCAAAAAAAAAATAAAAAGAAAAACCCAAACCCCAAAAATAAAACAAAAAAATCCCCAAACCCAAAAATAAAACAAAAAACCCAAAACCAAAAAATAAAACAAAACAAAAAAAAAAAAAAAAGAGAGAGATTTACGTTTTATATATTCAATTTCTATTTCTCTTGCTGATGTCGGAGCAGCCAGGGCTGGCTCCTCAAGGTACTGTGGCACAACCAGCACCCAACTGTCCTGCACCAAGCCCCAAAATCAGGCAAAGCTTTAGGATCTGTTTAAAATCCCTCGCTCGCGGCGGCTGCACGGCCAAGGGAAGGCGGCAGGGGGCTGGATACTTCCAGGGGAGGAGGGAAAGTCCCAAATATTCCATGGGCGCTCCGCAGACGTCTCAGCCTCTCCTCCTGCAAACCATCCACCCCTGAGCGCTTGAGGCCACTGCCTAAATGCCTCGAATTTTTCGGGCCGGCCAAAATCCCTCTCCCGCTTCCCTGATCCAGCTCCTGCGGGAGGAGAAGGAGCTCGGGGCCGGCAGCGTCCCGGGGCCGCGCCGGTCACGTGCGGGGCAGAGACATGCAAAGCACAGTAATTATCTGTTGCGCAGCCCTGTTCGTGATTAAGTTTGGGAGACGCTAACGATCAAGCCTATTGAAAAGACTACAAGGGTTTCAAAGTGTTTCCTCCGAACCATGTGACGGCGAATTGTTCCGAGGAGACGGCTCTTAATTCAAATGCTCGTTGTCATGGGGACGGGATAACACCCCTCCTATTCAGGGATGCCACACAAGCAGCCTACTATTTGCCACAATAGGCTTTTTAGCCCGAGCTACGCTTTAGAAATAGCCCCCCCAAAAAAAAAAAAAAAATTAATCTGGAGGTTAATATCGGCGTTCACCTTTCCTAGGACAACGCAGCCGAAAAGCCAGAGGGTACCGGGGCTGGAGGAAGAGCTGTGAGCACATTGATGGATGGATGGATGGGTGGATGGATGGATGGATGGATGGATGTGGGATCACTGTGGCCTGTGATCTCATGGTGTTGGTGGGATTCATCCACGTGTGCATGGGCGGGAGTTTCCCTTTAACCCCAAAATGTCTCTGCCAAGGTCACGTCTGCCTCGTTCCGGAGCTAAAAAGCAGCCTGGAGGCTGCCGAGGCATCAGGAGACGCCGGAGGAGGGCAGGAGGCAGCGCTGGAAGCGGCTGGGAAACCAGACACGGAGAAACCTGGAGAAACACACTCAGGTTCTCCCAAGGCCAAGCACCTTCGGATCAGCTGTGGCATCGCCCATCCTGCCGCATCTCTCCCCACGCACAGACCCTTTGGAGGGCTCTCCCACAGCTTGTGGAAAGCACTCAGGCTTTGCTGCTTCCCACAAGACCTGTAACCTCCGGCACAACTGACTGGAGCAGCACACGGGAGCCCTGAGGAGATGCTAGAGCTGATTCCTCTGTGCCAACTTGCTGCAAAATCCTGGGACCCACTCCGGTGTCCGAACCCAAGGAAAAATCATTCCCTGCCGCTGGGAGGGATGGAGGAGCTGAAACCTTTGGGCAGGCTCTGCTCCTTCGCTTAGAGCTGCCAAATCCGGGCTAAAATCGGCTGTGACACCGACAGCTGCCGCCCGAGCCGCTCGCTCGCCTCCTGCTCACGGGGGAAGGGGAAACATTTGTACRAAACATGGAATCGGCTCCCAGGAGCCGCCGAGGCGCGCCAGGAATTTCTGGAACAAATCTGGCAGGCTTTAAGGGCTTTGCTCGCGTTCGGGGTCGCGAACACGGGACAGGCAGGATTTGACAGCGGATCCCTGCGGGYGCTTGGGTTTGATCGGGGGATCTCCTCGCCTCGGGACACCGCGGTTAAGGGAGCTCCGGCAGGGATAGGATGAGCCCGAGGATGGCTATAAACACATGGAAAGCACGCGTGGCTCGGGACATCCCAGCTCACGGGCAGCCGGGAGAGCATCACTACACCCTGCCCAGCCCCTGGAGAGGGACACGGGGCTTTGGCAGGGATTTTGTTCTCACCCTGCCCCAAAAACCCCTTTGATTTTCCCYGAGGTGAGGCACAAAACCACAAATCCCGCGGGGCTGCGAGGTGTGCGAAGGCCCCGGAGGGCCACGGTGCCACCGCGGGGCTCCAGCCCGCTCCCCCTGAGGGCACCTCTGAAATCACCGGGGGCTTCACAATGAAGCTACGACAGCTTCGTYGTTCCCCCGCCGAGGAAGGAGGAGAACCAGCACCTTCCCGCGTGGGAGCAGCGCTGACGGGGGAAGGGACCTGCCAGACGGATGAGTCACTGCCATCGCCACCTCCTCCCCCGGTGCTAAGCGTCCCCAGAAAAGCACAGGAGGCGATCCTTCCCCTCCGGGCTCCCTCCCTGCCGGCGAGAGGAGGGAAAAAAAAAAACCCGGAGAGCACCCAAACCCCCGTCCCTGCGGGATGCGTGTGCCCCCCGCGTCCAGCGGTGATGGAGCAAACGCTCTCAGAGCACCYCTGGCACCCGTCAGCATCGCCCTCGGGTGCAGACTCAGCCCACAGCAGCCACAAATGGGATTTCCCCACCCGGGGTTTCCCCCTCAGCAGCATCCCAAGCCAAGAGGATGGTGAGGACAGCCCTGCTCGTGGGTGGCAGCGTGTCCCGGCCCCCAGAATGAGCTCCGTGCTGCAGCATCCCCCACCACATGCTTCCCACGTGATGCATCCTCAGCTGATGATGAGGAAAACCTCTATCCTCATTACTAAAACAACCAGAAAAGGCAAAAGGGAGCATCACACCTCTCCCAGGGGTTCTACCTCTTTCTGCCACCTCGGGAGTGAGCTGGAGTGTAGACGGTGAAGAGCATTTTACTTAATTGCCTGAAATATTTACACATTGGACAGAGCTCAGGGAGACAGAGGCGAGAAATTGTGCAATCGTGGTGCTGTTTCATCCACCAGAGAACGGGATCCATCCAGAGCCACCACGGCAAGGAAAACCACAGTTCCAGAGCCAGGAGCGTTTTATCCTGCAAAGCACCAGCCTGATTTCAAAGTCTCTCTACCTCCAGGATGCTTCATTCTCCCCAGCCAGCAGAAGAAAAGACTCGGAGGTTTCCCATTAAAACAAAGCTTTTTCGCRGGAGAAAAACGATGAAAGTAGGGAAAACACGAGTGAGTGGAAAACATTGGCTGAAATCAGGACGCAGCAGCCCAAAGCCTGCGTGGTTGCTGGCCTGTGGAGGCTTAGCTGCTTTAATCTGAGCCCTTCCTGCCTTTGCTGAGATGCCCAGTGCACACAGAGCCGCCGCTGAGCAAATGGTAACCGAATATTTTAATCGGATTTTAGCAAAATTAAAGCCCCTGCGACCCGAGCGGGAGAGCAAGGTAAACAGCAGAAGGGAAGGTTTAAATGTGCCTTTCCACCCCGCTGACTCCAGGTTTGCTCCGGCTTTAGACGGCAAAAGGACGTGGGCCCTGCACCCGGCACGGAGCGAAGCSCTCGCTGGAAGGGTTTCTGCCAAGGGCGAGTCTTTGCCACCATCACCCCTCTCCCTCTGCTGCCCCCAACGCTTAATCCCCATTTCCCTCCCCATGATCCCGTTCTAGAAGGCGTTGGGACAGGGAGAAGCGTCGGCAGAGCCTCGCCTTTCCGGAGGGGCTGATTGGCSAAAGGCTCCTCCACTATGGGGTTATCGCTCCCCCTTTTCCTTRATTGAGGCGGTGCACCTCCATCCTCTCAACTTCAAGGATGACAATAATTAGCACAGCGAGCCTTTATTGCTCTCATCACCTCTCCCCTTACAGGAAGTGCGAGATCTAAGGCCCCAGCCATGAATAGGRAACCCAGCTTTGCCGGGCACCGACCTCGGAGCCGCCCCGCGATCTTGTAATGAGAGGATTAGCCCGGAATACATATGTGGCCCTTTAGAGGAGAATATTTATGAAAAATACATCAATATATCACTGCTGGGGCGCACACGCAGCTTATTAACACGAGACCCCCCTCCCGAGCGGGCTTTTGTCGGCAGCAGACAGAGCAGGGGAGATAAACAGCAGCTCCTGTAATTAAGAGTAGCCCTGGTTGCTGTCACAGCAGCTTGTTGTGGGCTGCGGGGCCTGGGGAAGCAGGAGGATGGCAAAGGCTCGTGCTGGAAGGTGGGTTTAGTCAGTAAAAGGTGAGCCTGTAACACGGATTTTGAGCAAAAGGTGAGAAGAAAAAAAAAGGTGCTTGGATTTGGCCATGCTCGGGCAAGATTTAACTGCAAATTAGGAAGCAGCACCCACGGAGTCACGGAATGGTTGGGGGTGGGAGGGGTCTTAAAGATCATCCAGTTCCTAAACTTCACCCAGACCAGCAAGAACAGGAGGCCCAGGGCAAAGAAAACTCAGGGAGGGTTTGGCTTTCTGCCTGCACAGGCCCCCAGCCCAGCAGCAACACGTGTGTGTGTGTGTGTGTGTTTAAAATAATAAATAAGAAAACAAAGCTCTTCAAGAAACACCTCCCAAGGGGCCAGAGGGCCAGACCCAGGGCACTCTGCCTCATGGGGACACGGCTGAGGAGCCACACAGCTACCCCACGTGCCCCCAAAATCAGCACAGAGCCCTGCTGCCCCCCTTTCCCAGCAAGGTAAGGGAAGAGCAAAGGTTATTTTTATATTATAAATATAAAAATACATCATATAGAAAATATAATAGGTAAAATGTATAGAGATCAGATATTAGGATGAAATTCTTCTCTCTGAGGGTGGTGAGGCCCYGGCCCAGAGAAGCTGTGGCTGCCCCATCCCTGGAAGTGTTCCAGGCCGGGTTGGACAGGGCTTGGAGCAATCTGGGACAGTGGAAGGTGTCCCTGCCCATGGCAGGAGGTTGGAACTGGATGATCTTTAAGGTCCCTTCCAACCCAAACCATTCTGTGATTCCACACTATTGAGAAGTTCCTGTTCCCCGAGTGTCCCATTTTCAGGCTATTTCCCTRCAAACACTCATTCAAGAGAGCCATTGTGTTCTCACACACTCCCCAACAAACAGGTTGCTCTTGCTGGTTTTCCTCATCAGGTTTCAGGAGCCCTTKGAAAGGACAGAGCTATCAGTTTCTCCTTATTTCAGCTGGGTAACAAAATGCCCCATTGGGTTGGGAATGGGAACTGATCCCACTCTGCCAGGGCASCCAGCAGGCTGGGGCCTCCTTAATCCAAGATTTTCACTCCATCACAGGCGTCCAAAAGTGGAGATTTAGGACAAACATCCCAGAAAGGACAATTGACTGTTTGGGAGTCCAAGTCCTGCTGTGCACAGTGTTAAAAAACCAGGGACCCAGGACACAGACTGAGGCATGTGCAAAATAAGAGTTTTTTAACATATTTAACACCTGCGTGAGGGCTGGGACCTCATTCTGAGTCACTGAAGATCCAGCAAAACATCTCAGCAAAGTGGGGGGGGGGGGGAAGCAGCACTTAAAATTTGAGCTGTTGTGCTTCCTCAGCCAATTTACCACTGCATCCATTGAATTAATAATGACCAGCCAGGACCAGCATTGCTGATACAGGCCAGCTCCCTCTGCTCCTGAAATATTTATTGGTTTTAAAGAATTATATCCCGAGCCTGATGCAGCTCAGGTTGTTTTCAATAGGGCTGGATTAGGATGAGCCTATTTGCTTAAGCAAGGGATCAGGTTCTTCAAGGATGGCCCTGGGCGGCACTGATGTGCTGCAAGAAGAGTCTGGCTCTGAATGTGGGCTTTGAAATGGGCCTGGGGGCTTTCTTTTCTCTGCTTTAAGCCTGGTTGAGGTGGTGAGGGGTGTTTTACCCAAAAAGGTCCTGGGAGAACATCACAAGGGCCGTGAACCTTCAGAGCCTCCATCCTCTCGTGGCTTTGGGTCGCACAGTGACACGAACAGCACCCATGGCCACATTTCACAGTGGTTTTGTTAAAATAAAGAGTTGCTGACAGCCAGGCTGGAGCTCCAAAGCCCTCTGGGACCCCTCAGCACCTCTGAGGTGGATATTAACCCCAGATCTCCAGAAATTAACAGGGTGAAGTTTAAAGSTCTTAGCCAGGCCCCCATCCCCACCCCTTACCCATCAATGGCTGTGGCCAGCGCTGCTCAGGGGGTCATGCAATGCTCACAGCGGGGCTGAGGCTGAAGTTTAGGGTCTGGAGGGGGACAAACACCCTGGTGGAAATCTGCCCTTCCTGCAGAGGAAGGATAAACCTTGGCCTTTSCCACACAGTGCAAGAGGAATGTGGATTGCTGCAAAAAACAGTGAGAAAAAAAAAAAATCCCACAACATTTTCAGCGACGTGGAATAAGCCCTGCTCCAGGGCCTGCGTTTCCCCCAGTTTAATTAGCTCCTCAATGATGCAGAGCCAGCTTCCCCAGGAGCCCAGAGACGTATTTTTAGGTGCAAGCACTCCAGAAATAGCAGCGTCCCCGCAGGAAGCGGCAAACAGCCACGGAGGAGCCACGCGCGGGGTGTGCCGCGGATGCACGAGCTGAGAGCACAACCTGCACCCAGCCCAGGCACGGGGGACATCCAAACGGGGTCACCTCCAGCAGGGACCTCRGCGCCCTCCCAAATATATGCTTGGAAAAAGAGAAACGTAGGAATATCAAATCCAATCCGCTTTTTGTACATCCCCCGTGTCACAGCGCGAGGAGAGGTGGGGTTTGGGAGGGGACACGCCACAGGCAACTTCCCCCAGGGAACACCTGAGCAAGTCTTGGCGTTCCCGTGGGTTGTCCTGTACCTCTGGTCTTTCCTACAGGCTTAGGAAGCTCCTCAAGGCTTTTCCTGACCCGTTGGCAACATCCACATGAAGCTCCAGAGGAGGCTGCCTCTGCGCCTCTGATCCTGCCCCTGCGACAGGCAGAGCTCCCAGCAAAATCTGAGCCTCCAGGAAGGAGTCCAGCCTTGTTTTAAGGAAGYCTGGGAGAGAAGACACCCTCCCTGGAGACGCTTGGCTAAACCTCCCCAGCCAGGGCTGACATGGGGTCCACAGGGATTTGTGAGAGCAAGATAGATGTCCAACAGGATGGGAAAGCAAGCCTGGGAATGATGGGAAAAGTAGTAATCACCTCTATTTTATTTTAAGGCTTTTGGAGACTTTATATGTCACAGCATCACCAGAGACTTTTTCCCAGAAAYCCTTCCTTTCCAGCCAGGGCACAAGCACAGTCTTGCCCCACAAAGAGTTTGCTGAAGATGATGTTTAACCTTGAAGTCTGGCAGAAATGTGGTGTTTCGCACCTTCTGGATGCTCCCTTAGGAATTCCCACTCGGCCAGCAGAAGCTCCCCTCGCTCACAGCTTCCACCAAGATCCCCCYCAAGGCAAAAGGCAGATCCCTGCCAAAAGCAGCCTGGAAAGATCCCTGGTGAGCACCAAACTGCAAACAGCACTGAGAGAGCTGCAGGAAAAAGCCAAGGTGACACACGGAGCCAGGGGGACACGGGGACCCCCAGGAGCCCTGGGACAACACTCAGCTGTGTCATTGCAAAAGGGCTTTCATGGCAAAATCATCTGAATTATTTGGGGTTGATTTAAAGTTGCGCGAGCTTTCTTTTTTTGATTGCGATCATAAATAGCTCAGTGAGTCACTGCCTGAGCAAACCCAGCGGCAGCTCCTGGATAAACAACCTGCTGCTCCCCGGATCCAGCCGGGAAGGGGTGGGAGGGTCGTGCTGGGGGACGCGGGAGAGGCAGCACAACTTCAGCGAGAGCAGACAGACGGCTCAGAGCCTTCCCCTGCACTTCCCCTTTCCATTTCGAGGGGATGACGATGCACCGAAAGCAAGAGGAGCCAGGTTTGCACAGGAGCCAGGCTCGACAGCCAGCGCCTCCCCGGGCAGCGCTCGGCTCAGGGCGCGRGTTCTCCTGTGCAAACCACCTTAAAAAAAATAAATAAATACCAAAAAAAACCACAACACTGCCAGCATCTGAGCATCCCGCTTTGGGCTTTTTCCAAGGAAAGCATCCCCGTATCCATTAGGTATTGTCTCCCTCTAGCGCGGGCAGGCACCATCCCGCCTCCTCTCCTGCCGCGGCTCCCGGCCTGGCTGGGGACCAGGGATGGAGCTCTGCGGAGAACCGGGGGCTCCCGGCCCTGGGAACACGCCGAGCAGCAGCTCCACCTTTGCACTGAGCGATCAGCTTCCCACACTTTTTAATTTTTTGTGCTCATCCCATTTTCTCATCTCCCTCGGAGCGGGAGGGATTTCTGGGTGACCAAAGCGGCGAGGCAAAGCTTTCCACGTTTGAGAGGTGATGGCAGCAGTGGTTTTATCGAGGGACACCGAGGTGAAACAGCATCCTTCCCTCTTCCCTGCTGCTCCTGGGGAACCAGCCTGACCTCTCCCCACCCTTCAGAGAGGGGATCAGGCTCTGCTCAGCTGAGCTTTCCAGGGGATCTCCTCTCCAGCTGCCTTTAACACCTCTACATCACCTAAAGGAAAATAAAAACCTGCACTCAAATTTCAACGCGGAAAGAGCTCCCGTCCTCTCCAGGGAGAATTCCTGCCAAGACAGAACGGGAATGACACTGCAAATCTCTCCCYTTTTAAACGGAGCACTGCGGCAGCACCTTCACCCCCTGCTCTGCAGCTCAACCCACGGAAAATCAGGAGCCTGGAGACACAGCCAGGCTCCAAAGGCTGCGGCCAGAGGCTCTCCAGGCACTGCTGCCCCTTCCAAAAGCTTTTGTTTCTTGAACCACGCACCTCCAGCATTTGCAAACCCACCTTTTTAAGGAAAAAAGGAGATCACTCTACCTACAGATCCCAGTTCTCACTGGGACGTTGCTTCAGGGAGGAGCTTCCCAGCTTGGGTGGCCAAGGGGACTCTCCAGAGGGGCAGGAATGCAATCAGAGCCACAAGGACAGCCCCAGCCCAAACCACCAGCACTGCAGCTCCTGGATTATGTTCTTCAGTCTTTTTAAACCTGTATGCATCCATTAAACTGCTACTTACCCCCAGAAATAGGTGTTTAGACACCTGGCAGAGGACCAGCCTCTCACCCCAACCTGAGCAACCCCTCCAGGGTTCAGGTTTCCCTTGGATCCAGTCGCAGGGGGTGTCCCTGGCACTAGAAGYGTTTCCTACATCAAACCACCCAGRAAAGTGAGGTTAATGGCATTTGAGTTTTCACTCCATGAAATAACAGCTCCAAGGAACACGACAGCTTAAATGGTCACAGCTGAAGACCAAGGGTATCTCCTTCTGTGAAGAAACCAGGTTTTTCCAGCTTTCTCTCYCTCTTCTGAGCTATTTCACAGCTCTCAGCAGGACTTGCACAATCCAGGAAACCACTGGAACCATGTAAGGAAGAGGCTTCTTTACTTCTTGTCTGGCGAAGGATAAATATTAACTAAAAAACAGCACAGAGGGGAGTGTGAAAAGCTCAGGGTGAGCAGAGTGAACTGTTTTCCCTCTACAATTAACCCCCCAATTAATGATTGACCCCTGTTTTAYTGCCTTCCCTCAGATAATCACATTCCCAACTCTTACCAAGAACCAAACCAGCTCTCACCCTGCCCACTGAAGAATCCCATAGAACCGAAGGGTTCCTCTAAGCACAYAAAATCCCAAAGCAGAGGAGGGGCCACCTGCTCTCCCTGTGCCCCCAGGAGAATCCCTGTCCCATCCCTGTCCCCAGATTTGTTCCCAACAAAGCACAGGGTAACAGAGCATCCAAACCCTCYCCCAGAGCTCCTTCCCCCACAGACTCCCATCCAGGAGGAAGGTCTGGGGCAAGAGACACTGAACAGCACTGGCTTTGCCACATCCAGTGTTTCCAACTGTTCCTGCCCTTTGTTCTCCCTGATTTTTCCCAAAGGCACCACCTGACACAGAACCACAGGTAACACAGCAGTKTGCTGGGGATTTCTCGTCTTTAAAACCTTAATACCTTTTCTTTCAAACAAAAACTTGCTCTGGAGTCGGCAAATCTCCCCAGTTTGCCTCTTCTCAAGCTGGTGCCTCCTCCTCTGCCCAAAACCAAGCCCAGTGGGTGCAGCCTGATGCTCRTTTCAGGGAGGGGAGAGGTGGAAACCTCACCTGAGTCATCCAAATTCACTTGAAAGAAGAGAGCAGGAACACCTCGAATAATAGCATCCCTTTATTTGCTGACACCATTACAAAAACTGATTACATTAGCAACCAAAAAAAAAAAAAAAAAAAAAAAAAAAAAGGAGTGTTTACTTGAGGTTGAAGTCAGAGGCAGCTAATCCCAAAAATGTAATTAAGTAAAACAGTGTACAACATCAGTATTAAAATGTCATAGCCCATCGGTGACTTTACCACGTTGGAGTCTTCTGAACAAGTTTTATTGAGCAAAAGAAGATAAAAGATTATGTGTTTACTGTCTCTCCAGGAATGTAAAGGTCTAATTATCCAAACAGGTTTGTTTTTATTATAAAACTAAACTCTGGAGGTGTCTACAGAGTTGGGTTTTTTCTTTAAATCAGTAGTCTAACAAGGATTAGAAAAGACAAAACTCTGTTCAGTGTTTCTGACGAAGTAGAAAGGGTGAAAACATAAATAAGGCTTTAATTTGGCAAAATATAATACAATGCCTTCTGCTATCCTCAAATGAACGATTCCCCCGTGACTTCACTCTGCAAGAGAAACACAAATCACCAGGTCAGAGGAGCAGCTTCCCAAGGGAAAATCCAGGGCCTCACCAGCATTTCCTTGGGGTCAGCCCACAAGGAAGCCCAGAGGAATGAGCCTGGGTGGTGCAGGCTGAGCAGGAACAGCCTCCCAGAGCAGGGRCCAAGGTGCAGGAGCACCTTCCTCCCACCTGAACACCCAATCACCCTCGACCAGCTCTGCTGTCCATGTATTACCAAGGCAACAGCATAAAAACTACCAAAATCAGGAATAAAACCAGTCCCCATCCTCAGCAGATGAAAGGCAGCTCTGACACTCCTTGCAGCAGCTCTTTCAGTGCCAAGGCTTTGCTGCCCCAGCTGATCTGCATCCTGACAAAGCTCAGTGTCTTGAGTTTATCCAACTTTCAGCTAACTGAGTCATTTAAGAAGTTTACCAGCACAGAGGCCCRGGTTTCCAAGCTGGCTGTGTGCTAAAATAAAAGCCCTGTCCCTGTGTCTCTACCTGGATGCAGAGGTCATGCCAGACTGATGCTTCAGACGCTCAGATCCCTCTGAGCACAGCTCAGAGAAAGCCCAGGGGGTGACTTTATATCCTCCATCCCAAAGCAATCAGAGCATGGAAGTGCAGACAGTTTGCTCGTGTAGCTGGGATGAAGGAAACAAGGCACAGACTCCAGGAGAACGAAACTTTGGGCAAACTGCTGCAGGAAGCAGCAGGGAGTGGAAGGGAGGGATGGAATGACATGCCCAGAGAGGGAGGGACTCGAGATTAGTCTCAGCTAATTGACATGTGCATCCAGAGAGGAACAAATCCAGTGCCTACCAGAAGCTTTTTAGGATTTGCACRTGGAATTTGAATTATTAGGAAAAGATTCTTCACTGAAAGTGTTGTCAGGGTCAGGCTTAGAACAGGCTGCCCAGGGCAGGGATGGAATCACCATCCCTGGAGGGATTTAAAAGCCATGTGGACRTGGCACCAGGGGACATGGTCAGTGGTGGCCTTGSCAGTGCTGGGGGAATGGCTGGACTCAGTCTTAGAGAGCTTTTCCAACCTTAATAATCCACTGATTCTGTGATATGATTCTAAAAAGTCTCACATTTTGACACCAGACTTGTTAAATTTGRACAAGGTCCCACCATCACGGACCAGTGGCCTTCCCAAGAGCTGAACTGGGTGGCCACTGGTCACACCCACCTGGCTGGTAATGTCCTCATCCCTTTGACAGCATTTGGCTTATTGACACGAGCAGCTTCTTGAGGTGACCCACATCCTGGGTAAGATTCACTGCCACATTTAGCCTTTTATCACTCAATTCCTGGAAGAAGGAAAAAAAAAAAAAGGAAATCATTAAAAACTCATTTACCATCTAATTACCAAGAAAGCCTAGAATTAGATCCTCTGTATAAAATCACAACTCGCTGTGCAGATGGGAACAATTCTTGTAAGTCAGAGGGTTATGGCCACGTTTAACAAGAAGATGGTTCAAAGTCAAGGAGCCATTTCCTGTTCCCAGGGAATCACCTGCACATCCCTGACCTCCAGCTCCYACCCTCCCCTGTCTGGGACTCCAGTACTCCCTGCTTCCAGGAATTGTGCTGGTATCCAYAGCTGATCCAGACTCCAAGGTTATTTCCCAGCCACGCGGGGCTGGGGTGCACCCAGGGSCAGGGATGAGTTCCGACCCCACGGCTGGAACAACAAGGCTCATGGACCACCAAGGGTCTGACTGAGGATCTGTGTGTCCTCAGCAGCACATCACACCCAGCACAAGGCAGCTCCAGCTGTGAAGCAACGTTTGGAACAGCTGGCTGGAGATCCACACCCTTCCCCACCCACACAGCTGCTGCTCAGGCTCAGGACAGGGGCTGCCCACCACATATCCCACGGATWCACCCTCTGCTCCAAGGCCCTGGGAAATTCCCACTTGCCAGCAACACCTGGACTTGGGTGAGGGCTTCACAAAGCAGTCCAAGCCCCAGTCAACATGGAGAAAAGGAAATAGGAAAGCTACCACGAGCTAGAAAGTTTCCTGTGCTGAAATGAAAATGCTGAGTTTGTGATTTGGAACAAAAATAAATGCCCCYYYTTTTTTTTTTCCCTAGGAATTCGACAGTTTATTTATCAGGAAGTGTCACCAGTGAAGATGGACTCTCCCCCTCGTGCCTCCCTGCCTGTCAGCCCTGCTGGGCCAACAGTGCTGCACAATCCCTGTTTTATTACCTTTATTGATTAACTCCTGCAGGGACGCACGGAGCACTGCCCATCTGAAACACAYCTCACTGCTCCTGGCTCAGCTCACAACACAGACATGCAGATCACCYGCAGGAGAGCTTTTCCTTGGAATTTAACAGCGAAAAACAAGCAGCTCTGCCTGGGTGCCAGCAATGCAGAAGGACCCCATTCTCCACAGGAGCCCAGAGGTGTTTGCAGGCTCCCAGCATCCGTCGGCCCCGCGCTGGCGTTGCCAGCAGAAYGAGCCTGATGCATGATGTGGTTGCAAATCTCTCCCCAGAGTTCCAGGGAAATTAGAGGGAGTTCAGAGAGGGCCATTTTCCCTGCTCCCATTCGGCTGGAAATGCAGAATGAGCAGTAAATCAAACTCAAGCACCTGCACCATTACAGAAACGACTCCGGGCTCAGACAAGGGAACAAAACAACCCTACAGCACAGCTTTTACTCCAGTGCAACTGGTAAACATTTTTCTACCGTAAAAAAAATCATTGGGATCTGTATTAGGGTAGCCTTAACCTGTTTGACCCTTATTAAGGGAGAAAATCAGGTCTGTCAAGGCTGAGACTTGGCTTAGCCATCTCATACAGACTGATGGAAGTGGAAAGGCAAAGGCAATTAGCAGCTCAGCAGAGGAATTAATCCAGCACTGAGCAGCAGTGAGGCTGCCAGGGCATGAGCACAGAACCCAGGCAAGGAAGGAGCCCCTCAGTGCCCTCCCAGCCCCATCTCTGGGATCAGCTCCTCCCTCCCTCATTTACYCCATCCCCCTCTGTTTTGTGCCCTCACTAATCTCAGGCAGTGTTTAGCCATGAATTACAGACACATCCCAACCCTCCAGGGGCCAATCCTGACTGGCTCTGATGGATTTGGGCTCAGCACAGTCCTCCTGCAGCTCCTGCTACCACAGGGGTGCAAGRCTGCCTTACACAGCCACTGCTGTGCCCCAGCCCCGTGCTCTCCATGGGAAAGAGGGGAAATTTAGGTCAGATATAGAGAAGAAATCCTTCCCTGTGAGGGTGGTGAGGCCCTGGCACAGGTTGCCCACAAGCTGTGGCTGCCCCATCCCTGAAGTGTCCAAGGCCAGGCTGGACAGGGCTGGGAGCAACCTGTTCCAGTGGAAGGTGTCCTTGCCCATGGCAGAGGTTGGAACTCGATGAGCTTTAAGGTCCCTTCCAACCCAAACCATTCTGGGATTCTGGGATTCTACCTCTTTGGGATATGGGGATGAAGAGAGGAAGAGGATGGTAGTGGGGAAGCCCCTGTGATCTCAGACCCAGCAGCTAAAGCAGGAGCTGAACAGTCTGGACAGATTCCCCTCTCCTGTTTCACACATATGGCATTTCCAGTTCCCAGTGATGGAGTGTTTTGCACTGAGATTTGGGGGGAAAAGCACATTAGATTTCACATAAGCCTCAAAATAAGCTCAGTGCCTAAGCAAGCTGCTGAATAGAAATGACTTCCTTAAAGCACACTAAAAGGCCCCCTTTAGTCATCAGCTGGTCCCATAAGTGACAAAGCAGCTGATTAGAAAACCCAAATGGTCTATTTTTAAATAGAAGGAAAAGGAGTCTAAAGAAAACACTCTGAGTGTGTTTGAGGGTTTATGCAAGTATCATTTCTCAATTTTGTGGGTTGGTTCCAGCACCCAGAAGGAACAAATATGCTCATTTTCGAGCATGTGTTTTCAGGTCCTTCTTAGGAAAAAAAAAAAAAAAAAAAAAAAAAGGCACTGTTGCTAGGTGGAAGTGGCTGGAAGACTTTCTTTTTTGATCTCAGAGCTATTTTCAGCTGGGTTTTTAGGCTTCTGGGGAGACAGTGTCTCTTTTTCCCCTCAAAAAAAAGAAAAAAAAAAAAGCAGCAGCGAAAAAGGCTTGGAGAAAAGATAAAGAAAATGTTCTAATTCCAGCCTCTGCCAATGGCTACCTGTCAAGAGCGCTGCTCAGACAATTAATGTATTTTTACTAATGAAGGCTTAATTACAGGTTTATTAGGACTGTTTTTCCACACTCCTCTTTAGAACAAAGCCATGGATATTCTGGCAGAAACCTGGGTTCTGCAAGGTGCCCACACRGCTACAGCGGAGCAACGCCAGAGCCAGAGGGGCTGTGGGAGCTCAGGCTACACCAATTTAAGCCAAACCAGCACGTTTGGGCCACCACAGGGCACATCTCAGGACAGCCAGCCCAGGAGGGCTGACCACAGTCACCAGCCACAGAYGCCACGGCTGATGGCAGCGCTGTCCCCACGTCCCACAGGGCTCAGCAGAGAGAGAGCTGGGCTTTGGYTTGGGGGGGCTTTCCTCCAGCCTGCTGCACACATGGACACACAAAATCCCCTGAGCTCCCACTGGCAACACAGGGGAGGGCTCAGCAGCCCTCCCATCCTCCCAGGAATCAGCTGCCAGGGCTGGGACAGCCGAGGTCGCACAGGCCCAGCTGCATCTCTGGCTCAGACRAGTGAGCCCAGTGCAAGGGTCCAAGAGCATCCATGACTGATTAGTCTGGGAAAGCCATTTCATTCCTGCTAATGACTACAGAGGCTTTTCTACAGCTCTCCTCAGAGGACCCCGAGCTTCCCCTAGCAGCTGATGAAGCCACTCAGGTTCAGCAGCTAAAAGGAGCTGATATAAATTATTTGTCCCATCAGCAAGTGCTCCTCTCCCCTCAAACGACAGCATTTCCTTCCACTCTGTCCCTCAGAAAATGGGTAATGAGCTCCATCCACACCACTCAGCTGGGACAGAATCTGCTTTAGCCTTCCCCTTCCCAGCTGCCCTCTGGAAAGCTGCTCCAAAGCTATTCCAGGGCTGGTGTGAAAGGGCTGTGTTCCTTACTGAAGTTCAGCAAGATTCTCCTGCTGGACCATCATGGCCAACAAATTCCCAGGAGCCAGGACCAGCTGAAATYGAATTCTGGCTCAAGGAGCAGAAGGAACCATGTTCTGGAAGAGAATCTCGGCCTCGGTGTTATAGGCTGTGCAAGACTGCCTTTCTTTGGCMTGACTGATGTCAGCAAGGGCCTGCCCAACAGTGTTTTCAGCTCACTTAGTCATCAGCAGAGTTCTTTTTGGCTTCCCTTTTCCCTTCCTGAAGGGACAAGTCTGGGGATCTCCCTACTTTTACCCAAACCAAACCAAAAACCCATCAAAAGCCCCAATCACATGTCTAGAGTATCTCCTCTCCCTCCTTGCAAATCTGAGCCATGGGAAGGAGGTCATGATCCAGATAGGACCAGAATTCCCAGTGAATCCTTGMCACAGGACTGGAAGCTTCATCAGGCCCTAATTTCCCACCAGCAGCACACATCCTGTTCCTTGGCTGGACCTCACTTCCCAAAGTTCCCACTTTGGATGAGGTTTGTGTGGCCCCTGAGCTCCAAGAAACACTCACCGAGTCTGTGCAAACGTCGCTGTTTTCAATAACATTGGCATCCCCAAAAACCTTCCCAATTTCTCTCTCAAGAGCTGCCAAAGACTCCTGGGCCTGTAAGGGAAAGACATYATAAAAAAGAAGAAAGGAAAAATCAGGGAAAGCACAACAATTAGCAAAGCCTGAAAAGCAAACTCCCATCTCCCCGAGAGCACCAGAGACACAGGAAATCACTGCTCAGGAGGAAATCTGGTTTATGCCAGATTTGCTCAAGGGACCAACCCATTTGCCAAGACTGACAGGTCTCCTCACAACCAGCATGTTGCATGTCAGCCTGTCTGCATCTGAGAGCAATCCTACAGGGAAGCTTTAACAGGCTCACATCAAGTTATTAGGTAAAAGTCATGCAGTAACATTTTTTTTGCAAGAGTAAGGAGTGCAGGTCTCCAAAATCCTAACCACAGCTCTGCATTTATGTAGGATATACCATGAGCCATGGATATCAGCACAGCTTGCTCTGTATGTCAACATCCAACACAACTGTCCAGAGCAAAATGTTTTAAATTCTTTATTAAAACTGCTTTCCTTTAGCTTCTCACCTCCTGGCAGTGCTTTTGTGATCATCTATCCCTGTCCCAGGGCAAGACATGTCCCACCAAAAGCATTCCCCATTCCAGTGCTGGAATAATTCAGCCCCAATTTCCTCACTATGCTGAAGGAACAAGGTGTTCCAGAGCCTGGAGCCAGAGCCCAGCCACTCCACAGGCTATTCCTGTCTCCATTTATCAATTCTCCCATGACAGTTTCATTTCTGGGGTGACAGGCAGCCCTGAGACCTCTCATGCTTCAAGATTTTCCACTCCAATCCATCTTGTAAGAGCAATCATTGAGGAAGAGCAGAGGAGACCCACCTGTCTGTCCCATCACACTTTTAGGATTTGCAGTCTCCTGGGTTATAGGGGATATGCCACCATGTGCAAATGGGCAGATGCCTTATAAACCAGCTTGTAACCCTCTGCCATTTGAGGCTGGATTTAAAAGCCTCAGGCTGTGGTGTGGGTGGAAGGCTGTGGGATGGGCTTTTTGCTAGGCTGGGTTTCTTTTAAATAAAGAATTACTTGTCAGCCCCAAATCACCGCTTGTTCCCAYTGGCATAAAATTATCACGAACAAGAGACTCTTTCAAGGAGAATAATTCAACAGAGCTGTTAGTTGCAGTTTTATTATTTCCACAGACCTGCAGGTAGAGCTCTTACAGCCCCAGTCACTTGGGGAAGGAGCCAGTGGAGCAAGACACCCCACCAGGCAGGCAGATGCCTCGAGCTGCTCAAATCACCATTTCCAGCACTGCAAAACTACAGATCCTGAGGGTTCTTGCTACCATTTATAAATGCAACTGCCAAGGGTCTCTGCTTACCTTGGGCAAGTCACCAGCTACCTTTTCCCTCTCGTTTTGATCAACTTTGAGTTTTGATAGTGTTTCATTTAGCTGCGTTTTCAGCTGCAAAACAGTAACAAAGTAAATCAGTTTTCCTCACATACAGAGAGATTTCATCTGTCTGTCCCAGGGATTAACCCAGTGCACGAGGACTGCAAAGGGAGTAAGATTTACTAACAATTACTGCACACACTGGATTAGTCAACAWGTATGATGAGGTTTACAGGGACAGTCAAGGAAGAGAGACTCCATCTGTAAAGATAAATGTGAAGAATGGAAACTACAGAAGACAAGACGTGGTTGGCATTGGCCTCATTACAAGTGGTTGCAACTTTTAAACTCCACTGCCAGGAGGAGTCTTAGCAGTACTGACAGTGCCTCAGCCTCTCCAGCATCCTTRTCACAGAAGTCAGCCCAGACTCCAACTTAATTCCCAGGAAATATGCAAAAATGAAGATTGTCATCTTCCTAGTGCAGGCTAAACAGTCTCTCTACTGCTGAATAAACTAAAAAGCTCTACTTGTCATCTTAATAAAGCACCACTTACTATAACTATGTTGACTTAACCAGTCTGTTAATGTCACATCAAGGCATGAATCACTGACAGGGGGATATTAACTTGTCGATTGTGTTTAGATTCAATCCGAAAAAGTGAAACTGTTTCAGTCAAGAGGGATGAATACTTCCTACTGGCTGCAGTCAGTACTTACACTGCAGCCTTCCAAAGGATACACACTTTTTCAAGGATATTTTGATTGCTCTTCACCACAGCACACAGAACCAGCCACAGCACTCRAGGCTTGAGCCTCAAACAGAAGTGCTMACAAGGAGCTCGAGTGCCAATTTTGTTGGATTTGTGCCTCTGAAGTGTGCTGTGCTAATGTTCACTATTCCTGCTGTCAATCTTCCTGGGAGCCAGCAGGAGATTAAAGGAGGGAACAATGGGCTACTCAGAGCCCTGAATTCTCACTGACTCCAAACCTACACATTATATTTGTCTCACCCTTGGAAGGCTTCCCCCTTTGGAGCAGCTGGACTGCCAGAATGCTAGGTTTCTGTATTTTGGGCAAGCTCCTCTGCAGTTTCAGCTTATCCCCTTACTCACCTTATAAACAGTGGGGAACCCATTCTGCAATCCCACTGCTCCTACTCCTCAGCCTCCTGCAAAAGCCACTCACACACCGTGGACAGCATTCCTGAGCCAGGTGCACCGAGGTGGTTGTTCAACACATCCTCTCACTCCCACCAGCACGGCACCATCAGATTGCACTCCAGCTGCCCTAGCAGGGAGCTCAGCTTTTTCAGCTTTTGTTGTGCACAGACATAATAAATTGTTGCCTCTTACATTCAAAGAGGTTGGCGTTTACTGATTAACTCTGAGATATGCACTCAATTCCCATCTCCCTTGCTTTCAAAATGAGAGGCTTGGCTTGCTGAGCCAAGTGTACTATTAACTTAAGCAAATTGTTACTGTGGTGGTGGTGATTTTTCTAAATCAACTATTTGAACCCAGCTACATCAGTGGCAGTAGCCTGGTTGCCCCATCAGCCCACGGTGACAACCTTCCTCAGTTCTGGCTCAAAGGCAGGAAAGCACTGTCCAAACACAAGCAGAGGAAGGCTCTGACTGCTCCTGCAGCCTTAAAAAACAGGTCACTGAAACAAGTGAGAAGGCAAAGGGCTCAAAATGGAAAACCATGCATCCTTAGGTCTATCCTCAGTTAATCCAAGCCCTTCTTGAGAAAGCTGCTAGAGGAGCAGGATTGGCTGGAAGCATTTCTAGCCAAACCCCCTGTGACACATGCAAGCACCAAGGCAGCACAACCATTCAGCCACAGCAGGGTGTCAGCAGCTGAATGGCTGAATACTCTGAATTCATCTAACTTTGGGTTTGGCCAATTGCTGCACATACAGGGCAGGATGGAAAAGGCTCTGCACAGTCAGAGCACGGATAGCACCGCTGCATCCTCAAAAGCTTTGGGAAAAAACCCCACCAGAGAATAATCCTCCAGTTAAACCCATGAGAGCACCACTTTTGTTGCTCCAAGGACATTACATTTGCTGCTGCATATGCCTACACTGCGAATCTTCTCAAGAAGTTTCAGGAATGAAAAAGTCTTACAGACTTCGGGGAAAAGTCTTAAGAACCAGACATGCTATTGTTAGGAGCAGAGAAAGAGACAAATTGTAAAAGTCAGACTACATAAATGATTTCAATGGACAAAAATATCAAGCTGAAGAGGTTAGCAGAACAGACAGGATTTGAAATAAGTCTCCGCTTCAGACGTGTGCTGGGAGCCTCGTTTGTGCCCAACGGAGAACAAGCTTCTTACCAAATTTAACTCTTCATTCTGTCTTACTGCTTCAGAATATGAATCATCAAGTTTTTTCTGCAATTCAGTCAAGAGATCTTTGAGCTGAAATGAAGTTTAGAGTTTTAGGATTTGTCTCCTTAGGGTGCCCGTTCTCTTCTGCTCAGTTGTTAGTGTGCTGCTCTACCCTAAGGTCACAAGCATACAAACTCCTCAGCCACTGGGGCTAAGCACTAGGTTAGTTTGCCAGCCAACTGGTAACCAAAAGGGAAAAAAAAAAAAAAAAACGAACAGCTTGGACAATTATGTTTACCTCTCTGACTTCTGAAACATAAGTAGATCGTTCTATTTCTGCCTTTTCTAGTTCACTTTCCAAGTGTTCTCTCTCTTTTTTAAGCTAGAAACAGAAAAACAGAGTTAAAACAGATGTTTCCAGTGCTTTCTTGCAGTATCATGTGCTTGATTTATAATTAGCTGTAAATTTCTATCGAATATTCCATGACGTTTAGAGAGCATTTCAATCCCAGTGATTGCACAGTGCAGATTTAAACTTCAAAAATGAGATAAAAAGAGAAAGAATCAAGCCCGTGACTGTCAACAAGCAGTAAACTGCTCAGTCTCACTGAGAGAGTGAGAAAGAAAGAGCCCAATTTTCCAGCTTCTCTGCTTTTWATAAAACACTGCCCAAAAGGCTGAGGTTAAACTGCAGCACAAAAACTGTGCCACTTGCAGGAGAGAAGCCCAGGAAGTTCAGATGTACAGCATAAGACTAAACAGTGCTTAAATAACATAAAGCTTCAAAGACAAAAAGAAAAAACCACCTGCACGTACAGTTTCAACTTCTTTGATTTCTTCCTTTAACCTCTCCACCTCGTGCTGCAAAGAAGTGACCACCGAACGCATCTGCGGTTTTGGGGGAAAAATAAAGATATTTAGTYGGGTTGGTCTAGGGCAAACTCTCCACAAACACACGAGATTGCTTCTATGATCTAGGAATACTGAGGGTGAAATCAGAGTGGATGAATAAAATGAGATGCTCACTCAGAGAATTCAATATATTGAGTCTACATGAGAACACCACTCCTACCTTCTCCCAACATAAGTTCTTTGATACATTTAGAGCCTACGTGCCTGAAAGATTTGCAATATAAGCACTAAGCCTGTTGTCCATTAGCCATGGTAAGGGAAATATCCTTCCCAGACAGGGAATAGTCACCATCCATGCACCCAAACCCAGCATTTTTAGCCTTATTTGGGGCTGTGTGAGTGCAGCAGATGGCAGCACATCTACAGTCCAAGATCTGACAGCCTTTATAAGCCCCTCAAAGAAGATGTTTATAAATCATCTGTTTGCTCCAGGCTCGCACTGTGGCATTCAAATTTACTAAGCAGAGATACTTGAGAAATTATTTTTCAAAAAAGCAGTTTGACCTACTTTAATTCTGGATTAGAATAGAACCATAAAAGCCTTTTTTCTTCCCACTTTTGCTAGCAACAGAGCCTTCCTAAACTGAGAGCTTTGCAGGCAATTTCAAGTGTAATTAGTTGACCATAATGGATTAAGCAGTGCTTAACAGCTTCCAAAAACCTGTTATGAATCCAAGATAGTTCAATTTTAGCACAAAGAGTCCATGTCCATTCACAAATAGACTTGGAAAAAAACCCAGGTGCTCAATAGAAATACAGTCCAAGTRACCAGGATCAGAAAAATATATATTCCTGGGCACATTAATGGGGCACATGTACATTCCTCAATCTTTGGCTTCCTATCCCATCAGCATTAATATTATTACTTGTTATGTAGCTGCTTCCTGCATCATCTGCAAAGGACTCCCCAWCCCTGGAAGTGTCCAARGCCAGGYTGGATRGRGCTTGGAGCAACCTGGGATAGTGGAAGGTGTCCCTGCCCATGGCAGGGGTTGGAATKAGATGAGCTTTAAGGTCCCTTCCAACCCAAACCACTGTGATTTTATGACTGTAAAAGGTTTGTCCTAATTGTCAAAGACCTTACACTCGTGCTGTTTATTTGTTCTTGCTTGTCTAAAGATGGCAACAGAAATAGCCACATGAATCTAAAGACATCAACAAATCCAAAGGTGTCAACAAATCCACCATTTTTCAGTTTCTTTAACTGAAATACATTCCTTTACGAACTAAAAACCAGCCTTTACATGAAGCTAAAGTGTCAGAGCACCAAAATACTGTTGATATGAGGAATCATTCCTATTATAGTTGTTGCAGGCTTCACCTTTTTCATCCCCTGGCCATGCACACATCAAACCAGGCAGCCAGGGCTGTTCCACACCTGCCTTCACAGAGCTCAAACACCCTCTGTGACTTCAAGCAGAACCTGCCTGGCTGCTGAAAAAAAAAAATAATCTTCAGAAATACCTGTTTAAGTTCCTTCTGTGATTCTTCAACTTTTATCTTCCATTTGCTTTCTTCCTCTTCCACACTCCTCTGTAGCCTTTGTAAAATCCCCTCCTAAGAAGAGAGAGGGATTTGAAAGCTCAGAGCAGAAGAAAGGCAGTTGGAACACCACAGAGGTGACCAGGCATCCCACTTACTGTCTCTGCCAGAACAGATTTGTATTTCTCACACTCCAGCTGCAGCAGGATGTGCATTTCCTCAGCCTCCTTCAACTTCTGCTCCATAGCCTGGCAAAGGAARAGAGGGACACATTTCAGGGGATGGATTTTAGCTCTATTCATCTTATTTCAGCAAGCTGGTATCACTCCTGGGCAGGTGTGTCTTTCCAACACATGCAAAGAACAGCAAGTGCAATGTTCACCTACAAGGCTCAGTACTCAAAACTTTTTATCAGTTATTGAACAAATCCCAGTTACTTAAAAAAAGAGAACAGGGATTTTTCAATTTCATGAATTCACAATTCCACGAGGCACTTTACAAAGATGCAAATGCATTTCTGAAAGTATCTATATAACAGGCTGTCCAGAGAAGCTGTGGCTGCCCCATCCCTGGAAGTGTTCAAGACCAGGATGGACAAGGCTTGGAACAACCTGGTCTAGTGAGTGGCATCCCTGGCCAAGGCAGGGAGGCTGGAACTGGATGATCTGTAGCCCAAACTGTTCTAGTATCATATAAAACAATTTTCTTGCKATTTGTCTGAGAATCTAAACTTTGCAACCCACAGCACAATTTGTAAGATTTATACTGGAAAAACACATTAGCCACACACAAGTTGTCCATCATTTGTGCCTACCTTGACATCTTCAGATCCTGAAGCCTCTCTCAGGTATTCTTTAGCCATCTTTTCAAACCCACATATCCACTCGCTGTGGCTCTGTTGGGAAATCTTTCAGTCAAGGCTGAGAATAACCTCAGGAATACTTCCCTCAGGACATTTGCCTCCCCAGTGCAGGCTGAGGGAGCAGTGTCCCAGCGCCCCAAGTCCCTGGAGCTCACACAGAGCCCGATGGTTGTTGTTCAGCCAGGGCCACACACGGCTGGCAGCAATCCAGGAGCACGAGGTTATGAGACACACACCCAGTTGAGGGGGGCCTGGATGAGCTGAAATACAGCTGGGTGACAGAGGACTCCCTGCAAGTGTCAGGGCTCTGCATAAGCACTTGAAGCTTCAAGGCAATCTTTCCCAAAATCCCTGAGCAGCTAAAGCAGACACTTGCTGCATAAGTCTGAGGTTATTTTATAACCTTACAAAAAGTCTTTAAAAAGACTGGTTCATCTGGACACTGACTTTAGCACATTTGGGAACAATTTTTAAATATGAATATTCAACAGCTCTAGAGGTTATAAGTGAAATGCACCCATTTTTGCAGACTCACTTCATGTTATTCACCCCATCTGAACCCCACGAGCCCAGGGCATTTTCCCTGCAAGCCACTGAAAGCCACCAAGAATATAAAATTGGAAATCAGTGCTTGGGGATAAAATAAACCCTCCTATATTGTATTAACTGTCACTGAGGCACTGCAGCTCCTCTGGAAAGGTGAGGAATATATAGATCCCCATGGTGCCAGACAGTGAGCAAACAGCAGATCTTATCCACCCCTGAAAATTTACTGTCTCAGTGAGATACAAGATAACACAGACAGGTAAATTAGATGTTGGGGTGATAAAAAAAAMCACAAAATAACTTAGTTTTTTGTTTTAACACTTTTCTTGAAGTAACCATCTGCAGCTCTGCCTCCCTGTGCAAGTACAGGCACCACCAGCAAAAGACACTCTCGCCCCACTGCAAAACACTTGGGACAAAAGGGACTGTGAGGAAATGCTCCCAGCACGGCAGGACCAGAGCTCCCTGGCTCCCAGCAGGAGGTTAAGAGCAGCCACTTCTCTTACCATGTTGGAAGGAAGGGAGACTTTGGGGAACAGCTTCTGCAGGAGTTGGCGCGTCTCCACCTCGGCAGCTTCCAAATGCTGCTGCTTCTCCTAAACCAAGAGGAGGGCACACATGAAATTGGGCACCACGCTCCATCGACCTGGCAACAGCCTTTTCTATGCCTACAGTCATTTACTTAACCCAGAAAGTCTTTTTCTAAGTGAGAGAGGCGCTATAGTCTCTAAAATTGCCAGTAAATTGCTTCAAAAATGGGCATTGAATTGCTTCAGAATTTGGCCTTGGCATTTGTTCTCGCTCAGGCTTTTATTTTCTGAAGTTCTCCTCCAATCTAGCCTGTTTGTACAGAAATTACACCATCACTCACTTGCTCACAACACAAACTGCACTGTGCTGAGTAACTGCGTCCACAGATCACATCAGCCCTGCCACTCAAGTGAGCTCAAAATCAGAAAGTTTGGTCAATCAACTACCTTTGTTTTAATCCATACTTTTTAAACAATTTYAGGTGTGAAAAAAAAAAAATCACCAGAAGTTTACGTCATCACACCAAATCCAGAGAATTGAAGTCARAAGGAAACTTTGTGTTAATGCACATTTGAACCAGGCCAAGAAAGTAAGACTTCTAAACATTACTTTTAAATACTCAAGAGGAAGCCCCTCACGTCCTCTTTTCCCAACCCTGGATGCAATGGGAAATAATTATTAGAGCTGTGTGACAATCTCCAGGTTCTCTTTGTTACTGCTCTGCAAATAGAAATACCCAGAGCCAAGGGCACCACAGATCTATCCTTCCATGTATTTAATATTAAAAGCAGAGCAGCCACAGGACATGTGCTTGCTGTGCTCGTGGCAGACTGGCTTACTTTAGCCATACAACGCTCAGGCTCCCATTTAAATTTAAATGTAGAAAGCCTGAAACCGTGCACAGAAGGGCAGCTTCCAGCCAAAATCCTCCACTGATATTTGGGATTGTTTTATCCTTTGACRTCAGTGCTACTCTGCCTTGCTGCTCTGAGTTTTCCTCTGCTGCAAGAGATCGGTGGCGTGAGCGGCTTGAGATTCAGAGACAGAAAGGGACAGGAGACATTAGGGTGTGAGGCTGTGCTAAGTGTGTCAGCTGGCAGCAATTTAGGAGCCACCAAGAAGTGGCAAAGGGCTGTTTGCTGGAGTCTTCCAACTGCAAGAGAAAGCAGGCAAGCGTTAGCACACAGCAAGAGCAGGCACAGGCTCCTCCCGGCGCGGGGCCGGCGAAGAGCGGAGACGGCTCCAAAACGCAGGCACACAACCCCAAAGCAGAGCTCCTCTGCTTCTGGCTACCTGACTTGTGTTCTGGAAGTTATTTGGATGCTGTTTTTGGAGTTCTGCACAGTGGCAATTAACACTGCATCAGGCTCACTGCAGACACGAGCTCCTCTCAGAGCAATTCACACCCCGTATCATTTTGAACACTGGTCCAAYGGTCCCTGTCGAGCTTCATATGCCTTCAAGGAGGAAACTCACAGCTGTGGTCACACCATTTTCCTGAGAAGCTCCCAGGTTTTTAAATAATAATAATTTAGTYCTGGTTCTTCACAGGTCCAATAGATTTGTCAAGCACAGCCAAAACCCAGTAGAAGAAAGCAGGTTGCTCACCAGCACAGCTTTTATTCTGGAGCTCCCCACAAATCAAAAACAATTCACGACAGCTCTAACAATTATGCAAACAGAAATCAAAAGTCAGCATGCCCACAGACTAACAATAAAAAAAAAAATAAACCTAAAGACAACAGGAAGAAGCAGAGGTGAGAGTATATGAATGATCACTCAGAAGAGATTATACTTAAACTGCAGTAAAAGTTAAATGTCTCCATTTCACTTAAAAAATCAGCTGCAGATCTGCTTCTAGCTTAACGSATCATTTCTAGCAGTCAACATTACAACCTTGGCAGTCTTGTTCACTTTGTCCTGCAGCAATTTTTCAGTTGATGCCAATGCTTCCATTGCTTCCCAGTTTTTCTCCCGAAGGTCCTAATCATTTTTAGAAAGAATGATTTCAGTTCAGCCAATATTCAAACTGTTTTCAGTTTTCAGTTTTATTTCAGAGAAATATTTCGCGTTACATTCCACCACTTGCATTTAAATGCTGGTTACTGCGAGGTGATTTTGCTGGGGAGTGTGACATACACTAGCAAAAACAAGTGTGATGTTCAAACGGTCTGAATGAAAAGTGGGAGGGGAAAAAAAAAATATGCCAATTTCTGCCCAACCTGCCCCCACGTCCAAAACTGATCCGAGCGTTACTGCGGAGCTTTATCGCTACAGCGACCCCACACTTTGACTGCACTTGTAAGAAGAAAGAGGGAAGTTTTCAAAAGTAGTGAGGAACACAGACACCAAACCACAGATTGCACAACAGAGTGTTAGGCATGTCGCAGTGCAGAACCCAGCATGGACCCAGGAGACATGGAGGTGTGCACACTGACGCCCCCGATCCTGCAACCACACCTTACACCTCAGCCCAAACCTGCTGTGCCGGGGCTGATTTCAGCAACACAAAGCTCAGGGGTTTGCAGCTCTCTCCACTGCACCCAGAGAAAACTGGTTTGCTGCTCACCAGCCCTCCTGGGAGGCTTTGGGATTTCAGCACACCCCAGGATCCACGTGGGAAGGCCACRGTGCCGTGCTCTGCATCTTTCTTGGCGAGGTCATCAAACGTGTACTCCACAAGACATCAACACACAAGCTCAGTTATAGAGGCTGAGAGCTCTTCTAAGAGCAGCCTCACAGCTCCTCTCTAGGAAGGATGGTGGGGCCTTGCAGCGAGGAGATTACAGTGCTTGGGATTTAGATTTAATTTTTTCCAACCCTCAGAGCAAATCTCCTTTAGCAAAGGGCTGGTTTGGAAAGGTTGTMTTTTAAATTCACCAAAGTGGCATTCGAAGCGTAGCATCCACCTACAGTGGTTTTACTTTACCACTTCCACAATTCTAGGGCTGTTCATAGGATATAAACAYAATATTGGATAAAACTGAGAAAAAGCTGGGACTTACAGGCATGATCTGCCTTTAGCAGTAGCCAGATTTCTGTCTGCACCACGAAGGCTATTTAGACCTTGTGAAGCCCCAGGAAACAGACCTTCTGTTCTACCTTTCCAGCTCATCTGTCTTCTGAGACTACTCAGCCACTTTCTCTCTACTTTATTTCCACTCTTAAGCAGCACTCCTTGCTCCAAAGTTCAAGTTCTGAGTACTTTCCTTGTGCATCTTCCTTGGATTGTCCCACTATTAAGCAATAAAGCTTATTGCCTGGTATTCATTGGATTTTACAGGCTATCAAGGAGAAATAGGTGAGATAAACCCCCTGTATTTTAACAACTTTCTCCCATATAACTAAAAAGATAACACYCTCCTGCCCTGCACAGGTAATGCATTACAAGGAAGTAACTTCACAGCTCTGTGATGGAAGATACAATCTTTAATTCCATCCACAAACAACCCACACTGCACCATCAGCAGCTGCTGTGAAGGAAGGCTCAGTCCTTCACCTGCTTTGGAAGATCAGGATTARTCACTCTCAGGAATGGGAAGAGCCAGATCTGAGCACCCTGAAGGTAATGCCTCCTCCCATGTCCACGCACAAGGACCAGAACTCTGTCAGAGCACAGCACCTTTCATCCTCCCACCCTCCTTCCCCTCCCCTCGGCAAAGGACGTGTTTCCRAACAGGGTTAACCAGGCTTGAATCCAAATCCAAGAACTTGCTGTGGGATGTGTCCCCTAGCAAGTCTCCTTCCTCTCATCCAATCGACAAATCGTCCAGGAGCTGACACAACTCTGAGCAGTAAAGTCAGGTATGCTTGGTCACTCCCAAGAAGAAAGGAGTGCCCAGGGACACAATACAGCAGAYAACTGTCAGAAACACTCTCTGCAAAATGCCCCAGGCCCCAGCAAGTGCTGGGAACACAGGTTTGGTTGTTTGGGGGGGCTTCTGGGGTGGTGGGGGAAGAGTTTCCTTACGTTGTTCTTTTTCCTCTGCTGCTCAAAAGCACTTCTCTGGGAGGCGAGCTCGCTCTGGAGGCTGGCGATTTCCTTCTCTTTGCCTGCAACCCTGARTTAACAAAGGGAACCACAAACAAGTCAGGAGACACGGAAGAAATTTCCAGTGAAGCACTGACACCCTTTCCCACACACTAACTTGCCTTCCCTTCCAGCGACTCGCTCGCTCTGAAAAGCTGCTCTCACTGACTTGGCAGCTTCACTTGCTTCCCACTGCTCCCTGAACCACTTTGCCTGAGCAAAGCCATTGTAAAGCTGTTGTTTGCCTACAACAGGCATCTGCACACATTTATCAAGGCCATGGAAAGGCAACACTTCAGCTGAGGGTAGAGTCAGCCAGCCCACGCCAGCACAGCACCACAGAACAGGCACTGCCTGCTGGATGAGAGCATTCCCTTTCAAGCACCTAATCCACAATTTATAAGTCATTTAACTTGAAAGACAAATAATTCAGCCAGCCAAAAATGCATGACAGTGGCAATTTGCTTAGCACAATATAGCATTAGCTTCCACACAGTCATTTAATGTGCTTCAGCCCCACACACTTATAACACACTTTTCCCCCTGAGATTTTCCCTGGGAAGAGATTTCCACCAGACCATTTCATAGTATGAACAACACTCTGCTAAGCTGAAGTTCCAAGAAAAAAGCTTGTCACTTTTGCTTGAAACACCAACATTTAACTCTTCAGCCATACAGCTGAGATGGCATGCATTCAAAACTACATCAATCATGGCTTGCTTGTATGGTGGGCACAACATATTGCCAGCACTGTCTGTCTGCAGSAGATTGCACCTGAGGATTGGCAGAGTGAGCAGAATCTCCATGTTCAAGTTTCATTAGACAGTAATTTAATTTTTTTTTACTGGCCACTTCACATGCTCTGATATTCCACATTTGCCATTTATTTCACCTTCTAAATTTCCTGAGCAATTAAGTGAGCTGAATCAATTCTCTATTGCAYTCAGCTTTGGCAGTACTCACACTTGCAGAAGCTCCTCGCTTTGGACAGCCAGAGATGCCTACAAAGAGATCAGAAATGTGTCAGGAGCAGATCAGCAGCAAAGAGCAGCATCTGCCTTGTTAAYCAGGCACTGCTGCACCACCAGAAAGCTGCACTCTGGGCCTTTGAGGGATCCTGTCCAGCCTCCTTTGGCCAGGAGCCTGGCTGGGACACAGCATGGAAAGGTAGATGAGAACAGAGCAGGCATAAGAGCACAAGGGAAGCAGGAACAGAYACTCAACAGCCAAAAAAGCTGGCCCAGTGCAACCCAACCCTGAAGCTGTCCCTGGACTTCCATGGGCAATACAACTACTGGTTTTCCATGCCATCCATGCAAGCCACCATCATCCCCTTCGACTTCACTGAGTAAGGCTGCAACTGGAAGCTGTACCTGTTTGCAGTTCTCCTGCTTTAATTCTTGTATTTGAGCTTTGAAAGACTCATTTTCTTTTTGTACATCCTGTTGAAAGAAAAAAGACAATATATACTCATGTATAAATAGAGATATACACTCACAATACACACGCTCATCAACACAAGGTGTTTCTATCAGAACTTTACCTGCAACTGTTTCACTTGGTTTGCAATTTCTCTCTCTTTTTCTTCCACTAGAGCTTTCAACTTCTTCATTTGTTCTTCTTCACCTTTCAACCTGCAGAGATGGTTTAGAAAGTAAGAAATAAAAAAAGGCTTAAGTAAGGAAAAAAAAAATTGAAGTAAGAATTGATGCTAAAAAGGGACAGACACTCTAGCTGGGACAGTTTGTGCAGCAGAAGAYAAATAAATTTTGCATGTTGAGGCTGCCTCAGGTACCACGCACCGGCTGCACGGGAGCTCTGCTGGGAGAGCAGCACRTTACAGGAGCTGCTTTGAAGACAGAGCCCTTTCTGGCACAGCCTCTTACAACCTTCCTCTGACTTGGAGCAGCCAGACAAAGCAGAGTCAAAACAGAGGAAAGCCTGGCAGCGTTTCTCCATAAAACAGGAGCTGGAGAATTGGCTACTGCAGCTCAGCCTGAGAATGGCAAACCGGATCTGTTCGCTGCTGCTACCGACYGAGCCACAGGCACTGCAAGCCTTAAACATGCTAAACAGAAGGAGAAATTAGCACTAGACACGAGAAGCAGCAGCAGTTTCGCTGGTTCACAGAGCCCTGCGTGCACATTCCCAGTGTGTGAGCAGCACAGCTCAGGGCAGGGACGCCAGAYACGGCAGCAGCCGCGCTCCGGCCGCCGGCACTGACAGCTTATTTTAGCAAAGCCCACGAAATTCCTGACACTCATTCAAACATTCCAGTCGAAGATAAATGCCAGCACGGAATGCATATTCTCAGCAGGCACTCAGCATACTCACCKGTTCTCCAGGTCCTGGACTTGGGATGCAGCAGGTACCTGAAAAAGCAATTCCCGGTCTCATTTTGATGGCAGAGTTTTCAAATTGACAGCAGCTCTTTGCACGAGAAGGGGCAACACACAGCTTGTGAGACACTTGCCAAAGAAATACCAGCAACTTTGCATCAGGCACTGCTCCAAGAATATCTAAACTCATAATGGATTTCAGAAGCAGAGCTTACACCAAGCATCCCAAACTTCACACCRGCCAATTGCTCTCCATTCCATCTTTCCCCTGGGATAAATGCCTGTGTCTAGACATTCACCCAAAATAAGAGTTCGACTCAGTTTCCCCCTTTTACCATCAACAAAAATCCAAACTGAGCCAGAATACCACCTTATTGGAAAAGTTCTTCCATTAAATAACACCTGGCTTCSAGGTTGTCCAGTTGTCTGCTCTCAAGTCCAGTGCAGAAAATCAAAAGCCAAAATATTCCAGCCCCGACTAAAGGCAGGAAGGAATCACARCAAAGCCTGACCACTTCAAGAGGAGCTGCTATGTTCAGTTACAGCCAAAGTTCCTGCATGACTGGAGCCCTCYGGAGATGCTGCTCCAGCCTGGCAAGGAGGTGCCTGGGACACAGCTGGATTCCGTCTGTGAGCTCCAAAGCTTTCAGACCACCAAAGCTCCTCGTTATGCACACAATCATCCCAGTTAGAGCTGCCAGAACTCGTTATCCATGTAAAACCTGTTTGGGGTGAACACAGCTGAACTAGTGGGCTCTCTGCRCTGCAGACTACCAGCTTAGTCAGGTAGGATTTAAAACATCTCTAGGTTGAAGCCAATGCAAATCCTCTGTGTGAGGTAGAGGAGAAAAATGTCTTCCTGCTCAACCAAACAGCACTCCCAAACTACATCCACTCTGCAAGCTGTACCTGTTGGAGCTGKTGCAGGTTCTGTTGTTCCAGTTCCTGAACTTTACTGGTTAATTGTGCAATCGTATCCTTCTGACCCTTTGGACAGATAAAAAGCAAGTTTAGAAGTGTGAATTTATTCTTCCCAGCCAGAAGTGCTGCAACAGAACTTATTCYCATCAGAATATTAAAGCAGCTTACCTGCAGACATTCTCCTTTCTTAACAATCTCTTTCTCCTTCTCTTCCAATAAGGCCTCCATGGTTTTCACCTGCTTTTCCTTCCCCTTCAACCTGTACCATCAAAAACACACACACAGCATAAACCCCTGCTCTTTTATCCATCTGAAAATAAAACATCCTATGCTTTGCAGCACCTAACAAAGGCAGCATCCGTGATCAAAGGCACAAACACAATTCACCTACTAAAAATCAATGTGTGAACACTTCCACTTCATTCTGGGTGAGCAGGAGCTGCCCTTGATCAATGGCACTGCTCATTAGGTGAAAGCAAACTCTGTGCTGACACGTGGCAGGGATCTCACACGTGTGCTCTCCTCATCCAAAAATACTTCTTTCCCCCTCCCCAGCTGGGGACACAAGGGACTGACTGGTCACTTCCCCACACAACTACAGCTCAGATATTACCAAAGTCAGTTTTCCACTGTGCCTTGCCTACAATCCCTCCATCCTGACTCGAATTTAAGGGGTAAGTAAGGGGTGCACAGGGCAGATGAGACATTAACAACTGCACTTACAGAGTCTGAAGTTCTTTGACTTGTGATGTTATTGACACCTATGGAAAATAATCAGTATTTCAGTTCAATGCACACGGAAAAGACACATAAATGCTAAAAATTGCTCTATGAAGAAACAGRGAAAAGCCATCAGATATTATCAAAATAGGCACTATTTACTGCAGTAAGCATAAACACACTCTCTTTAATTACAAGATGCCGAGTTGTCTCCAACTATTTACATTCCCCACATTTAAAATGTGACTTCCAGAGCAGCAAAGGAAACAGTGCAAATGGGAACACAAGCAGGCCCACGGGAGACACAGGAAGAAGCAGAGAGTGACTGTGACCACCACCTCGCTGGCAMCTGCAGCTCCAACCACAGAGACCATCCCTGGCCATTGAGACCTCTGCACAAGGAAGTGCTTTTAGATGCTCTCTGCAGTGTTAGCACTCCCTTAAATTCCCATTCTAAGGCTGAATAGGGATTGGAGGCACAAGATTTAGTGRGAATGTTACTTTTGAGTTCTGTATAAAAGCCTGACAGTTGTTATCTGTGAAGACAGTCCATCCTCTACCACAACATGGCAGGAATTTCAGACATTCCCAAAAATCCCTCCTGTGCTTGCAAGAGACCAAAAGGTGCACAAATACATCACCTTTGGAGCAAGCATCCCTCACAGAGCATCCCAGAGACAGCAACCCTAAACTGCATTTTTTTCAGGGCTCTGTCAGTTCCAGGGAAGGAAACACACACAAATAACTCCTTCAGTTCCCGGAAATTTGCTTTGGAGGAAAAGCCCAAGCCGGAAACACATTCTGTGAAGCTTTGCCTAAAAAGGACAAAACTTTAACTCTGAGAAGGGGGTGACACGCTGGAATGTAGCTAGAAGGACTGAAAGGAGTGCAGACCAAAAACACAACCCACACAAAACAAGCAAACCTCCTGACAGCACGATGGATTGAGCTGCCTGCAGAATGGGCTCCCTAAGGAAACGTGGGCTTCCGTTGTTTTGGATGCCAGACAGCAACCATGCCAAAAAAGCCAACACTGCTCCATTCCTGCATTCCTGAGAGCTCAAGTAAAACTGACTCTCTTTGGGCATTGGGAAGAAAACAGTTTTGGGTTTACCTGGAAACCAGATATTGTTTGGGCCTGTGGTATTGCTCCAGAAAGGCCAACAACAGGAGAAGCAACTCCAGCACGTGGAATTTCCAAGCTGCCAGTCCCCAGGGATGTCCCAGGGTTTCGTGTTTATCAGAGGGACAGTGTGCCCAGGCAGAGCTGATGTTGCAGTGCATTAAGCTGTAGCAATTCTTGCCAAATTTCATACTAATGGTCTGAAAAGCTCAGGCATCCAGAGGTGTGTGGTTTCTGAAGGATAGCACTAATTATACTATATATTTATGGCTTTATAGCCAAGAACAGAGTAGCTCTCTACCATTAAAAAGTTCCCTTACCCAATGACATTCACCAGTGAAACAAAACACACCAGAACAGAAATGAGTGAGCAGCACATCCAAGGCAAGGCTGGTTCACACTGCTTGGCACTAAGGTGTTTTACCTGTTTTTCCATCTCAAGCTGGGAATTTCCTACTTCTTCTTTCAGAGCCTCTATTTCCTGTGTCAAAGCCTTTTCAATGACAAAACAAGACAGGGTTGGACAATGGAAACACAAAAACGCCACAAAAATGGATGCTACAAATTGATCACTGTAGAATGCCAGGCAGTAACAAACAGATGTGGTCGTGGCACCGACGCAGAAAGGAAGGCAAGTGTTGCAGAGAGATACCTGAACAGTCTTCTCCTTGCTTGCTACTTTTAGGATTTCAGCTTGTAGGAGTTCTTCCACTGATTTTATTTTTCCATCCTTCTCGTGGATCCTTAAAAAGAGCAGAGAAACAACATMAGGTGGCTGAAAAAGATGTGCTGCTTGAGCAAACACACAAGATTTGGTTCTGCTATCACATCCCATCCCATCACCAGCCTCTGGGATCCACAGTGGGACCAGGCAGGAGGAATAAATAGGAAGAATAGGACTGGGACTAGTGCAGAACCAGCTGGCTTTACACAACCAGCAGTTCACATGCTAAATAAATACTCTGACAGCCTAAAAATGCAAATTAAGGTATCAACAGCGCCTGGAATGACACACACTTAAAATCAGCCTTCCCTGGACATTCCAGCAAAGTATTTATCAATTTAAAACACACACACAGGGAACAACCTCACTCCTTTTAAAGTTCCTACTGAACCAAAATGATTATCTGACAAATCAGTGCAATTCCTCATCTAGACATAGTCAGGCTTATGAAATTAACTGCTTAGCAGAGAAGCAACTGGATTTTCAGCAGGTATTGATCTGGCCTGACACGTTTCAAGAATGAAAATGCTTCCTGCCACACACACCCCCTTCACCCAGTTAAAAGCAAACCATTTCAGGGAAGCAAAACACTTCTAGTCATGGAATAAAGACAAGAGAGAATTAACAATCAGAAATGAAATCTGTGCACTAACTTACACTTTCTGGAGTTCCTCCACCAGCGATTGGAAGGAAACCTGTTAAAAACAGAGCTTCAACTTATTAAAAAACAGAAGACAGCAAAGCAATCTGTGAGTGTTGAGGGGTGAGGATAGAGAGCTGGAGCACTCTGGCACTGGATGAACTATGTAGCAGCCCAATGATTTTATTCATCTGGCTGCTCCTGAGAAAATTAGCTGTCAGTCTCCAGTTCCTGGCAAACCAACAGTACCGAGCCTGCTGCAAGTTCCAGGAAAACAAAAGCAAACCCACACCATCTTTACCAGGAGAAGGTGAGGTTCAGGACCAGCATTTCATCAGTTAACCTCTAATACTGACACTACTGTACATCTCTCCAGGGTTATTGTGCCTCTCCTCTTCCAGAAATGATTTTCTAGGAACTAAGAGCCCTCCCGAGCTGTCCAAGSAGAGCACATCAAAAATGACAATACTGTGACAGTGTCACTGCTCAGACAGAGAGAGAAGGGGGATAAGTCACACCTGCAGAGGATGGATTTACACTGGGAAGCTCAAACATCCATCACAAAGCTGAGGCAGTAGGAGCTGCCTGCSAGCCATGCCTGCCGCTCCAGGCTTCTGGAAAAGGAAATCCACAGCCATTTCAGAGCGTGGCAAACCCAAACCAACCCACAACCAGCGCTGACTGGATCCTTTAGGTCTGCCCCGTTTCTGACACTTCTGCAAAGGAAATATTTGACAGAAGTATCAGCTCCCAGACCAATGCTGAAAAGAAAACAGGATGCTTTGCCAACAGGCTTCAAAGGCATCTCCACCTTTTTCCCTTGACTTTTGCAACCACAGCAAGATTCTTTCAGATTTAGTTTAGGTGTAATAAAAGTTTTAGATGAAAAGTGCTACCTGCTCCGATTGCTGAATTTGCAGACTTTGAAGTTCTTTTCTCAGAGACGAATTTTCCGTTCGCAGGGCCTTTGAAAGCAGACACACAGATAATGAAAGACTCATTTGTGGGGGGAAAAAGTGTTAAGCTTGACAGAAAAGTAATTTCTTTTAGAATCAGTGAAAGACTTTGAAAGTCTGGAAGAGACCCCCCCCTGCAGCTGTTGGAGCCGAAGTATTTAATGGACTAATTAACCATGGATAACTTGGAGTGGATGACAATCCATAGGAAATTAGAGCCCAGATACACAGCAAGGTGGGAATGCTGTAATTGAGCAGAGAGGTCAGAAATACAAATGTAACAAATCAGGTTACAGGCCATCTTTTGGACAGCCCATTTATTTACATGTATTTACATGATATTGGGATTTTCTCTCWCAGACAGACTTCTTGCTGCTTTGGGAATACAAGCAACAAACCCTCTAAGACCATGAGCTTTAACARTCTAGGTCTTTCTCTGGAGTCACTAATGATGTCCAAAATGTGTAAGAATTCAAAGATGCCTTTGTAKAGAAAAACACTACAAGAATACAAATCATATATTCTAAACATTGCTGTCAGCATTATTAAGGAATGATAGAATATTATTTCAAACAAATAATTTGCAAAATACCACCACATCCCTGGAGGGATTTAAAAGCCATGTGGATGTGGCACTTGGGAACGTGGTTTAGTGATGGGCTTGACAGTGCTGGGGAATGGTTGGACTAAATAATCTTAAAGGTCTTTTCCAACCTCAAGAAGTCTACGMTGTTCCCACATCTTTGGCTGCTCAGTAACCTCAGAGTTTGCAACCCCTCCCCAGCACAGGGGTGTCAGCAATGCCCCTGGAATTCAGGCACGTTAAGAAAGGGAACATTGTCTTGGCTATGTCCAAGCTTTCCAGCAAGACCCAGCTGAAAACAGACAGGGATTTTTGTACTGGCTTTCCAGGCTGCCCATAGGCACCTTCTTTAGAAACAAACAGGAAGGAACTTTATCATCAGCCCAGAAGCGTCACTAGTTTATAATCCACCCAACCCTTCAGATTATCAACTCAGCAAAAAGATGAGATTTTTGGGAGATTAAGCCAAATGTACAACTCTGGAGATGTATTTCCCTTTATGCCACAGTGATTGCATCCTAGCAAAATACACTCTAGACTAAGCAGAGAGAACACTTACTCCACACCATTGATGCTCATACTTAGTCTATCTTACAGAAAAGGTTTTAACCTCACCTCCACRAGATGCTTTTCCCATTCAGAAGGAGTTCAGACTGCACTATGAGCACTCCAACACTTACTTTGCACAAGAGCACTTAATCYCTATTTCCCCATCAAAAGATAATACAAGGGATTTTACCTTCAGCTCCTCCTCTTTATTAGCCACCTGGATGAGTCCTGCCTCCAGCAGCTCTTCAACTGTCTTGATTTTATCATCCCTCTCTCTCATGCTGAAAGAGCAAGAGGGAATATCAGGAAAAAATAGAGTTAACTTTTGAAGACAGTTTGACTATTAGCAGTAACCTTCCTGCCAACAAAAGTTTTATTTTAGCCTCTGATTCCAAAGAAGAAAGTTTCTTACCTTTTTTCCATCTGTTCTATCAAGTCTTTGTTTGTCTATGAAAAAAAAAAAATAGGGCCACCATTAATTGGATCAATAATGGTTTGGGATTTCAAAAAAAACAAATAACTGGAAAGCACCAACTYAACCAGAAGCTGGGTTACAACACTAACCCAGAAAGGAACAAAGCAGGGGGAGAAAGCCCTCGTGGCATATGTGTCTAATATTGATGCTGGAAAGATATCAATCTGTCAGGGGAGGGACAGATCCATCCCAAATGCCTTCATGGTTTTTACACTGATGGACTTGCAGCATCTAATCCACAGCAGCCAGCTCAGCACTGAAAAATCAGCCAGGCCCAGGGGAGCAATGGCTGCAAATCTGGGTCTCCACCAGAGGAAAGGGAGCTGTTCCAGACAGGGAGCTCCTGACTAGCACACACCAACACAGTAAAGGATATAAGTTTCCTGTCCTGCAAGTCTTYTTCCAGTGTTTCAGGAAGTTTTCTCATTCCATAATGGTGCAAAGAGGTGTTCACAAGGGCTCTYCCAGAGAACATCCCAAAGGAGATGGAGCTGAGCAATGCAACAGCTTTGAACCTGCAGCAGCATCCTGTGAGCACCAGACTGGCTGCAGCAGGTGAGCCATGGGCAAAAATACAGAACAGAAGGCAAAAGATAYCACAATGTAAAGAGTTTTCTATTTCCATGGGTCAGAGTGGTTGCAGAAATAAGTTCTTGCTTGTGTTAAGCTATGAGTCTTCAGGAGTGGGGGAAAAAAAAAATCCAATTTTGTTTGGACACTCTTGACTAGGTCCAGAAGACAGTCACAACTGCCTTGCTTGAACCCTGCATGGAAAAGAAAATACCTGAAGAAATCGGGTTTTGACTCCAACCACTTCAGCCTACAGCCAGGTTAAGAAAAAAATACTGAAGAAATTACAAGAATAGAAGATATTTGATAAAAGCTCAGCAAACACTGCCTATACCTGCTCAGACAGGAGAGTCTGCAGCTTCTGAACTTCAGCTTGCAGAGCTGTGTTTTGATCCTTCAGAACCTGGGAGAAAAYGGAGGCATTTTATCAGTTCAGAACTGCAGAGCCTAATACAGCATTTCCATAATGGCAATGAGGCAATTAAATAGCACMGAAGTCATTACACAGAGTTCTTTGGAAGCTACAAGACTACAAAGAGTCCTTTCCTCCCCTTTCTTGCTTTTCTGTATTAAGGACAGAAGTATTGTCCTTATGTTCCCATGAGAAATTCAGCTGTTACCATCTTCATTCCCTGGCAGAGAATCACACAGTACCAAGTGTGAGAAGCTCAGGAAAAAAAAAGCATTTTCCTCCTAGAGCAGCATCAGCATCGTGTCAAGATTGGATAACTGCCTCTTACAAAACACTCATCTGGTGAAGCAMATGGTCCAAGATCCCCTTTTTTAGTTCCCTTCAGCTGCCTCMATGCACAGCAAGGAATTGGCAGTCCAGCAGCAGAGAGGTTTGCACAGCTCCCACACTTGGTCTGACTGCAGGCTGGGAAGAGGAGSATGGGGAGGACAAACTTTGCCTCTCCTCCTGCATTCCTGCTCCATACAATGGACACAGCAGCCCTTAACACAGAGCCTGCCTGTCTGGATTCCTCAGATGTGWTTTAAAATCCTCCTCTATTATTGCTTTTTGTCTTTTTAAAGACTTGCTTGGTGCTTTGAAAAAGCAGGACATGCTCTGTGCTCCAGCCCCAAAGCCTTACAGGGAAAACACAAGCAGGAAGGGGCAGCAATGGTGAGGATTAAATGCATTGCTCTGTTCTGAACCTGGCTTTTCCCTTCCTTCCTTAGGTGGAAGCATTCAGAACAGCACTGGTCTGGTTTATGTTTGGGATCAAAGAGGAGGAAGAAGAGAGCAGCAGTGCACACAATATTCATGCTGAGAGCACGCTGTGGATTTCTGCAGTATCACCATGATGATGATCTGCATTCAGTTCTCTATTCCCTTCCCAAGAACTGCCAGAATCGCCTCCAGGTGATTTTTGCCATTACTTAGCACYGAATTGATTACAGAACATAACCATTCAAACACCTCTGAGGCCTCTTTCCTGGGTAACAGTTACTACAGAAACCATCACACTAAAGGATGCTCATATTATTCCTTCTCACATTCGTTTTCACTTCACCTGCCATTTTATAATGTTCCACCACACTGAAAGCCCTGAGAGTGTCACTAACTTGAGACTTGCCCACTTACTCCAGCCTGCCATCCCTTCCCACTCCCCTTTCCACACTGTTTATGCACCTGTGACTCAGCAAACCCTTCACTGAAAATTCAGTCAACAGTTTTATTCCGAAAGTCAACTGAAACTGCACTTTGTTTCCTATTCCATTAATTGAACAAACTTCTTCCCTCTTATTCTCTGACAGCTTAGAGAAACTACAGAGCCTTGGCAAGGGACTCTCACCAAAACCTCTTTGAAAGTGTCACTTTAACACAAGAATCAAGTTTACTACCTGCTTCAAAGAGCTCCAGGAGACTCCAGCGGCTTCTCCTACAAAAGCATCCTGCCTCTGCCACTGCCCACTCGCTCTGYTCCTCACTAGCAAACTCACCAAGCTGACAGTGGGAGGTTCAGAGTCACTGACCCCAYACCAGACACATCAGAAGAGCAGCAGCACCCACCATGAGCTTTAAAGGAGTTAAAGGGATGGAGTCATCACCTTTCTTGSGAAGCAGGGCTGTTTCTAACAGCTCAAGTTCAGAAGAAAAAGGCCAAGGTGGCAGAGGGCAAGGAGGAATTAAGCTGCTCTCTGCACACACCATCCAGGAAGAAGCAGCAGCTTTGCTGTGCAGACCCCAGATGTCAGAACAAAAGCTTCAGCAGTTTAGCTGCAGCCTTATGAGAAACAATCTGGAAGGAGGCAGAATTAAAATAAGCATTTTTACACCTACCTTGACAGAAAACAGAGGCTTGGCATGATAATCCAAGCAACAAAAAGCTCCAAACAAAAGCACCAAGGCCTTGAAAGCCACATTTGAAGGTGGAATGCAGGAAAATCACAATCATTTTTACTGTACAACCTCCTCTTGCAGAATTCAAAGCCCTCACTCTCCACAACTGCAGACACTGCATTTAACTGGTGTTATCCCACCCCTTACTCTGCTGCACACTCAGCTGCTACTACCGTGACACCCCACACTGCTCTTGCCTAACAAACACAATACTGGAATTTACCTTAACACCCAAAAGTCAGTTTTATTTCACTGTTCTGCAGTTGCTCCACAACCTCTGGAGCCCGGAAAACTTCCTGAAAACAAGCACAGAASTACCTATTCTGTATCTTACCTTGGATTCTTCTTTAGTGTTTGAAATCTGAGCGAGTTCTTCTCGAAGCTGATCTTCAAGAGTTCTTATTTTGTCATCTTTTATGTGAATGCTGAGACATAGCAGAACAGTTAAACACATTTCCCCATCCAGGTCTTACAAAGAGCATCATTGAAAAGAACACAGAAGACTGATAAACACTGTTTATCAAATCCCAGAGCTATTTACCTTTTCTGCATCCTTTCCAGCTCATGTGCAGCAGCAGCCTAGATATAAAGAGGATTAACACAGACTTAGGATACATCACATGATTCAATCAACCTTTCATTCCACAATATTAAAAAGCTAGAACAAGTCATTTGGCCTCCCAGCACATGACTGAAATCAAGAGTGAAAGGGGCAAGCTTGTCTTCATGCACTTTTACAGCACCAATCTACACCAGGCGAGCATGCAATTACACAAAGGGAAGATGATCTCCAAGAGATTCATTTGACAACTGGGATTATCTCTAATTAAACACCTCATTTCCACTTCTGTAATGAACAGGCCACGTAGCARTAACAGAGGGACAGCATTTTGTCTGGCTCTAAAAATGTCTCCGTGGTGAGGCGAGGGGGGAGKGTGTGTGTGCTTTTGGGGTTTTTTGGGGGGATGCTTATGAACTTTGTAGGTAAATGGCAGGCCTGCATGTCCACAGACAGTTGTGTTCACTCCTGTGAAGTGTCCTGCACTCTGTGTGCCTGAAAATCTAAACTAACCAAGCAAAATGCTTCAGTAACTTGGGTATCCAAGTAAAAGAGTTTGCTGGTGAAGGAGGGGGAGGAATTAGGCCTCCCACCAGCTCTAAGAACTCCAGGGAATCAGATGCTAGCCCAATCCGGAAGCCTCACACCATTAATGTGCTTAAGCAGAGCTTGCTTAAAGCCAACAGATCTGCATTTGCATTTATGACAGAATAGGTACTGGGAAGGGAGTAGAACTGCAACAACTGTTTTACCTGTTCATTTGTCAGAGCCTGCAACTTCTGTACTTCTGATTTCAGGGATAGGTTCATATTCTGTAAGACCTGAAGGAAGGAAAAAAAGGAAATGTATTTGCAGTTCATACACAGATAGTATTTCACTCTCCAGGGTGAAATTTCAAGTTATCTTTGGAAGGAAAATCCTCAGGTTTCCTTATCAGCTTTCCCAGCATCTAGCATTGGCCTTGCCTAGAAGAGTCAAATGAGCAGACTGTGTAGCTGAAAAGGCTGTTTCTAGACCCAAAGGCAGCAGCCTTGGGGGCTTCATTTTGGACATGCAGGCAATGAGCCTCTCCCTGGGTCAGCTGGCATTTGCACATGGTTTCATTATACCTTGAGCTCTTCCTCCTTGCTGGTTAGGTTGGCATGTTCATTGCCTAATGAGTCCTCCATCTGCTTTATCTGTTTGTCCTTCTCTGCAATCCTGCACAATGGAGAAACAACAGATCAGCACACAAGATCTGGATGGAAGTGGAGCAGGAAGCATCAGGCTAAACCCAAAACACACCCTGGCCTTTTAGTCCAGCTCCTGCTCAAATCCCGCTGACTGTACACTTTGGGTCCAAAAGCTTTTCCATTTTAAATGTTGTCTGCTCGCCAAAAAATTTATGAGACATTCCCTAGCTCTGAAACACAACTACCACCCCGTGTCCCAGAGGGAGAAACCTCCTGGCACAGCCCCAGAGCCCAAATAATAACAATTCTCATGGTCACGCACGTTCCTGCACGCTGCACTGACCCTGCACACAGGCAGGGACAAACAACAGAGGAGATGCTGCTTGCTCTGTAGCCCAGAGCTACAACAGACTCCAAACCTGAGGCCAGACACGGAAGGGAAATCCGTAGGAAGCTGTTTCCCAGCTYCCAAGTCGATCTCGTGAGAAGTTAAAAGCACAGACAGCAACATTTCCTCCACCAGTCCCTCCCATACACGCTGCACGTGAGGGGACGGGAGGTGGCAGGCCCTAAAAGCCAGCAACACCTCCCAGATCCCAGAGGAAATGGATGCTCACACTTTGTGAAGTTCTTCTGCCAGGACTGAAGCTGAGGTCTGCAGGAGGAAAAAAAAAAAAAAAAAAACAAACAGCTGAAAGGAAAGCAAGTCAAAGAATCCTCATCTACAGTGAGCCAGGAATAGCATTTGTCTGGTTATTTTGAACTGGCACAGGATGCTTCCAACTATTTCCTGGCTAGGAACATTGAAGGAATACCAGAACATACTAATGTCCCTTCCCATTTGGCCTAATGCAATGTGAAGGGAAAAAAGACCCCTATTATTTGCCCTTTACTGATTCAAACAATCCATGGGGTTCACCAGGACTTCCCTCCCAGGAATTAAATGCTTTATGGGACGTTCTGACAAACCACTCAAATTAAAAAAAGAAGATAACCCTGGCACGGTGCATCAGGAGTTGTGTTGGGAACAGAAACAACACCATAAATCACCAAGTGGCATTTTTTGTCTCCCTGGAAAAAGTCTGTTTCAATGCTGTCACACACAATAGCACAAGAGACACCYCTCACTGGTTATCAAGGCCTCGAGGGACCTCTGCAGATTGTTTCACATCCAGTTTGGTGGCAGCTGTGGCTGAATTTCCATGTTCATTTGTGCTTCAGATACATAGTTCTCCTTATCTAGCCTCACCCATCCTCAAATCCTGGATCTTGCAGAGCTTGTGCCCATGGGATCTACAGCAATCCCTATAGTGCCTTATCCAGATCACACCACAGACAACAGCAACAGAAGAAAAAAATACCTAAAGGAACAAATAGTTCTAGTCCCACAGGGAGTCTTTAATGACCAAAAGAGTTTCACAACCCTGATGTCCAGAGCAGAACCCAGTCCAATCCCACTTCTCCRAAGTGCTCTTTTCACACCCACTRTCCATGGTGGAAAAACATCCCTGAATTTTAATGGCCAGCTGGGGCTACATGGGGAAAGCACACACCTCATTCCAACAGCCTCCCTGTGTATCTCAGAGCTAAAAAGYAACATTTCCCTGGGAATTTATTTCCAAAGCCCTCAAAGGACTGGGATGAGAGGAGCAGGCCATGAAGATGCTGTAAATCTAAAGTGGCTCTTCCTTCACTACTCTCCCCACCCAATGGTTTAGTTAAAGCACTTCAAGCAAAGCCAGATTTTCAGCCTGATGTCGAATTTAATCAAATTCCATCAAGCACATCCATGATTAAAAGAAAGCAGCACCCAACTGCATAGAACAGTCTCCACTTGTGCCCACAAAGCCCTTCTGAGCTGATTTCTGTGACCTASCTCTACACATGGAGGCAACTCCTGTGACCCTGAGGCTTTACACAGTGTTTACAACAGAGATAATTTCTCAAATAAACTAATCAAACTAAAATTTGAAAGATTTAAATAACTRAGAAAGTCATTGTGCAGTTTTGGTGTGATTTTTTTTCTTCTGCACAGAAATCAGCACTAAAATGAACAGACAGCTTCATACAAGAGCTACCATAACACACTTTCTCAAAAGGGAAAAAGCACAATCAGGTGGATCACAGGAGGACTGCAGAAAAACCAAAAGAACCACAAGACAGAATTGTAGACATGCAAAGCTACAGAAAACAAACATTCAAAAAGGTTCTGTACCTTTTGGTTATAAATGAAAGCCCTTATGGGAGGAAAAGAGTGGATTTTCCCCAAAAAAGACAGATGCTTCAAGTTTTAAACCAGTTTAAGAAACATTAGAAAAGAAGATGCTAACAAGTCTCTGCTTTCAGCATTACACCTCATACCCAGCTACAAAAAAGTCTTACTTTTAATGACAGTTCACAAGTCATGACTACAAAAGAAAGTCTGAGAACATGCTGTACCTGGGCTGCCATTTGTGAATGAAACTTCTGAAGCTGAGCATTCAAAGCATCATTCTGCTCTATCAGCTCCTTGTAAGAGAGCACAGAAAGAAAAGCAAGCTGAGATCTGCAGCTACTCAACTTTTGCTAGGATTAGCTTTTAGCCATGATTATGTTAGTAAGAACAGTTTAGCRTTTACATGTCAGACACCTTCCAAAAGATGCCGAGTTTTTTTCTCCCCACTACCATCAACCAGTCGGAGTGGAAGCACCAGAACCTGCTCTGTACCAAGGAAAAGTATTCCCTGCTCCACCATAATCCATTTGATTTCCCTGAAGCCCTCAAGAGTTACAACCATGCTGCCTCTCACCACCTRATGCCAGGAGAAGGGAGCTCACACAAACATCAAAGGTTCATGGCTGCTCTCCCAGGGTGTTCCCCACACCATGGATCATTTCACAGCTTGGGAAATGGGGTCAGCACCTTTTCCTGACTCGCCCCAAGTGCTTCTCAGGTGTGAAGTGGCCCCACACCTCCTCACAGCACCACACACAAGCTCTCACTTCATAAGCAGGCTGGCACAGTTTTCTCACCCTTTATTCGGTTTGAAAGCTTTACTAAAGCAGCATTTCAAGGATATTTCTGTGTTTCCATAGACACAAAAAGAGAGGAAAAACCCCAAACCCTTAAAATACTTGAGCAGTACTACCTGCACCTGCATTTGCATGGAGTCCTCCTCAGTAGCTCTCTTTTGCTCAGCCTCCAATAACTGCAGCATCCTCTGCTCCAGCTGCTGTTTTGACACCATTGTATCAGTAAGTTTACTGTGCAAGCTCTGGATTTCATTGTCTTTGGCCACAAGCTTATTCTGCACATCTGCAGCAGAAATGTCAGGATTTTAATTCAGAAGTCAATATTTAACTTTGGGGGAAATCATTTTCACTGTAAGCAGGGAGGCTGATTASGAGCCTCATTCCAACAAGGTTCAGCTCCCCTCATCAGCATTCAGACTATCTGGGATCCCAAAACATCATTTCCCCAGGGTGCTGAAGCAGGGCTGACTTCACCTGAGCTTTATTTAAGACATTTACTCAATAATGCCCTTTTTTTACAAATGGCAACAGCCAGTTCCACTGCAGTAAGCATTATCTGGGAATTCTGTGATACGTGCCTTGTTGTGCTGCTTCGTGTTCTGCTGTTCTTTTCCTGAGGTAAGCCTGGATTTCTTCCCATCTTCTCTCTGCTTCCTGCTGCTGGACCTTCACATTGAAGAAAGAGTTGATGAAAAGAAGTCTAACCTTTAATTTATTTTTGAAGCATTCAGAATGCACCCCCCCCCCCCAGTGCTATTCCCAAAACATATGGCAATGAAGTGAAATTGTTTCTTGTTTCCATTAGGGCACATCAGAGAGACAGAGTGCTCTGTAATCCTCCTCCTAGACTAGTTTAGCCTATTAATTTGAAAGGCAAATTGTGAACAGGATTTCATTATAGGCTCTTAACAGAATGGTTTCTGTAATATGAAAATGTAGCATCTTTGCCCTGATAGTTCAGAATTAACACCAGAAGCCAGACCAGCCAAGCATCACATAAATCTGCATCCAGTAATTAAAACACATCTCAAGTCTAGATACCAACTCTCCACCTGTCAGGGCAAAAGGCAGGGAGAACTTCTGGTAAGAAAGATTTAATTGCAAACATTAAAGAAATCATGAGTTCGGGATTGGCATTCTCTCCTGAAAACATCAGTTTCTCTTCTAAAAATATTAAAGACCTTTTCTTCCAAAGAAAAGGAAAGATTCATCCAGAAGCCAGTCCATTTACATTTTAACTGTTTAAAAAGTACATTTACTTAAAAATTCMAGCATACATTTAAGCAAAAGCATGCAGCCTCATATAAAAACCAGACAAGGACAATGCCATCTGGACGAACGGCTCCAAAGTATCAACTCTTGTTGGAAYTGTACTCTCACAGAAAGCCAAGTAAAAAGCTTAACTGGTGATGTTGAAAAGATATTTACCTGGAAGGGAAGTTTCACTTCACAGGGAGCTCTGTAATCACTCAAAACCCAGCACACTGAATAAAAACACTAAACAAACCCCTAGSCTGGCTGAGCCCATCTGAAACAAGCAGCTAAAGCAATTCCCACACGCCTCACATCCCACCGGCTCAGACGAAACCCCGAGCACAACCTGACAGGCAGAGAAAAACCCCAGGCACCTTCAGCTGAGCCACTGCCTGCTCTGCATTCTTCTTCTGGAGCTCCTCTTGCTGCAATTTGCTGCTCTTCTCCCCCAGCTCGTTCATCAGCCTCGCGTAGTCCTGGCGCAGCTTGTTCAGCTCGGCCGACTGCCTAAAAACAAACATTTTCTCTGGGTTTTTCTACAAGAAGCACAGGCCACGACAGCAGCTACTCAAACAGCAACACCAAGTCCTGTACTTGCAAGCAAAGGGCTGTCCTGGGTGGGTTTGGGGTGGTTTTTTTCCCCACCCCCCAAAAACGGTTTCATGCCGGGAGAGGGACGAGGGTCAGGCAGCCTCGGCCATCAGCACGACACAGCAGGTACAACCCCGAGGGAGAAACAAAAGGTCAGCAATTAGCCACAAGCAGCAGTTCCTTGAGGAGGTCTGCAAACTGATTGGCATGATTTGGGCATGTAAGCTGAAGAGGCTCAGCATAAGGAAAGGTCTCGCATCGAAATTCACATTCTTTTCCTCTTCCCATAAAGGATTATTGATCTCAGGCTTGCTCGGGACTATTCCTCCTGGACTACCAACTGCACATGTTTCTCCAGACTATTTGTTGCCTCCTGGCCTTGACCTGACTATTAACTGATGAAGGTATCTGATGCACTCTCTCGGCAGGGAGAGAAGATGCATTTGTACAGCCCAAGGGGAGAATTTTAAGAGGCTCCCCTTTGTGCCTAAGCAAATAAAAAGCATTTTATTTTTATCTCGAGTTTGCTTGAATTAAGGCTTTTTCAGCATAACTGTCTGAAAGATAATGATGGTTCACTTAAATGAACCTAAAATCAGGATTCCACACTCTTCTCTGAACACTTGACATATTAATAACAATTCATAACAAATATCTGAGAGCACACAAAGTGTCAGTTTTGTCTTCTACACACCTTGCCARGGTCTTCAGCTTTTACCTCAAAGCACAAAATCCTCTCCCTGCCAGCTCAGGGGCAGCCCAAGCCACAACTCACAAAAGACAAAACCTTGAGATACCTTTTTGTTTCTCCAAACATTTGCACCACCAGCAGGTAAATTGGTGCCACCCCAGTGGTATCAGTAACTGCAGGGCATCAATATTGATATTGAAGTTTAGAGCTGCTGTTCTCCCAAGAGGCCAGAATCAGCACCTCTCCCAAAGCCCCAGGGGAAGGATACACACCTTGCCAAAAACACCAACTGTGCCTGAGCACTGCTGCACTTCTCTCTCTCAAAGCCTCAGCACCACTGTCTTAAAGCTCAGGCTTCAAATTGATAAGAGATAATYACTTGTTCTGAACGCCCTGGCTCAGTGCAAACACAACCAGCTACCTGGCCAGCCCAWAATATCTGTGTTCCCAGCCTAACCACTAATTCAGAGACAGCCAAGGACTTAGAAACAAAAGAAGCAGAAGCCAGAAGAACTCTTCAGGGGAGGCTTAGAAACACACAGAGCTCCAAGTAGCTGCCAACATACTTGCTCTCCATTTGATTGGTGGAAGTACTGACAGCATCTCTCAGGATACCATTTTCCTGCTTCAGGTGGCTTATTTCTGCCTCCATCTGCTCACGGAGTTGCTGGAACTGATGGGGAAAGAAAGATCAATTCCATAAAAGATTAAGCTAAGGAGCAATAAAAAAAAAAAAAMMCACCAACCCAGCTTGTAGCAGTAGGTAAGACAGCACAATATTTCAGTAAATAAAACTAAGTGGATTTTTTTGGGAGAGGGGGAGCTTTGTTAGTTCCTCACACACCAACTCTTAAATTGAACTGTGCTACTGAGACCCTGGTGCTCAAATCAAAGCACAGGTTTCCTTTTATATCAGTGTATCAACCTATTTATCAAGACAACCTTTTTATTGCTTAAAAGGCTACATAAGTGTTACTCAGAATACCAATTGCTCAGCTGTGTAACTTGAGATATTTACCAATAACTGGGTATCAATATTTTACTTTTCCAAAGGGAAATAACACAAACGTGCTGTGAATTATCATTAGAAGTTTAAAAAGCCTTTAAACAAAGCAGAAAAAGTAACAAATAACTAACAATACAGAGACTATAGCATGCAAACTGCAAAAAGCTAGTCCTCATCTAATATTCTGATTTTCAACATGGTTCCAAAATAGTGTAAACAAAATCAAAAGACAGGATTCAAAGGGGAAAAAATGAACTCTGCATATCCAGACAAGAGCAGAGCTTGTCCTGCAGCCCAACAGCCTGCTCTGAAAATCCTTGAGCACACACAACACTTCCCTCCTCCACCAGTGCCAGTTTGTGGATATGGCTGACACCATTCCAAGACCCAGTTTCATCAAATGGTTGACTCAGCAACGAGCATTTCTTACATTAAAAAAATCCAAATAACTGTTTGTGTAACAACCACAGCAGCAGGAAGCAGTCCCTTGTAGGGCAGCCACCTCCAGCTCTGCACCAACAAGTGTAACAAGCTGGGCCTTGGACCTTGAGGGGTTCTTTCTCCTCCCTATTTTTCTAAAGCCAAGAGGATCCCAAGAGAAGCAGGGGCACAAACCCCACGGAACTGGAAGCTGTGACCGTTTGCAGCTCCTCTGCCATGCTGCAGCACATCAGTAGAGGGAGCAGGACCCGAGCACTGGATCTCTGTGCTTCCTTTCTCCAGCTCTGCCTGGCACAGCAGCATCTGCTAAAACCTCCCGGGCAACGCCTTCCACCTCCCCAGCCAGCAGCAACACCCTCTCCTTGTCCAGATGTCTACACAGATTCCAAGGAAGTTGTCTTTGCTCCAAAACTGCAGAGRTGCTACTCTCCAAAGGGCCAAGGCAGAAGACACAACATTAAAGYTGGGAAGTTCACATATTGGGCTTGATGTTGGGACATTCATACAGGAAAAAACTACCAGAATGAAATCTAAGCAGTTAAATTGGTATAAGAAGGGTCACTTTCCTTAGAAAATTCTAAGTTGAATTTTYTAATCTGATGAAACAAACCTTTCTAAGGTCTCTCCATTGTAGAGCAACTACAACAGAAAGTAACAAGGGTCTTAACAAAATACAAGTGTCTGCTCTTCAAATATTTTCAGCAAAGCGCTCCCCCAGGCAMTGATATTTCATGTGTATTATGCTATGTTGTCACTCTGTACTATAATTTTAAAGACATTTATCCGCTGGTAAATGATCATCAGCATTAGTGGCTCCCTTAAGCTGAGTATTTCAATTAGATTTTACACTTTAATTGAACAGCATTTCAGCAGAACACCACGAAGGGAAAGTAACTACATGAGGGACCAGCTGCCCGACCAACGCTGGTTCTCACACACTACCAAAGTCACCCGTGAGAACATCTTGTCTTTAAGTCAGAAAACTGGCACGAAATTTTGCAGCAACTTCTCAGSACCAATCTGCTCGTGCACGAGCATCAACTCCAGCAGTCTGGGTAAAGCATTTACCTTTATCTTCATCTGCTGAGACTCTTGGTAGCTGACGTGTATTTTGCTCTGGAAAGTGCCGTGCTCCTTCTCCAGCGCGTTGATGCGCTCTCGCATCTTCGCCGTGAGCAAACCGTTCCTCTCCTTCTCTGCAACCAGCTCCTTGGGTGGGAAGTGACAGCAAAAGGGAAAGAAGTCATCCGCTGCTCCTCTCCAAAGTCTAATAGTCAGTGGTTTAAAGAGAACTAAAAATATAGCAAGTGTGCATCAAAGCGAAGTCAGCATCGCTCTTCGCTCAGCAAATTTACGGTATTAGACCAAACTTCCAAAGCCTTATGCTGATCCTAAATCATCCTAAAGCTCACATTTATTAAAAAGTTTACCAGTTTAAACACTGATCTTCCRCTGTCTCAGAAGAGATGGGAGTCTTATTTCTACCAAGTTTGGCCAAATCACAGAGTCCTAACAACTAAAACCACAGATATCACAGAAGGGAGAGCTTAGATTTTTATCCTAAATTTAGCAAAATGGAACTACACAGGTAAAGTACCATGGCAAAATAGAGCACTTTAGAGAAAAATAATTGCTTTGTAGCAGGTTGCAAAGCCAACAGCTTTGCCAGAGATGGGCTATTAGTGCACTACAAAGGCCAGAGAAGCCCTGAATCCCACCAGCATGATGCTATATTATAGCTTTCAAATGAAAATACACATTGCTATTTAATCTTTTATTAGCCAGTAATTCAACCCAGACACCTGAGAAATTCACAGAGCTGCTCCTCTGCAATATAAATGCACTTGCTGTAATAAGCAAAAGCATTAAGTGCAGCTTTGAGCAGCTCCCATCACACAAACAGGAATTTGTACCAGCCCAGCTTCAGGTGTCTCCAGCCACGCAGCTCCTCACAGTGCCAGGGAGCCCTGACACAATTTAAGTGCTCTAAATTATTAGCCTGAACACCCTCCATCTCTTCAGAGTAATTATAGGTTTTTTCACCTTTTAGTTTAAATAAAAGCTATTCTGCCTTGTAGATCAAAGTCAAAGTTCGRAATCACTTCTGCAATTACAATATAAACAGCTTCACACAAATCTTTCTTCATGTTATTTTTAACTAAGATGCAACTAAAAGAAGGGCACYAGGACAYATTGCAGCTTCCTTTATCCCAACASCAATCCCACCATTCACTTGTAGTCCTCACTAACCCAGCTGCCCTGTCAGGGCAGAACCAGAGATCCTGGGAAGAGTAACTTTTCCTTAGTTTGTGTTTTGCCAAATACCTCWSAGTAYTGAGGTACTCAMRTCTTGCTCTTATTTATCCTCTCCASTTAYCATCTTTACCAACATCCCTGCAGGAATAGCTCTGCACCTTAAAGCACCTTTAGCTTTTGAGAGTTTTCAGAGAAACACATTAATTGGAAGATAAGAGCTTTTATCAGTCAAGCTGAGCTTTATCCCTTSTTTATCCTGATACTTCAGCACTGCAACAACTTTGCTTCTACCCATTTTCTCCCAGCTTTTTCCTTCTCCAATCCAGATGGGAAACCCCCCGATGGCTCCTGCCTCTCCGCAGCTCCTGCCTCACCTTCACAAGCAACACTTTGTAGATGTTTTTTCCCCATCCACATCTGCATTTCCCACTCAGATTCCTTCMTCCATCCCCTCTGCTTCTTCAGCAGCAGGTCCCTCTCTCCAATTTGATTCTGCAGTCCYGAGTCAGTTTCTTTTTTCCCTCCAAACACATCAAGCCCTTTCTGCCTCCAGTTACACATTGACTATCCCAAACCTCTTGAGATCCCACCTGCCAACACACACCTACCTGTGCCCTGCCAGGAGCTCACACAATACCCACTCCCTTTTTCCCTTATATCCCAAGGCTCCCAAATCCTGCATCCTCTGGCCAGTCTGCTGCACCACCCAGCTTTCTGTGCCCAAGTTTTGCCCCACAACGTGACCTTCCTGAGTCTAAYGCTCATGTGCTTCCAAACCAGCCAAAACACACAACTCCTTCTCCCAAGAGTCTCCAGTCCAGTCCMTCTGCTTCATGATTTGTTCTACTGTAACTGTTTTCCTCTGAAACCTTCATAAAAAACTCAATTTTCATAAACTAGTTTTGACAGTGATGCATCAGCATCCCTGCAAGACCAARGCAATCAGAGCTGCACCTCCAGGGGCTAAGCAGGCAATCTACACTTTCTTCACCTGCCTCCTTGAAGAAAACTGATGATTGTTGTGCCCAGAAGCACACAAGCACGAGAATGCTACAATATGGACCAAATTAAAACTACGACGCAGGAAAGACCTTTAATATTTGCATCCACAGAACAGTCTCAYAGTGGTGAAGGAAGTATTTTTAAAGTAGCCACTTGAAAAGAAAAACAGGCTCAGCTTACAAGTCTCAGTAAACGAACTCTGGAAAAACTACTGGAAAGTAACTCTGCATAAATACATTGTAAAACCAAACACAGGACTTGGTAAGATTTCTCAGCATAAATATTCCACCTTCTGACTTTTACTAAGTTCAGTGAACCAGCATTTGCTGGCTGATTGCCCTACAAACCCCTTGCTCCTCTCTCACAGCTCTCTATACATGTGAACCCCTCGATATTTACCTGGGAGAGCTGCTTGCACTGCTCCTTTGCAACAGCTGCCTCCTCCTTCATCGCTGCGAGCATCTTCTCCTTGTCCTGGAGCTGGTGCAGAGCTGCAGCTGTCTCAGCCTTGCTGGCCTGCAATATGGTGACATAAAAGTGGCACAGCACATCAGCAGGCAGCAGAGCAAACCTGGGAGAAGGAAACACCCCCTCCCACCCCAAATTGCCTGCACAGCACATGTGGCACCAGCGGTACCCAGTTCTGCCGCTAATGGATCCCGTTTCACCGGGCAAGGAAATGCATTTTCAAACGAACCAAAAGCAATTAAGAGGATAAATGGGCTCTTAAGGTGCTTCCCATTGGAAGAGGGCTGCTGTGGTGGCAGTGGGGAAAACAAAGAACAGCCATTAAGAGAAATAACGGGAAAAGATGCAGAGACGCAGAATCGGTCAATAACTGCGGTTGGAAGGACTTCCCAGACCACCTGGTCCAGCCCATGCTCAAAGTAGGTGTAATCCAACAAATGTAACTGCTTGCAATATCTCATCACAAAGGGAAAAGGAAACACTGATCTGGTGTCTCCTGCCACTTCCCAGGAGAGCATTCCCAGGCTGATGTAATTACACTTCTGCTGGCACACTGACCCRCAAGGTTTCAGAGGTACTACAGGGAACAGGCCCAGAGGAACGATCCCCATGGTCCTGCCACTTGCATACTGGTCCTAAAAACGTAGTAACTGTAGTAAGGGGCACAACTTCTACAYGTTTGTGCTCAGACTTCGCTCAGTGAAGTGTGATGGTTGCCCGGAGRGGTTGTGCAGTCTCAGTCCTCGAAGGTTTCAAGCCAGACTGGATAAAGCCCTGAGCAGCCAGGGCTGACCTCAGAGCTGGTGCTGCTTCAAGGGGCAGKTTGGACTACTTGGACTTCACTCAGTGAAGTCTGATAACTGAAGAAGCAAAGAAGTGTCAGTCCCATAAGTGCAYTCCGGATTTGTTTGGAAATTCTCCTTTAGTGGTATTGTGCATGCCTGCAGTACAAACACACTGTCAGGGACTTGCATGAGAGAGAACACTGTTCACACTTCCACCTACAGAAACCTACATTTCTTGGTTGTGTACAAACCCAGGAACTCATTTTGATCCTAAAGGTTCGGTTTTAACACCAAACCTTCCTYTAAAATTAAAAAATACAGCAAGCAGGGTGACTGCTAGAACAGGCTACACCATTCCAAAYGTAGCACTACCGAGTTTTGTCCCTGGAGGTTTTCAAGATGCAACTGGACAAATTCCTGAGAAACTTGCTCTGAATTCAGTGTTGGACCTGTTCTGAGCAGGCAGCTGGACTGCACGACCTCCTCAAGTCCTTCCCAGTAAGAATTGTGTTGATCTGGTGATGTATTGCAACAACTGACCTTACACATACCCAGTTCTGCATTTCTGCTCTGGAACCGTGTCTGCAGAGGAACTCAGGATTGCAAGAGCTCAAGTGTGACGCTCAGGATGTGACGAGCACAAAGGGACACTCAGGATGAGTCAWGGGAGGGAGAAGTAGGTATCTCCCAGTGACAGGATGAGGACAACAGCCATCAACTAAAACACAAGTTTCACCTTGACATGAGGAAGAACTGCTTTCCCTGAAGGGTGGCAGAGCACTGGAACAGCTGCCCAGGGAGGTGTGGAGTCTCCCTCTCTAGAGACATTCCAAATCCACCTGGATGTGTTCCTGTGTCACCTGCTCCAGGGGGTTGGACTGGATGATCTCCAGAGGTCCCTTCCAACCCCAACAATTCTGAGATTCTCTATTCAGAAGATATTGGTGGACACCATTCTCTTGATTACAAGAATTAAAAAGAACAGCCAAGCACTGGCACAGGTTGCTCAGAGGGGTTTTGCAGTCTCATTCCCTGAAGACTTCAAGACATCCAGACTGGATAAAGCCCTGAGCAGGCTGGGCTGACCTCAGAGCTGGTCCTGCTTCGAGTAGGAGGTTGGACTACAAACCCCTTGAGGTCCCTTCCAAATCTGAACTGCCCTACAATCCTATGAAAAATATCCAAACAAGTCAGACTACATTGTATAGCCTTGCAAAACACAGAATTAGCTGACCAAGTGCACAGCCACAGCAGCTTTTTCTTAACTCCTCCTATAGCTTATCCTATTGACAYATTTGGGAAAGATCACTCCCAGAAGTCACCAGACACGCAGCAGCAGCAGCATTCCTGCCATATTCCTTGTTCTCCATGGCCATGCCTGCTCTTTCCAAGTGGTCAAAGCCACCCCTGGGATGGCAGATGGCAGCACAAAAAATTCTGACAGCTCATTCCTGCACGCAAGGCAAGCACAGACCGGCAGGAGAGAGCCTTCCAAAGACAGACTGCACAAACCACAACAGAACATTGACAGAGCTCATTTGACAGCACCTCTTCCAATTTCAGTTTAATAAGTTTTGTCTCCCCTCCCCCACCCCACAGTCATTCACCTTTTGCAAGAAATCATGAATTGCACCGGATTTATCCTTTAACACCTCCACTACACAACGGGCCTCGTCTTCAGTGAAGATCATGTTCTTCATGGATGTTACAAAGTCCTTAAATTTTACTTCAGCATTCTCTGCAACAAAGAAGGGAGGATTTATTGACTTTGGACTCCGTACAGAATTATTTATTTTGCCTTGAAAYAGCATGTGATGGGGTATCATTATGCATTATGTTTAATTCCAGTCTGAAATGCCAAGAAGCAAGAGGTCATGAACATTCAGCAAAAACAACATCTCTCCAATTCAAATCTGATAACAATCTGCCAGCTGATAGTTTTGGGAAAAAAAGAAAATCCCACCACTTTGTTTGTACAGTTGGTAACGTTTATAGTGTTGCTAGCAAGAAGACAAAGCATAGCACGGATTTTAGAGGAGAAAAATAGCATCAGTGTGAAAAATTGAAGAGTCCTTTCCAGTGTATTATGACAGTAATTTAAATTGAGCTCTCAATTTGGAGGACAGCCTGGCTGCACCAGCAATATGCACATGACAAGTTAATTAATTTAAAAACTGGCACATTTTTGATTACAATATATGGAAGACAAAAATATTAACTTCCAAATTTAGACTGAGGGAACTGCTGCAGGAGGAGTTGGGCAGTAGGAAGATAAATCAGTAAGGACCTTCTTAATGGCTGACCAAGTGTTTAAAAAGACACAAGGAAAGACAATTCAACTGAACTATGCTCTAACAAACAAAAAGCACTGCTGATGAACAGGCTGCACCATAGGCAGGTCATTAGGTGGCCCCCTGATTCCAGGAAATGGGAGCACAAGACCAAGGCAGCCCCTATCCCTGTCAAATATTCACCAGTGCCCAAGAGTATGCGAAGGGATGGGAAGAAGAAAAAAAAAGCACAAGCTTAAAACGGATGCTTCATTCAGAAATTGTCCCAAAGATCATGGAGAAGGGTTCAGGTTTCTCAGCACAGGTGTTAAACATGCCCCTGAAACCAAGTCACACATCAAACCCAAAGATCTGTCTGAAAAACAAAGAACAAGAAAGCAGCAGTGACACTAAGCCCTGAGAGAAATCACCAAGCATAAACACAAATCACTGAATAACAGAGCATGGGGAGGGAGTGCTGAGGAATAGCATACTCTCTCCTAGTCCTAAATCCAACTTAGTCTTGGCCACAGACTTCAGCTCCCATCCCTGCTGCATTGACATCATCAGTGATGCTGTTGCCAGGAATACGCCAAGATCCTGAGACCACAGSCCGGTGAGCCGGGAATCTGCTGCAGCCAGGCCAGGACCAGCCCGAGCCCTGTGCTCCCTGCAGGCACAAAGACCTTGCCCTTGCACCCAAGAAGCTTACAATTAGAGCAGGGCAAGATTTCTATATCGGGAGGGCAAATCCCAGCTGACACAGGAGAATTAGGAGTTCACGGAGGAGGTCACAGCGTGCCAAGGAAATGAGAAGGGATGGGTGGGACAGTAACATGCAGCCACCGAGCCAGAGAGGAGCCTCAGGAATGTGGGAATCCAATCTGGATACCACAAAGAGCTGCCAGGGAGCTTTCAAAGGAGGGTTTTAGAAGACAAGATTAAAAAGAGAGGTTCCAAAGAGTGAAGTGAGTGACCAGACAACCCTGGAGAATCAGCCTTCYGCCCAAATCTGAGCACGGTGTCCCTGCTCAGCCACTTGGCTTCTCTCTGGCTGCTCACAAATTTGAGGGTCTCGTCTCACAACTCAGTGAGTTTGTCAGGCTTTGACATGGTCAGTGGCCTATTTAAAGCTTCAGGGTGGAACACAATGCTCATTAATCACTCCAGGCATTTGTGGGAGAGTAACAAGGAAGTTCCCTTGTCCGAAACAATTCCAACTGCATTGAAGGGAAAAYTCGGAGTCTCCCTGCAAACTGCCAGACTCTCTCCACTGGCAATCTGCTTCAGGTCCCTCCGTGTTGCACTGGGTCAGTCCCTGCTAGCTCCACGAACAGCCCTGGAGCACAYAGGCTGCTCTCCCAGCCTCCAGCAGGCTCCCAGAGCCCGTGCTGAACACCCTGGGTTGAGAGTCCATCCCTGTGAGCAATGTCTGAACTACCCACTGTGAACTCCCTCGCTGCATCTGTGTGGTCTGTGATCACCCCTCTGCTCACAGAGGACACAAAAGCCCAGTCAGAGCTGAAAGGATTCAGATGGCACAGAGCCCTTTCCACAGTGCCAAAGGCAAGGCAGAAACGAGCACACACAAGAAGAGCATCCTGCAGCCACGAATGTTTTCCTCAAATCCCTTCTTCAGTGCACATAAGAGAGGATCTCACTCCCCACACATCTCCCCTGTTGAGGTCTGCAAGCAGGCTATGCCAGAGACAGACTGAACCATCATTTTCTTACCTTTATCTGTTTCATTCTTCAGTTTCTTGCCACTGCTCTTCTGGATCCCCTCATTCACATTGTGTTTTACAACTTCAACCGGCTCACGTTTTTCCAAGGTGCCTGAGTCAGAATTATCCATCAAAGGAATATAAGTAGTTGCTTGAATAAGTGGTTCATCCACCAAAACTGTAATCATAAGYCCACAGGATGGGTTAAAGCTTTGTAATAATTGACACCAATGTTTTCAGAAAAGGTGCATAACGTATTAAGAGTTGAATTAAAGCATCTCTAACCTCAACAGTTAGTTATACTCTCTATTTCTATTATCCTTAACCATTTAACTCATTAAAGCTCTTGAAGTAAGTCCATTAAATAAAGGTCTCTAATACATAGTAATTTAATAGCTTCAATTAAATTTCTACTTCCAAAGCTACCTTTTAGCATTTTAACAAGAAGAGAAGAACCTTTACATTTTGACTTTCATTTCACTTTAACTAGAAACTTGCACATAGCATCAAGGAGACTGTTTTATTTGTGGCTGTGCTTGAAACCATTCACCATCCCTGAAGTATGCCYAAAGCCTTTTGTCACTATTTCTGCTAAAAGCTGGTACTCCACTGCCAGCATTTCCATGGATTACATCATCTGTGAGCTCAACCACTTAGGCAGAGCATGCAGCAGGGGCAGCAATCAAGCTGATTTCGCATGCAGACTCCACTGCACTTAATGAAGATACCTCATCTGTCAGAGCAAGCTTTGGGCATCATTAACATGCAGAGAAGTACCCAGAGGTACTGCCTGACCCTGGGTCTCCATTCCCACACCGCTGGATCACCGTGGTAAGGAGCAGCCTCTGTCCAAAGAGCTCTTCAGCAGAGCTGAAAGCAGGCGAGGGGAGRGCAGGAGCGACGGAGCAGGGGCAACAGGCACAGCCAGAGCTGCAGCTGCTGCTTGCCCAGCTCCTGCTCCACACTGCCTGAGAGGATGTGCACAGAACCATGGCCCAGCCAGCCCAGACTGCAGGGCTGATGGACAACAGATGCCAGGCAGCAGCACAGAGAGAGGAGGAATTGGGTGGGATGCAGGGCTTCGGGCATCGGTGCAAAACAAATATGCACTCCTGGCTGCTAGAGAGCCAGTTATAAAACACTTTTAAATTCTGGCTGCTGTAAAAAGAGCAGAATGAGCCAGATGGACCTTTTTGTGTCACCTGATGAGAGTCTTTCCATTTAAGCAGTCAGCAAACAGCTGCAGGTACACTGCAAGCTCAGAAGAGAGGAGAGCTCTCCTCTAGCAGAAATACCCACCAGCTAATCTAGTTGCTATCCTCATATCTTCCCTTCCTCCCCTCATTAACTTCCCCTCCTTTCAAAACCTATTTGATATCAATGAGACATTTTGCAGTATGAAATCCCCATAGTACTGTCTAGGCTAAGCCTGATGTCCAGCACAGCTCATTTTTGCTCTGTCATTTTGGACAGGTGGCTTGAAAAGAAAATAGTTTGTATTCAAATAATGCACCAGCTATTCCCCTGCAGCACTGACAGCTCAGCTTTACTGCTGGCTGAGCTGGTACTGACATTTATTTGCCATGTACAGACAAGTTTGTGGCCCCTCAAAAAGTGCAATGCACCTGTTTCCATCAGGAAGAGCACAAAAACATCCATAAAAGGCAATCACATCCTAGGTTCCCCAGCAGTAGCTTCTTCCAGGAGTCATCTGGGAGTTTTTCAGTTATAGAGGAACCCTACACTGCTTGCAGCCCCGTCCTGGACTGAACAGGGCCCACAACAGAACTGGACCCTGATAACCTGATCAAGGGAACAGTGAGCAACAGTGTCTCCTCCAGGAGCAGCTCACCAGCTTCCAACTCCATAGCTGYCCCAGTAGAGAAGAGTCTTGAGAAGCTAACAAGGTGGCCTCACAGCACTTCACGGTCACACTGTGCCCAAAAGCCAGACACAACAGCACTCATTGTAAAATTGAAAAAAAAAGGAGAGAGAAAAACACACACACAAGAGGCACAGTGAGCCAAGAGGACACAAGAAGCAGCATCTTGGCAGAGAACAARGGATGACGAACAGTGAAGGCCTTGACAGCAAAGATGAACAGTTTATGTTGGAGCAAGAGCCAGCCAACAAAAGGACAATAAGAGAGGAATGTGGTCGAAGCAACTGGCTGAAAAATCTGCAATCTTGTTTGGGGCAGATGACTGCAGCAGTTCCAGACATGCCTTGCTCAGAGCAACTTAGAGCCTGCTCAGCTTATACCCTAAGTCTACACATTATTCCTCATTCAAGCGTGGATGTTTGGATTCAAGAGAGCTCAGAAAGGTTCACAACATCCATTATCTCATGCTCAGTGGTACCAGATGTTCATAAAATTAAATAGTATCTCAGGCTCAGCAATCCTCCCTACCTGGAATTCCTGCTTTTTCAAGAGTTATTATTCTACAAGTTTCTTTCTCAAAGGAAGAGAAACTAAAGCATGGATGGCAAAAAGGTTTAACAGTCAGGTTTATGTGAACAAAGGCAGAGTGTGAATTCTCACCATTATCAACTTTCTGCTTCTTTGCAGAGACTTTCTTCTTCCCCGACACATTTTCTTGCTTTATCTCCTGGTGGAGCAGCACTGGTTCTTGCTTTTTGGCAGGAGATACAACAGAATCAGTCTTACTATCTTGATCATCTGCAACAGACAATTAAGACAATATGCTCTTCTGTATATTCTCAGCATTGCTCCTAGATCAGTAAATCTGTAATAACCAAAGTCTCCACTCCCAGGAAAACAAACTCACATCTTTTAAACCAGAACACAAAGTTATCCACATATACATACACACACAGACTCACACACACAATTCCCAAATCAGGTGAGACCCCAAAGCAGTAGGAAGGTTTAGCAGAGTCAAGAGCCACAGCACCCAGTGATCTGTAAGACAGGAATCTCATGTGCAAGCAGAACACACGGCAATGCAAGGAACAGTTTAACAACTCCAATCCAGATTTTACTGTGACAGAGCAGACGGCACATGTTACCCATAATAATTTCTATTTAGAAGTGTACTTTTCCCCTCCGTGAACCCACTTGGGCACTTTAAACACACACCCCCAATAGCTACTGGGACTGTGAGAAGCAGAAAATAAGTGTTTCCCCATTAGGGAACTGTTCTTTTTAAAAGCAGCTTCTAGTGAGAATTTTTTTATCATTTTGGACAGCCTGTGCTATATTAAGATTCTTGTCAGAGCTGACAGCACATGGCTCTGGTGTCAGCTCCTGCAATCAAGGATAAGAGTTAGTTGTGGCTGCCCTCAGAACTGTGCTTGCAGACCACATTTTAACAGTGCCACAGAGATTTTTGGAGAACACCCACAAACAAGATTGGATRCTTTCTCTGTTGGTAGTGGGTGGGTCTTTTTTCTCCATTTTTTCAGAAAAAGAAAAAAATCTACCACATCAAGCAGCAATGTCATTCTTTTTCCTCACTCCCTGTGCAAACCTGCTGTGCCTGCATCTCATGAGGGGATCTGCAAATATCTTGGGTTTCGTTTATTTCTAGAACTGGGTATTTTTATTCTTTTTTAACTTCTAGTCRAGACAACCACACTGAGACATGTCAGCTGCTGAGGATACGGTCAAGACAGTCAGAAGTGATTCTGACGAGTTTTTGGTCTGTTCTAGGTTAGATATTTCAGTCACAACAGCCAGACCAGTTTTAGCACCAGTTCCATTCAGTTACAGAGGTGTAGCAGGTGGGAAGCAGCTAAAAGTGCTTCTTACAATGAATCAGCCACCAAACACCTCTCTATGTACACGAAGCCTGCACTTAAACAGTGATTTATTTTGCAATCTGCTATGAGGTTTCTCTAGATGCCCTTCCTGATCAGAGCAACCACTCTTAGGACTCCACTTTTTCACAGCCTGACTCAGGATGCTCACAGCAAACATSTACTGACTTCTTTCAGGTAATTCAAAATTTTGATTGAGAGCAAAGCAGCCAAACCACAGAGCAAAGCAGAGGAACRAGCTACTCTGTTTCACTTCGTCTTTAGTAGAAGAAAGCAAGGACGGGAGGAGGAAAACCAGAGCACTGCTGCCAGATGAAAAACAGGGGGGAAAAAAGCAATAGCTCGTAAAAAAGGAAAAGGTTAGAAGGGAGCTTTGCCCCGTAGAGATCAGGCAGAACAGTCGTGAGAGACACTCTGTGGCCTTGCAAAAAGCAGAACACGGTTTTGGCGTTCTGTGCAAGAAGCATATGCAACATCAGATACCCATTCCATTTTTCTGCTTCTTCTGCCCAGGCTTCTTCTTAGCTGCTGTTGATTCAGATGGTGGAGTGGGCTGTTTTGTAACAGGGACTGGATCTACTTTCTTGCCTGAAGACTTGGATCCTTCCGAGTCCTTAGTTACGTGATCGTCTTGGTTGGCCTTGTGCTTCTTCTCCTTCTTCTTGCGCTCCCTGAGGCCGGCGGAGGCCTCGGTGCCGGCGGCGGGGACGGGAGGGACGTGCTCTTCGTCCGTGCTCAGGGCATCAGAGAGCTTAAAGTCCCGAGGGGCGCTCTCCGAGTCGGACTCGTGGATGTTCCCGTTCTGAGCCTCTTTCTTCTTGTTCTTTTTCTTCTCCGTTTTCTTTTTGTCAGCCTTGCTAGGCGGGAACTTCAGGTCCCGTTTCTGTTTCGCGAGGACTTCATCGTATAAAGTCTCTTTCATGAAAAGCCAGAAGAAGAGGAAGATCACTGTAATGACCACGGAAGGAATGAGGATGATAAAGTAGGTAGACTCATAAAACTCCATTGTGCTTTTTTCTTAGCGATGATTTCTTAAAAAAACCTATAGGAGAAAGAAAATTAAAAAAAAAAGAAAAATTAGGTTTGGAACAGGTTTTCCCTCGGTATTATTTCCTCCGCCAATTATAATAACAAAAGGAGATTTCTCATTGTTACAGAGTAGCCTCAAAGTAGCTTTAATATAATTACCAAACTATATCAGCTGCTGGAATCATTTAACCATCTGCTTCAAAGTTGTTGGCCTGGATAGGAAGAACTGCAGTTTGCCAGACTGCTGATCTGGGGAGAGAATAATTCTCCTCTTCCCTGGCTTTTCTTCTTCTTCCTCACTCTTCCTTCCCACGTGACTTTCATAAAGTTAAAGCTTTTGATTTCAGAAATACATGAGCCAGCACTTTCAGAGGCTGTGAAATAAGGACCAGTATATGCAGAACACTGCTTTTTTTTGTCATAAATCAAACATAATGAATTAAGATTTTTATCTTGACAAGTGGGAGTTAAATTTCAGCTTCCTTTTGTTCCCAGATTTATGACAGCTCCAGAAGTGGAATGAGGGGAAGACAGGAGAGAGCCCTGAATTTTAGTCACCCATAAAGAATCAGGTATTTTCAAAACTGCTTTTTGAAGTCTAAAACCCAGCTTCAAACTCATGAAAATTCCATACATTTCTGAGAAAACAGGAAGATCTGTTACTTATTTTGCACATGTAACAGTGTATAACTTCCAGGGCACTCATACAGACCAGATGATTCCAGGAAAATTTGCTGAAAACATTACTTACGTCCCAAACATTAAATTTCTTTTTTTTAAAAAAAAGCAGGAACCACAAAATTAAAAAAAAGTCAGAGCAATGCTAAAAACCCTAACTTTGGGGTCAAGACAAGCCAGATTTTCCCATTTCACAACTGATTGCTATGAACAGATTTGGATTTTTGCAGGAAGAATCCAAATCTTCTCCAGACTGTTCGTTCCAAGGGGAAAAAAAAAAAAAAAACAACCAACCAAATATTGGGGGGAAAAAAAAAAGGCAAGACATAAGCCAAACTACTTAGGCAAGTGCAATTCCCAACTCAGTTTAAAACCCATCACAGGAAGCACGTGCTCCAACTGCATTTTCCTCTACACAAGAAAAAAATGACTCTTCAGCCCAAGTGTCCCCTGGGACACCCATTCCCTTGGGAATGAAAGGCAAAGGATTCAACCCAAGTCGCTCGGAATATTTCCACTGCTGCTTAGAAAAAGAAAATAGATGTGCCCATCGAGGGCACAGGGAATAAAGTCCATGGAAAAGGTGTGTGGTGCAGGGAGAGGGCAGCCTCTCCTTGCCTCTGGGCAGAAGATTACTCTTTAAGGTTGTTTTACCTCAATTCCTGAATGTTTTAGAAGCTGCTCCCACAAACTGGCTTGTGCCTTCCTTTCACACTGGAGAGAGCTCGGTGTGGAGTCTGGCTCAAGAGGGAATAGYTGTTATATAGAATAGTTTCTGGATAGAGAGGAGTTACTGTGATAATATATTTGTACAGTGCATTGAGCAGCACAGAAAGCAAGGATTGGGAACTCTAATTTGGCTATTAAGTTATCCAAATAAAAGACTAACATTTCAATACACTAATTATTCATCAGTTGTCTTAACATTAAGTCTCCTCCCAGTTCGTACTTGTTTTCTGCACGCACACAGCTCACTGAAAATTACAGGGTCTAAAATTACATCCAGCACAGAAAGTTTTGGAAGGGCTGAGAGGGATGGGAAGAAAAGCTCGTCTTTTGGGGAGAAAAAGCACAGATGCTCAAAACTAAGCTGGAGCTTTCAAAATGATTAATTACAGCTACTTGATAAACTCAGCTCCCTGCACTAAGTGATCTAATATTAGTCATCTCTTGAAGGAAGCAGATCTTGAAAATTTGTCTCAGCCAAAGTCAATATTGAATGCTTACAGGGAAAAGCTAATCCCCAAAGTAAATATGTAATTAAGCAGATTTTTCACCAGTGTAATTAAGTTGATCATTACAATACATTACTGCAAGTTACAATATCCAAGCACAAGGAGCCCAGCTCTGCCCTGCTGATGACACCAGCACGCAGCCAGCCATAAACTCATGGGATGGATGGCACGGACAGTCACACCCTCCCAGTCCCTACACATTTCCCAGCATCTGACCCCAATGCTCAGGTCAAACCACAGGCTCGGTGTAACATGTGCTGTTAAAGAGGTTCAAGGCTGCAGGGTCAGGAGGCACGAAGGCCATCGAGGCAGGACACGCTCGCACAAAGTGATTGTCGCTCTGACACTAAGGAGGAGACACACGTTTAAAAGCTTCAGCTGCTTCCAGAGGAGCCGTAAAGACGTAATTCCAACAGCCAGTCCGGGTGGGGAATGTGTGCTGGACTGGCTGAGGTCTGATCTCAGAGCTGGGCGAGCTCTGCCGAGCCTCCGTCCACCACCCTGCTCCCCMCTCCCTGCGCTTCACCGACAACGGGATCATCGCCTGGATCTGGAGCAGGACACTGCAGTGATGAGGTCCAGAGCCTCTCCAGGCTCCATTCCCGCTCCTGGCCCCTTCCTGCTCATCGGGGCAAAGCCAAGCACGAGCCACATGGACCCTTTCACCCCAAACACTGATCAGAGGCAGGGAGATCTGATCTCTGAACTCCATACACAAACCCAGCTTTTCACACGGAAGCAGGGTTCAAAAAAAACCCCTAAATAAGAGTCTCAGGGGGTAACTAGAATTGATTAAGCACACAGGAATGGCAAGGTAAAGCTCTGCTCTGATGGCCATACACTAATTTCTCCTCTCAGCCCAGCAAGGGTATTTAAAACTCACTYTAGGAGGATCCCACTGCTGCTGGCTCCATGCAGAATGACAAAACAACATCCTTCAAACCACCCCCTGTCAAAATGTCTTTACAAAGTGGCATCCTTGCCATGGGGTAAATTGGCAGCGTTTTGGCTCACACACAGTTTCCAGTTGTCCTCTGACAATCTACAATTACTAAAACGGTTCCATCATTCCCATTTATATTTCTGTATTACACTGACAAGCCATCTAGGGAAAAACAGAAGCAGTCTATAGGGGGAAAAAAAATTCTATGACATGCAAAAAGAAACAGGATGAAGAAACTCATTCTACTAAAGCAGAAAAAAACGAATGCTACATTAGCACACCTTCACCTACCAGCTTAACTGCTCCATTTAGTTTTACCATCCCGGTTAGGAGACATCCTCACAAAAAAAAAAAAAAAAAAGCGCATTTCTCCCCCAGAAGTGCTGCAATGGGATTTTTATCAATTGCAGCTCTCTCGGAGAACTCTCTTAGGGTGGCTGCAAGAGCTTCCCACCCACCCAAACCCACAATCCCAGGCAAGGCACTCCCAGCAGCAATTGCATTGCACACCCCCTCCCTACTGCCTGTGAGAAGCACAGCAGTTTATCTAGGTTTAAATTACGATGTATTTGGTTAAATACTCACCTTTCACTCGTATTTGGTATTCAACCTGCTGTTGATCACGTTTCTTAGAGCCCAGCAGCCGTGCCAGGCTCCCCCCTTGCAGACACGCTCCCGTCTCACCCGTAAATCCCAGACCTCACAACATCCCTTTAGTCATTCTGAAAAAGGGGAACAAGCTGCATCTGTCCCAGGCTGTGCACAGACCCAGTTACTGTTCCCATCCTGCCTTTAACAAAAGAATTGCACTTTTGTTCCCTAAACAGAGCCCGTGCCACAGAAAAATAACTATTTCTGAACTCCAGCACGCTATTACTGCTTGCACCTGACTCCCCCTGCCAGTTCACGCTGCCCTGGATTTTCTAACCCACCCTCTGCCTTTTTGAATTGGAATCTCAAGTTTCACCCTACAGATACCACATTTCWCAGGATATTCATTCAGTTTAGGTCCAGGGGATTAACTTACTTGAGAAGACAGAAATAAATTATAGCTCCATCTGGCTAATGAGTCACTCATAGCTTAGCCCCAGCACACGAGAAGCACGGCTTCTATAAATGCTTGGGTCCCAAAACGCACAAAATCTTCAGGGATTTGTGCCTCTTTGAAAAATTAACATTAAACGGGRGAAATACAGGTACCAAGGTGACTTTTTTAAAATACTCAGCAGTKTAAGAGATACCACATATGATTTAGCCAAGGCAACAGCTCCTTTAATTGGGATATTTTCCTGGGATTTTCTCAAACTGGCAAGCAGACTAAAAGCCCTCACATCCAACAGTCACTAGGAACACAGCAAGAAGTCTCAGAGCACTATCTGGATTCAATAAATTCCTCAAACAGATAACACTATTTTTGTTCTCCCTAATCTGCACACAGTTTGGAACACGCTCYGTATCAGCCAGCTGCAAAGAGGATCCTCTTGAAAACAGCTTCACTCCTGAGCTCATCCTCCCCCAGAGCTTTTCAAGAGAGGATGCCCAGCAACTTGGGCAACTAAACYCAGACCTGCCAGAGGCAAAGTACAAAATTAAACAAGAAGCTTAGCCATTCCAAGCCTATTTCACATTCATACAGCAGGAGCAACCAGCTCTCTGTGACTTGTTCATGAGTATTAACTGACTAAAGCACTGCTGGGCTCGAGCTCTAGGAAAGGAGGCTGCCACAAAAACCCAAGGGCAATTCATTTAACATCAGTATATGGAAAAACTGCAGAATTAGAGCTTAGGTTGGTTTAGGTTCAGGTTTTTTAAGCAGCACTCTGTGTTACTGAAAAAGCAAGATGGGTTTTTCATGCCCCAAGACAAGGTACAAAAGACAGCAGAGCTGCTGAGATGTTACAAAAAGGAGCTGTCGGAGCAGGCAGGGATTTCAGCACATCAAACTTACTTGACTTCATTAACACCTGGCTAACCTGAGCAGGTGAGCCACTCTGGGAAGGAAGGAGCCCTTGATGTCCTCAGCCTTCCCAAAAACACACAGGAGAACACCAGCAAGGAGCTGACTGCACCAGAACAGTTTTTAACACAGGAGAATAATGTACTATACATAAATCTCACCTGACACCTATGTAAGGAAAAGGCACAGCTTCCAGCAAGATCACACACAATCTTCTCACAGGTCACTTTTATAATTGCACAGTTTGAAGTCATGCATGAAGCACCCACCACTCAGAAAAGCTGAAGGTCTAAATGGCCTTGTGAGCTTTCATCCCAAAGGCAAAATCAGAGAATTATAGAATAGAGTCATAGAAAACCCTGAGTTGGAAAGGACCCATAAGGATCAGAGCTCAACTCCTGCTCCTGCACAGGACACCCCAACAATCCCACCCTGTGCTAGAGAGCATTGACTGAACTCTCCTGGAGCTCTGGCAGCCTTGGGGCCGGGCCCATTCCCTGGGGAGCCCGGTCAGTGCCCGACAACCCTCTGGGGGAAGAACCTCTTCCCGATATCCAGCCTAGAATTCCCTTAACACAGCTTCAGGCCATTCCCTCAGGTCCTGTCACTGGTCACCAGAGAGCAGAGATCAGTGTCTGCCCYTCCAGTTCGCCCTGTGAGAAAGCTGTGGCCCAGGATGAAGTCTGTCAGTCTCCTCCTCTCCAGGCTGAACAAGCCAAGTGACCTCAGCCACTCCTTGCATGGCTTCCCCTCTAGATCCTTCACCACTTCTGTGGCCCTTCTTTGGACACTAATACCTTTATAACCTTCTTATATTGTGGAACCCAAAACTGCACACRTTATTTGAGGCAAAACTTAACCTACTTGTTTGTATTCTTTTTAAATTCTAGTTTTATCTGTATTTCCATGCTCTGTCTACGTAAGACCTCTCAAACTCAAGACTGGGGGGGAAGCGTAATAAACAGCATTTCAAGCTCCGAGCTTTTCATTTCAATACTTGCCCTGATGGCATGATTTGTGCAGCCACAGGAGAAAGCTGTAGACACTCAAAAAACACAGACTGAGCCATTCAGGTATTAAAACCACTCCTCCCAGGAARGAGACCTGTTCAAGGGAAGCTCAACAGCGCTTGGCACCCCCTCCAAGCTGCTGACAGCAAGAGCAGAGCGAAACCTGTCAATAAATCTTGCTCTTCACTTTATTTCACTGATACAATTAAGCCATTTGCAGAGCACAAGCTCAGTGCTTCAAATACCCTCTAGGTAAATATTTTCCATTCCAAACATGCCGCTGTTTGTACCATCTGTTGGGCTCTGTCTGCTCTCAGTCGCTTGATGTTAGTTAACACAGACAAGCTCTTTATTAAATTCCAGAAAGAGTAGCTTTGCTTCAACAAAAGCTTTTACTTTCAGGGCTTTTTGAATACAGCTTCAGAGCCAACACCTGACAAAACGCAGCAGCAGCGCCGAGAGGAAGCCGGGAGCACCATACGGATCCTCAGCYCTGCCACCCCTTCCCAGCAGATGTCCTTGGTCTTGGGTACCCGGGAGCACCCAGGTACCTCCCGCAAGAGGTTTCCACCACAGCCCGGCTGCTCGGGCAAGTTCCTACAAGATAAGGCGGGGCAGGGACTCACCGAGCGGCAGCTGACGCCCTGAAACCACCTGGGCTGCAGGATAAAGCCCAGAATTGGAATTAGCATCAGTGAAAGTGGAGCGAGCAGCCTCGCGTTTATCCGGGGATAAAAGCGCACACACCTGCTGCTGGCACGGAGAGAGGGAAACCATGCTCTGCATTCCTGCCTGGCAGCTCAYCCAAATATCCTGAAACTGCACAGACCCTGTCACAGCAGCACCCCGCGGGGATCACCAAAGYGTGGGCACAAATACACTGATATCAGGAATATCAGTGTGGCAGCAGGACCAGGGCAGAGATTGTCCCCTGTGCTGGGCATTGGTGGGGTCAGTTTTGGGCCCATCATGACCAGAAAGATGCTGAGGGGCTGGAACGTGTCCAGGGAAGGGAATAGAGCTGGGGAAGGGTGGCTGACAGAGCTGGGGGCTCAGCCTGGAGAAAAGGAGGCTCAGAGGGGACCTTCTGGCTCTCCACAACTCTCAGACAGGAGGGAACAGCCAGGGGGTGTCAGGCTCTATTCCCAGGGAACAAGGGACAGGATGAGAGGAAACGGCCTCAAGTTRCACCAGAGGAGGTTTAGTTTGGATATTATGGAAAATTTCTTCATTGAAAGGGTGGTCAATCATTGGCACAGGCTGCCTGGGGCAGGGGTGGAGTCCCCATCCCTGGAGGGATTTAAAAGTCATGTGGATGTGGCATTTGGGGACATGGGTTATTGGTGGCCTTGGCAGTGCTGAGGGAATGGTAGGATTCAATCTTACAGGGCTTTTCCAACCTAAATGATTCTATATTGTTCAGAATCAGAAAGTCTTAGRAAACCAAAATGTTTCTTGCAGTATTTGTGAGGGGATGTTATTTAGGATAAAAGCCAGCATGCACCAGGAGCAGYGAAAAATGTCCTTGGCTCCACCAGACTCCAGAAACTGCAAGTTTTCCCTTTAAATCACTAGCATCTACCACACACACACCTATTATCTCTAAAGTCAGAMGATAACAAATTATCTTTACGGTACCTTTTTTCCAAAGTGCCCGTAAAGAATCAAAGGCTTCTTTATTCCAGCAGGAATTACTCAGCAAGTCTGCATCTTCCCATCGCTACTTCCAAGGAGTCCCTGAGGCTTCCCCGGCTCCTTCCTTCACGCATTCATGTACAGACAAGCTCTGCCCACACCACCATGAACTATTTGAGAGGCATTGAAACACCCGAGCAGCAAGCTCGGGCTTTTGGGTGAGCATTTCCCCTTTCCCTGCTCTCCACGCAAGCAGGGACCGGATCAGACATTTGCTCTTCCATCACCACCCGCTGCCGTGCGCAGGGAACTGAGAAGTGATACTTCTCAAAATAGGAAGGCATAAAAAAGATCACAGAGCTTTCTCAAAATAATACTACAAACAATAGCCAAATCCAGCAGACTTGTGGCCAAAGCTGAGTTTAGGTTACCAGTGTGAGCAGCAGTTCCATATGTCGTGTAATTTCTGAACGTCAAGGGATCTCCTGCAACATGAAGCCATCCAGAAGCACAAGCCAGGTCCAGATTCAAGCCAGGACTCTTGGGTGAGCCAGGCCAAAAGCATTAAACGCACACAACCACACCTGAAATCTGCTTCTGCCCAGCAYCTGGATGTGAGGGAGGGACCTGGCCACGCCTGGTTTGTTATTCCAACTGGCTGTCTGGGAAGTTCACAGGGGKTTGTACGAGCCAAGTTGCTGTGACACTCCACAGCAGCTCGGGTTTACCACACACAAAAGCCATTTACACAAATTTAAAGCCGCTATGCACCTCAACAAAGGCCTTAAGATAGCTGTTGTGGTTTGGTGTATAAATAGACATTCACGGCGCAATCTTCACCTCAGATCCATAAAAAGCCTCAGAGAGCAGCTACCAGCCCCTAAAAAGCCAGGGGCAGGTACAACACAGGGCGGAGCCCAGCTGGGTTTGCTCACTCTACCACAGCTTAATCCCTTTCTGACGCAGGAATAAGTTGCATTAGCCTAAGTATGTTCATTCTGCACCTACCCCTGCCATGCTCTGTTACTCTAACTCAATTAAAACAAGGTCTGCAGCACCCACAGGAATTATGCAGTTGATCATCCTCTGGTCACAAGTGAGGCAGAGCCCCAAATTCCAAATTAAAAAAAAAAATTTGATATCTGAGAATTTAGGGCTGCTACATCCCTTTCATCTCCTTGCATCCAATTCCAAGCACGGAAGGAAATTCTTGCCTGTGGGGGTGGTGAGGCCCTGGCACAGGTTGCCCAGAGCAGCTGTGACTGCCTCATTCCTGGAAGTGTCCAAGGCCAGGTTGGACAGGGCTTGGAGCAACCTGGGATAGTGGAAGGTGTCCCTGTCCATGGCAGGGGGTTGGAATGAGATGGTTTTTAAGGTCCCTTCCAACCCAAACCATTCTGKGATTCTATGACAGAGGAAAGTAGGTATGAGCAGTAGCTTCTCAGTACTCAAATTCCTCTCATACCTTCACAGCAATCTGCAAGGAGAAAACAGCTGGAATGAAACCTTTTCCCGTTCCCAGCGTATATAGTGAATATAACTATATAAATATACATTCCTGTATTATGCATTCTTGTTTACATTTAAAAAATAAACGTAAAGTAAGAGGAGACAGAAACAAAAGAAGTAAAGGCCTCTGGTCTAGCTTTTTTTTTTTTGCCTTAGCAGATTCTGTGAAAGTATGAATGGCATGTGAGCACTAGGAGGCTAATGCTCATTCAAAAAAAACAACCCAGATTTTTATATACAAGAGCTGCAAAGAGTCTAGGAAAAGACTTCAGTGTATTACCTGCCTGTGCATCCCAGGAGAGGCAAAAATCCTTTCCCTGAGAGCCTTGCACAGCCCCAGCAGCACTGCTTTTCCTCAGGCTGTGTGGCAGGAGCAGCCCCCTCTGCCCAAGCCTCACCTCCCCAGGCAGGCACAAGCTGTCCTCCATCCGAATCCAGGGCACAGCAGACRCCCTCGGCGCCAGAGCGACAGGAAAACCACGACAGATTGCTAAAGAGGATGGCATGTTGTTTATGGGTTGTGTTTCTAAAGTTTGGACACGACTTAGAAGAGATCAGTCTTAATCTGTTGCTCGATTCTCCAGATTTCTASTCAACTTCGCCCTTAACCGTACTCATCAGGTAACTTTTTAGCCCACTCACTTGAATTTCTCCACACACACACGAGAGGTTTAAACCTACCACTTGTTCTGCAGGTCTCCAGACCACCTGGTACTAAAGCTTTTCTCCAAATTTCTCCCTAAAGCAGCCGTAGCAACAGAGAAGCAAAAATATCCAACCTTGAAGGGTGAGCAAATCACTCGGAGCAACTTTAGCAGGTCCCTACAGCTGGATTTATTAACCTTTGTACCCCCACACCCCGAGGCTGCAGAGGCTGCCAGAACTATCCCACAACTGAGCCGTGCACAGCCCAACAGTGTCACACTGCTGCTTCCACCAAGTTTCCACCCACAAGGAACAGGAACTCAGGGAAGGGGGAATGTGTGCACCAAGGCGATGGCACAGGAGGAAGACATAAAACCTCAAAATAAATGAGTTTGGAAAATTTCCTACAGGAATGTATCACCCAAGGTTTTCCCGCAAGAATATATTAAATTCACGGTACGAATATTAACCTTGTTCATATCAGAATTTMTTTCCACTACAGAAATAAATCAGGCAAAAAGATATTCTTAGTCTGAACACCATAAAAGTGACTTTATCCGGACTTATTTTTAAACGTACATTTAAGGGATGAGAACAGAATTCTTCTGCCAACAAAGACAGGTATTAACCCAAGAGAATCTATTTAGCTTCAGACTTCTTAACCAGACAAGATTTTACTGAAGTATGCGCCCGCTGTCCTTTACCCTGTTGCAAAAGGAACAAAAGAAAAGGAAATGACTAATCAAAGCAGCAGCACATTAATATATTTTGGTATGTGGAAAGGGAAAATTGTAGSTGGTATTTTTAACATTCCCAACAGGAGAATGCACTGCCATACGTGCACCAGCCGCCACGGAGGCTCRGCAGCTCCCAGGAGGGGACAATAAAAAAAAAAAAGAGGCAAAGAAAAAAAGTGAAGTTGTGTCCCAAAGAGGGGCTCTGTATTTTCCATTTCCCAGCGTGAGCTCTGCTGGAAAGGAGGCACGGCTGGGGCCAGCAGCAATGCCTGACTGATAACAGGTGCACTCTGCCTGAACTGTGGGGAAAACCGAGCCTGGAGAGGTGCTCTGGAGGGAAAAGGTGAGAGATTCCTGGAGCACTGCCACCAGCACACTCTCCTGCAAGCCCACTGCCACCCAGCTCTGGTGGGGGCTCTCATCCACAGGGTGGTAAGAAATACAGGAAGAGAAGTGTCTCTGTGTCCCRGGTGGCACCCAGCAAGTCACAGCTCACCCACGTGCCATCCATGCCACACCATCCCAAGCTTAATTCCCTCAAAGCTTTCCATTCCCTGCATGAGCAAAACACAGCACCTTCACATCTTTCCTTGCAGTTACTTTGTCACTGAACCCACACAAGCTAAGCCACTGATGTTCCAGTGCAACTGGATTTAACAACTGGTTTTTAATCCCCCCATGGGAAGCTCTTTGGGGCAGCCACTGTAACAAGCTTGCTCGGAGCAATCGGGCAGAAGCCTGAAGGACTACTGTGATAAACCCAAAATTAGAGGYTCCAAACCCCTTCCTGAAAGGGATCAAAACCAATCAATCCAGCAACAGCCCGCCACGGTCATTTGTGCAGTGGGATGGCACAGCACAAAAGCTTTGCTCGCTCAGGAAGAGGAGCTGGACTGCTGCCTGTCTGTCCAGCTCCMATTGTTCCCACACTTCATAATTAAGGGCTACAATTCACCCTTTTTCCAATGCCAAACCCCCAAAGATTCGTAACAAAACCATTCTAAATACTAAATGGGAAGCTACTGCTGAACCGACTATAATCCTTCAGATTCCCTCCCCTTGCTCCAACACTGTTGGAGGCAAAGAGATACAGAAAAACTAATATTTAATGTTCTTGCAGAGGGATTTGTGCTCAGCCACCCCGTAACACAGCCAGAAGCCTGAAGCTTAAGCAGGTCTTTACCCTGGTATCACAAAATGACAACCCCGGTCATTCCAGCAACAAGATTTTCCCATTATTTCTGTTCAGTGTGCTGTTCCGCACAGCTTTACAAAGAGGTTGGACCACTGACAGGAAAAAAAGCTTCGTTAACCTCTCAGTGACTCGACAATCCTATTGTTGAACAGCAGTGGACAAAAGGAGAAGCCGGCAGCAGACGGATGCTCTCATCTATCCGAATTCCTAAAGGAAAATGAAATTGAGCTGCGCTGGGAACAGGCTCCAAGTTAGAGGAGAGTTGTTAGCTCAGAGGGAAATCAAAACTTCAGTGCTTGTGAATCGTATCAGATCTAGATGCTTTCATGTGGTTTCTTCTAACTACCTGGAGTTTCACGCTATTACTTATTGCACGCATTATGTCTAAGCAGTTGAGTGATTTCAGTTGTCTCTCAAGAGAAAACGTGCAACTGCTGCACCAAAATTACTGTCAGTGTGGCACAGACACAGCTAAACAAGAGCATCAGAAAGCAGCAAGTGAAACCAGATTGCTGTACCCCATCACAGGCTGAGTCTTGATAATTCTTYAGCTGRGAGAGAAATCAACAGGGAAAATTCTTCTCCCTTGTCACCACACACAGTATAACAAAAGAATGGGGGGAAAAAGGTATTCATCAGTTAAACAATCAAAGTTAACAAACTGATAGTAAATTTTCAAATATGCCAAGAGTTTAAAACTCAGGGGTATGCAGTTAGCTTCTCAACCTCAAGATTTTAAAAGGGAAGCTTCAGTTTAGGCTGGATGACAGGAGGAACAGAGACTCAACATAGATAAGTCAAAGTTTCTGTAAGTTGACARAGGCATCATAAATGGAATTATCACCAACATGCACAGCACAACTACCAAACTAGAATTTAGGGAGTACTACAAGCCTCCCAGGCTGGAATTGCCTCCTCCTCAGCCCACGCAGCCGGGTAAGCACTGCATCAGCAGGTCTATTTTTGCTTTTAATACTCCATACCACAGTCGTGGGTCAGAAAGACACAGAAACACCGGAAAATSTGAACAGCCAGGCTCGAGCAGGCATTCCTTGCTACCCTCCCTTCCCCCRTGCACGTCCAGCTCCACCGCCCTGAGCTACACCCAAGGAACAGGGGCCATGCCCAGCTTCCTCTGCTCCCACCTTGCAGGGAGGGGTTGAAGCCAGAGGACAATGCTGGCATGGGAACAAATGGGCAGCAACAGGCCATGACTGCATTTTAATCCTCAATCAAACAAGGTGCTCAGTGCTGTAATGGTCTATCTGCAGTCTCTGCACAGAGCAGGGGCACTGTATTTTATTTCACTCTTTCGCTGGTAGCAATCAATGAGTTCTAATCCATAGTCACATTAGGAACGACACCTCCAAACAGGGCTGGATTTTACTTCAACTGTGCATTAAATTTAAAATCATTTGCCAGATTAAAGCATTATTCACACTCTATTTATAAGCCCTTTGAATGCAGGGAATGTTTAGAGGTACGTTCAGGACTGAATTTGGACCACAGAAGGTTCTGCTGGTGATGGGCTTCCTACAGCACTGATATTTTGACTTTCTGCTCCAGCAGAAATTTGCACCAGTTGAAGGCTGAACAGACTCCCATGGCCAAGACTTCCCCAGCAGATAGGAGTTAATTTGACTGCTCCATACCAAAGCTGTCTTTCAACATTTATCCTAAAGCACATTATCATGCAGGCATAAGACAGCACTTCTATAGCCAAGCCAGATGCCTCATGCTGTAGAGCATGGTGCTGCTAATACTCTTAGAAATAAAGTTTCAAAATGGTTTAGGAACAAAAGAGGCTTTAGAAGCAATCCCTGCAGCACTTGCACCATACAAGTCACACCGGTGCATTTCAAAGCATAAATTGCATCATGAGCTGGGACTTCTAACTCTATTTAAAAGCACAACATGAAGTTTCAGAAATTGCTGCTGAACTGTGGTCGTTTCCCTGCTGAGACAGGTGAAGTGTTAAGGTCTTTCTCTGCTCTCCTTTGAGACACTGCACGTATCTCATTTATYGAGGGCAGCGCTAAGAGCTCACCTCATCATCCAGCCAAAACACCTCCTGCACTACAACAACAATTTCAGCGGCTACAGCCCCACTGAGGTACCATGCCTTCAGCTTCCACACCAAGGAGAAGTGCTCCTAAACAGCAGCACCACGCATTACTCCCCACAAGGTTTCTTTTCTCCTTGTTAACCTCTCTGTGCTTCACTGACCAGTCTGCTGAAGGCCCTCACAGCTGAAGAAATGATACACGGCTGGTGTCATCCTGTGGTGTCATCACCCGGATCCTTTAGGCTCTGGCAGGCAGCTTAAGAAGGTCACATGTTCTCAGGAATCAGTGCAGTATTTCAGCAGACCCCAAGGCAATATTTGCATCTTAAACACCCAGAGAAGGGGATCAGGCTCCCTTCCAGAAGCAGGGAAAAGGCTCCAGCTGCTCCACAGACCTGCTTAACGCTTGAATCACACCTGGGCCACACGGTSAAGGAGCTTTCTTTTACCACCTTCCTCATGCAGTTGTTGATTCTTCAGGTGAGGGATGCTGAGGGTTGCTAATGTTTCTCTGAGCAGGAGCAGCCCAGTGGATGCTGCAACACTCCTTACKGGTCCCAGTTCCACACTCCAGTTCACTGCATAACCCCAGATGCAGTGTAATGTTGAGAGATGGACAACAACACGCAAGAATTCCCCCAAAAGCTGTGTCCAAGGGCATCTCTAAGGGTTTCYCGGTTCTTTCCACTTGTGGCCATAAGGACTAATATTGCAGGAGTTTCCTAAATGAACTGAAAACAGTGAAAAGCATATTTGAAGAGTTTTAAGATCAAGTCAAGAACTCAACACCCCAGAGTTCTCCCCTGAAAACAGCCTCCTAACACATGCACACACACCCGCCCCAACACACTCAGCACTGAGCTGAACTCAAGAACATGCCAGGTTGTTAAAAAGGCCTAAAAATGCTCAGCAACAGAAATGCAGAGTAATTGAGGTCATTTCCCTCACGCTTCTCTGGGTTCTCACTCCCTTYGCTTTGCTGTCCCACAATCTGCTCCTCCTTTGGCGTGCAAGAATTGAACAAACACTTCACTGCAACCGCACAGATCTAAACTTATTTGCCTCCAACTTAAGTTACATCTCAAACTATTACTCCACTAGCCTGTAATGCTGAGCAGGGATTAAGAAATCTACTTAGAAATAGGTACACCAGACCTGAAGCCAAGAAATTCTTCTTTTGGCACAGAAACAGCACGGAAAAAAGGCAGAAACCTGAAGATGGAGGGTGGGGGGGGGGGGGTGAAAAGGCAGGATTGTAATGGAAACATCTGATCAAGAATTTTTCACAAGCCTTTAAAACTTTTGAAACCCAACCCCTTCGCCAGCACTTCTCACATGCCTCAGACTGCAGACCACGTTATGCAAGTTGTAATTGTGCCTCCAGAACCCTCCCTCCCACCCACGGGCTCTGCAGCTCGGCSAATCCGTGTGCTGAAGCACATCGAGGTGGGGAAGAAGTGTACCTGCTCCTCCCACACCTGGCCTGGGGTGCTGCCACCCGTGCAGAGAAAGCCTGGCCTTGGTGGGCACCTTGAATCAGGCTCTAACCCCTTAAAAGCTGCTTAAAAAACCTTCAGGTTTTGCATACACACACCAAGCTGTAAAAAGGTTCACTAAATTTAGCACGCAACCCAATCCTAGTGGTAGTGTGGCACAGGCTGAAGATATGGAAGTGACCTTAGGTGAAGGTAGCAAGGAAAAACTGTCASTACTCCCATTGAGCTGCCGTGGGAAAGCCCAGAGAACCCAATAAAATCCTAACAAAACCTCCATAAATCCTCCGTGCAGCTTGGTGGTTTCCAAGGCTTTGAGGTGCCACCTCCATCTCTCTTCCGGACAATGCTGCTCATTGTCCACGCTGGGACGGGGTTGGGAGGAACCTTCTCAGGACACTTCAGGGCAAACAATTCTCCACGAGCTTGGAGAAGCAGTGAAGCTTGATGGACCTCCACCACCACTGCTGTAAATACAAAACCAGGCAGCACGAAGAGGAAAAGCAGCAGGTCCTTTGTCCTTCCATCAGAGCCGGAGCCACACGTGCTGCCAAAAGGTGTTTAACCAAGCAAAGGTCAGTAGGTGTGATATGGGGTACAGAGTTTACCTGTAAACTCCATTTTCTGGCAGTTCCCAGCACCACACGCCCTGGTCTAAGGGAAGGACACGCCGAGTCTCCCCAGAGGACAGCAAGTTAAAGGAGGCAAGAGTTCCCACCTAGTCCTGGGGGAAARGGCCCTTCCTGGCACAGCACCCTAAACTCCAATCACTTCCCAGATCTGAAAATGCCCTGTGAAAGATCCAGTGGGTATGAGCTGCTGTAGCCATGGTGATGCTCTCAGGTACACCTGGAGCTGAAGCAGAGAAGAGCAGCAGAGATGCTGCAATTGGCTTCACGTACCTGTTTTTAGGTCCTCACACAGTATTTAAGGCAATGCCTACATGAAAGCCAGGCTGGGATGTCCATATACAACATTAATTGATGACTTAGTGGGCAAAGCAGCACTAAACATCACAGCAGCCTTTCAAACCAGCCTGGGAGACAAGAAGCAACATCACTTTCTGGGGCCAGCTTGGCCTCCCACCCACACCACARCAGAGACCCCAAAAGGAAGAATCAATCACACAGGAACAGTCCTGGTTGCTGCACRAAAACAGTTTCATATCATATCACAGAATGGTYTGRRYTGGAAGGGACCTTAAAGAYCATTGCATTCCAAGCCTCTGCCATGGGCAGGGACACCTYCCACCATCCCAGGTTTTTCCAAGCCCCATCCAGCCTGGCCTGAAACACTTCCAGGGATGAGGCAGCCACAGCCTCTCWGGGCAACCTATGCCAGGGCCTCACCACCTTCACAGCCAAGAATTTCATCCTAATATCTAATATAAATCTGTCCTCTCTCGGTTTCAATCCATTCCCCCTTGTCCTGTCTCCATCTGCCCACACAGCTCACCCACCCCCTGACTGCCAGGGGGACAGGTCACAGATGGGACCAAGAGAAAGGCACCACCAGCTGCTCTGCTGGTGACATCCTGGCATCTTCACCTGCAGGTGCTTGGCCTCTGCTTTCCCTTCTGTAAAACAGGCAGGTAAGTGCCATGCCTGGCAGCTGCACAGGCCAGGTGCCTGATGCAGAAACATCCACGTGAGCCAAATGCAAGACATCAGCTTAAACACTCCTGCTGCCCAGCACTTCCCACCCAAGGCTTGGGAACCATTCACTTCCTCCAACAAACTGGACTCTTTAATTTGTAGTCGCCAAGTGTTCATTTTCCAACCTAAAGCCCCACAGCAAATAGGCTGAGAAAGAAAAGCAGTCGTGGCCAGTGGTCAGATCAAACCAGCACTAATAAAATTAGGAGCTGACTGATGTTATAGGCTCTCTCATGAGTCAGTCATGGTCCGGTCCAATCCTGGCAGGCTCCCTGAAGAGCTGCACCTTGTGCAATAGCTTAGTCATCATCTTCCTTGACAGCTACGCACTCGCAAATACATTACAAGTACACTCACATTTTCCCATGAAAAYTTTCCCCTCTGCCCTACTACAAGCAGGACGGAGCAGAGTGGTGCCAGCCTAGGAGTGGGCAGCTTGTCCCTTGCAGGGGAGGAGATAAAAGCATTATCTCCCAGACTCAACAACTTCCTTCCTCTGTGGCAGCAGGCAGACAAAAGGCACCTTTTCACACCACAGACAGGAATGAGATGTACTAAAATTTGTCACAACCTTGAAATAAAATACCCTGCTTACCGTTTTCAGTCCAKACGGGAGAGCGTAAAACAGAATTAAGCCAGCATTTCTTCTACAAGAAGCTTGCAGGGTGGGATTTGGAAGCAAAAGAATAAGGAGCCCAAAATAACTCGGGTTGAGTTTATATCGCTCTGGCAGCTAAGCAAAAGTTGATAACAGTGGACTGAGGTACTTCCCCTCCGCAGGATGAGAGCTGGATTGTTTTTGGAAGCACCATGAATCACGGGCATAAATATACCAGGCTTTAAGAGCCTTTGACACCCACGTAATTCTGAACTCCAGCTTGATTTTCCCTGGGTCATTCAACACATGCTCAGCGAGCTGGACACCAGACAGGCAGGCTGAGAAGGTCAGCTATTCAATTAATAGGTGTAACCCCAAAACCAGAACTTGTGTTTGGCTGGATAACATCAACACACCTCTTCCAAGAGAAAAACAGCCTTCCCTGATGCTCCATTAGTCACTCAGCTACAACTTGAAGGAAAACAGGAGTTTTGCTCTATTTCCTCAACTTTACAGCATAAAAAGGCTTAAAGATGCTTCCTGCAGCAGGGGAGCTGTGATGCAGCAGCTCCAGCAGAGCAGTGATTTGCAGGATTGCCTGGCTGTGAGCAGATCCAGAAAGGGAAGCCAGGCAGGGATCAGCCAGAAGGAAGGGTGTCCAATGGAAAAAAAGAGGGGAAAAAAAACCTGCAAGAAGAGCTGTTCCCCACGCTTTACAACCACTGAAAATCCCGCACACCCGACAGCGACCGCAGCAAAGAGCTGTTAATGTAAGCAGAGGACAACACTATTTATAATAGGGATTATTAGTGCAAGAAAATGAGTAGCTTGTCCACATGACTGATTTACAGACACTTTCGCTGAGTTATAATGCAGCCTCAGTGATGTAGAAGCAAAGATGAGCTTTCATTTGAAAAAGACAAAAATGCTATTCCTCTGAATAAATCTTCTTGGGAAGAAAAGGGGAAGAAATCACTTTTACTTCTCTTCAGTAACAGCAATTTAGAGCTCTGGATTTTGGTAAGCAGGGTGGCCACAAAGAGCTAACAAAGACAAAGAACATTGCAGAAAACAAGCAGGAGAGCTGCAGAGAAGTAACTCTTTCACTTCTGATTACCCCACAAACCTTACAGCTCCTGCCCCTCTCCTCTCCCTCCCACCCCATACACATTGCACAGCAAAACTCAAGGCTTGAAGCACCTAAACTACTTCTTGGCATCATATAGTGGCAAGGAGATAATGTTCTTTATCCRTGTTAGTCAGAGTTTGTTTCCAGAGTTTTCATGTGCATACACACAACAGACATCATTCCTCTTTTTCCCTGTTTTCTACAGTATCTAAGAGACTTAAAAAAAAAAACTCACCTCTAGTTAAATTGGAAGCATTAAAAAGGATCATGAGATTTGCATTCTTTAGCACCTCAGATTATTAGAGTTTCCAGTGCCATGACTTCCCCTTCCAACTCCCCACCAAGCTTCCATTAAAGAATCCTYATATTTGAGTGGACTTTGGCATTTCTTGTACCAAGACACTGGAGCATCCAGGCTGACAAGATGGGAAGGCAGCAGAATTCGTGCATTCCCAGGAGACCTCTGTTTAATTTTGCTGTATGGAGAGATCCTGCACCAAGCCTGCCCTCTGCCCAGGACCTATATTTAGGGACTGAGCTGACCCGACAGTGCCCCCATAAGCTCATTTATCGAGATTCACTTACTCATTCTCATATAATCTAATTAGATGCAGCAGTCCCATACATAGGCAGGGCAGGGACCAGGAGAGGACGAGTTCAAACACAGGSAACCCGGCCCAGGTGCTACACAATTCTCACACAAAGAGGGGAAAAAACCCTTGCAGAGGAATAGCAGGAATTGGAGATGCCTGAGCACTGTCTTGGAGCAGCACCTGGATCCACTCTGCTTCTCCCCTCCACCAGGTAAATAACAGTTCCTACACTGGAAGCAGCAGAGTCCAGATCAATGTATGGTGCTTATCAGTGTGAGGACTGCTGCTCCTGCTATGAAATCACTGGAAATGGGGGCAAAAAAAAAGCAGGAATCTGAGTCTCTCAGGCAGTGCCCACGCCAGCAGGCACAGATGTGTTCCCAAACTACAGACCACAGGCATCAGCCTGGAAAAAATGCCAAAGAGTTCACATTGTAAGAAAATACTTTAAAGGCTTAATTCTGGCAAGAAATAGGAAGCTTTCAAAGCTCCCAAGTACCCTCTCTCCTGCCACCAGCTGTAGTTCAGGCATGTGAACAGGAAGAAGCTTTCAGATTTCTAAAAACATAAATAAATACTATTTTTTTAAAAAAGTCTTCATGTGTTTTATTTGCCTGGACATCTTGTATAATGAGGAGAGGAGAAACAGATTCCTAGGAGTCATGGGCTGGTAATTCTCCAATCTATCATCTCCATAGTTTATGCACAGTCATTAACAAGAAGTGATTTGTCTGGGACAGATTTAGCCCAGCAACTCCCTGTCTCCTTAGCTTGAAACAATCACCCAAGGAATGTCAAAAAGTTTCTGAGCTTGGTGCAGTGAGCAGACCCCTCCAAAATATTCCTATTTTTAAAAATAGTCCAATTCTGCTGCTTTGCCAAAACAGAGGAGGAAGTTTAAGAGCTAAACACAGATGCATACAATTCTCATTATATTAGAAAGGCTTGGATGGGCAAAGGCAAAAGGTTGTCACTGACAAGGAAATCCTGGGACTATCGATAACAGAACAACACAAGGAGACGTAAAGACTTTGACTTGTTTAACCTATCAAAACAAAGGGTCAAGAGGGGATCCAATTGCTCTAATTACATCAGGGAGGGAAAACAATCATTTAACCCAAATGGAAACACTAGAGCCAAAAACAAATTACACAAACAGGCCAYGAACACGGTGAGGATGGAAATTCAGCAACGGCTCGAGACTTCGAGGAGGTTCTCCAACAGCTCTCCTGCGGAGATGGAGAAAGAATAAACTGATCAAGTTTCACCTTGGAAGTAGTTGTGTTATGAAAGGCATCCACAGCACGGATGSGTGCTAAAAACAGGGAAACTGAACTTGATTTGGGCTGCTGCCACAGCTTTTGGAGCTGAGCGCGGGATGAAGAATTACCTCCTCCTGCCACTCTGCTTCCTCCCTATCCCTCTGGGGCAGCACTGGGGGCATTCACACTATTTACTCAGGCACCTAACTGGGGGATGACCAGGGAACTAAACTTGGGAGCTGAAGGCTCACAAAGTCAATGATGAGAGGTGGATGCCTTGGCAGCAGCAGGGGAAGGGATTAGGAGCAACCAAGTTTGATGCCTAAAATAAAACACATGTCCTCTCCCCGGTGTCCTCACGCTTAAGGGTCTTGGGTATAGATTAAACACAGGTCTGGCCATCACCTCTGAAATTCACAGGGAATTCCAGTGCCTAAGGGATTTTTTTTTTTTAGCCCTGGGTTTACAGCACCCAGGGTCAAGAATGATTAGACAGTTTTGAGCCATAACCACCAAATCTCCAACAGCAAGAGCGGATGACGCAAACGAAAGCTSTTACACAGCTAACCAAGTAACACCACAGTTCTACACAGGCTTGAGCAAGTCTTTCCCTTTTCTTCAAGGGGTTTCACAAAGTAGTCATCAGGTCTGAAACAGGGGGTTTGTGACAGTGAGGGATAAAGGATCAAATTAAAACCTRATTGCGTCCTTCAGATCCTACTGCTGCTACTTCCGAGAGCAGAAAGCATCTTCTTCAGACCAGTTAGAAAAGGGGGAGTAGGAAAAAACGTAACAAAAAAGGTATTTGGTAACAACTCTACCAGAGAATTAGTGTTTCTCTCCAATCCCCAACCTTTTCCTGCTGCAGTTACACACAAAAGTTATTTTAATCACGGTATGCAGAAAGCAGCATCAGCATATGAGGCAAGAGAACAAATATGTGGTAAAGCGAGTTGCATGGCCTGTTCGTGGGCAGAAATTACAGCAGTTACACGCAAGAGGTCCACGAGGCAGAGAAACCCTTCCAGCCCAAGCCAAGCAGGAGGATGATAGCGATCCACCGGGAGAACAGGCAAGGAAAATATCAGAAAGGAGGTGGAACACGGGAACTGAATCCCTTCCCAACTTTTGCAGCCATCAGTTTGGACTGCCCAGCAAGGGATTTTTGCCTCGTCATAGGTAAAGAGATGTCATTAGAACAGTTACGTCTACTAAACACCGTTTGTGTTGGTGGACAGAGGCAGCAACGGAAACTCTAAAGGAATGGACAAAAACGGGGAGAATTTTAAACAGGAAAGAGCTACAGCAGGGTATCAGCTCATCTGCTCTTCCACAAAGCAAGAAATGATCTCKGAGGTTTCCTAGCAGTGACCTCAAAATACACAGCACAGCCTTTGGGCGTGGGAGGGAAGAAAGGTTATAAAATGACAAACCTAAAGCACACGGGTGGATGCACATCACTAGAGAGTAGAACTCGTCACTGTCTAGTGCAGAAAAGATGCTATGCTACCTTATTCTTAATAACCACCTACTCAATTAAAATACTTCATCAACTGAAAGCAGCCGGGTACAAAAAGCGCAGCTTTACCACCTCAACTCTTCTTTTCTTCTCAATAACTTGCACACTGGAGGAAGGGAATAGAGGAGGAGAGGTGATGGGGCATTAACACCTCCAGGGTTAACGCAGCTGCACACAACCTATACCGGGGCTGTACCAAAAGGCACAGGCAACCTCAAAAAATAAAATACCTCTGRCAACATCACCTGTGAAAACGAGGAGCGGCATTAGCGCGTATCTGACACCAGCACGGGCACTCAAGCCGGGCCAGACCGCGGTAATGAAGCGCAATGCTCATTAAAGCTCGYACGGCCACCCGGGCGCTGCAGCAGCCGCCTCTCGCCAAACCTCGCCGGGGGCTCCSGCAGCCGCGGGGAGCGCTCAGAAATCCCACTCCGGGCGTCCATCCTCGCCCGGCCGCCCCTCGGCGAGCGCTTTAACGCCGCGGGCTCCGSCAACACCGCGGACACGGCGCGTGTGCCCCGCTGCACCCGGCTCCGGGGAGATGCGCTCGGCCGGCGCCGCAGCCCCACGGGAGCCCCGCCGGAGCCGCCCGACCCCCCCGGCCCCGCGGCAGCGGCCTCTCCCCGGCGCGGGGCCGCGCCCGGACCCCCCCACCCCGGCCGGGCCGCAGCCCCGGGCCCGCCGCGGCCTGGGCCCGCCGCCCCTCGCCGGGAGGCCCCGGCCCCGCTGCGACCCGCGGCGCTCCCCGGGCGGGACTCACCGAGACGGCGGCGGGCAGGGCAGGGCAGGGCCGTGCCGGGCCGGGGCTGCGGGGACGGAGCGGGAGCGGCCGGTGGCTGCGCGGCGCGGGCGGCAGGAAGGGAAGGGGAGGAGGCGGCCCCGCACGTCCGCCGCGCCTGCGGCCGCCCCCCCGCGCGTTAAAGGCACCGGCGCCGCCCCGGCCCGGAGCCCCGCGGGGCTCGGCACCGCYCGGCCCTGCCCCGGAGGGGCCCCGGCCGCCGCACGCCCGCGGGGGATGCGGGGGTGCCCCCGGAGCGGGGAGCGCCCACCCGGCTGTGCCACGTGTGTGGGGGCAGCACCCGGAGCCCGCCCGTGCGCCGGGGAGCGCCCCCCCGCTCCCCAGGTGGGGATCCCTCCCCGATTCCTCAGGCTCACCCACCCAGACTTCCCCCACGTGGGGATCCCCAGGGATCACCCACCCCGACTTCCCCCACGCGAGGATCCCCAGGGAGCTCCCCACCTAGCTCCAACCCATGGACAGGGATCACCCAGCCAGACATCTCCCCCACTGGGATCCCAGGGATCACTCAGCCAGACATCTCCCACACGGGATTCTAGGGATCTCCCCACCCTTGGACAGGGATCACCCACCCAGACGTCCCACACGCAGGGATCCTCCCACCCACGTTTCCCACACGCAGGGAACAAAGGTACATCCACCCAAACCCCACCCAAGCGTGGGAATCACGTCCCGCACGCAGGTCTCCCCARGCATCTCCCCACCCGTGTGTGGGGACCGCTCTCCCCAGACCTGCCCGAGGCAGGGATTCCACTGCCCAGACCCCCCAGGCACAGGGATCACCCATCCAGACCCCCACGCTCCTTAATTAGCCCCGCAATTCCAGCCGGTTCCCACCACACCCCTCTCCACCGCCTTTCCCGGAGCTGGCAAGGTGARCAGGTGTGGGGATCCCATGGGCCCAGGGCGAGAAGCTACAGCACATCCTGAAGCATACCCCAGGACATGAAGAACACCAGGACACCTCCCCATGCCCTGGAACAGGGCTTGTCCTTCAATTTCCTTTAAATGCCTTAAAGCTGCCTGGCAGCCCTGCCCGCAGCACAGACATACCAGGAGCTCATTCAGTGACATCCCACCAGTCTGTGGAGTCTGCAGGGAGGGAGATTAACTGGATTTTTTCAGCTCTGACTTCTYAAAGCCCTGAGTTCTTCTTCCCTCTGACGAGGATCCTTCCCAAAGTGCTCACAGGGCAGATTGCTTTCCCCTGCCTGAGCTCAGCAGCTGACCACGGGTCTGTGGGTACCCACGGGGATGGAAAATGATGCTCTGTCAGTTACTTGGGGACAGCGAAACAGCCCAAGAAGCCACTGAGGGCACTCGTCCAGCTCCATTAGTGAGGGACTGACATTAACTCTCAGCTTCCCGGAATCCCAAACATTTTTGGAAAAACACAAGAAAATACACCTTTTTTGGTTCAGCAGGATGGCTGAGCCAGCGGTGGCTGCGGGGCAGCGCTGATGCCGGTCAGGTATCCACAGTGTCCGGYTGCAGCCAGGAAGCAGCCGGCAAAAGGGAGTTATCCCAGCACAGCAGGAAGGCTGGCACCACCCCAGGGCTTTGCTCGCACCCTCCCATCATTTCTTCAGACCTCTGGCAATGGAGAGTCTGGTTTGACTTCCAGGCCCTGTAGCTCAGAGCAAGCCATTTGTTTGTTTCTCCCAAAGCATCTTTGAGGAATGAAACGCTCCGCAGCGTTCACAATCAAAGAAGGATTTGCATGGAGCTGCGGGAAGAGCTCACCATTCCCCTCTTGGCCAGCCGTGTGTGTCACTCAGCTGCAGGCTACTGCCCYATTCCCAAGCTATCCGGAGCAAACAAAGGCAGCGGCATGAGGCGGRTGCTGGCGGAAGCCGTGCCTTTGCCTGGGAGGTGAAACGCGCCCGGAGGTGAGGCCTCGCTGGCGGGGTGGCCACCGGGGTGCGGACGCGGCCGGACACTTGGAACGTGTGACCGGCCATCRGCTGGGCAGGCAGCGTTTTGCTGCTTCATCCCGGAGCTTCCCTGGCTCAGCACATCCCGGCCGGTCACTCGGCTCTGGCAGGGGCACTGCTGAGAGCAGCACATGATCCAGCCAAAGGCAGCATCCCCACCCCGCGCTTCCAAGGGGCAAGTTTAAGGCCAAATCTTCCTCATATTAACCGTTCCAGGAGCGGTCGTGGCAGGGCTCGGCGGCAGCAAGTTTTGCAGATGTTTAATTGCTTTTGTCCGCRGCAGAGTTTTCCAGCTGGCATCAGAACCGAATCACTGCTTCCCAGGAATGGGATTTGCTGCCTCGCAGACAGTGGGAGGGGGTCCTGCCCACAGAGACAGAAACACTGGAGCCGAGAGCCCGGGGAGGGTGTTGGAGGGACAGGGCTGCCCCTCCTGCCAGGAGCGGAGCCGCAATGGAAGAGCAGAGTGCAAATCCGGCTGCTACAGCTACAGAAGGGACAGGCACCGATCTCTGTGCTCTGTGACCAGGGACAGGACCCAAGGGAACAGCTGGAGCAGTGTCAGGGGAGGTTTAGGTTGGAGACCAGGAAAAGGTGCTTCCCCCAGAGGATGGTCACTGAACAGGGCACTGAACAGGCTCCCCAGGGAATGGTCACAGCCCCAAGGCTGCCAGAGCTCAAAGAACATTTGGACAATGCTCTCAGGCACAGGGTGGGATTGTTGGGGTGTCCTGTGYRGGTTCAGGAGTCAGACTCATGATCCTTGTGRGTCYCTTTCAAATCAGGATATTCTATGATTCCATGATTGAGAAGAACTTTCTCTTCTTCCTCCTTCCAGGATTCAGGGTTGATTTGCCTGCTGGTTGGTCACTGCTTGCTCTGAAGGGTTTCAGCTGAGAACATTCCACTTCCTACCAGCTCAGAAATCTCTGGTCCTTCACATCTTAYGGATTTGCCACAACATCACATCACAAAGCGTGATATAAGGACCTGAAAATGCTTTTAAATCCCATGTCAGATACCATTACCCAATACACAGGGCAATAAACTACCTCAATTATGTGGATTGGGAAACCTGGTGGAAAACCTCACCGGAGAGCCACCGCTGTGCCCATCAGCCAGGCAGGGTAATGGTGCTGAATATCCCGACTGCAGGGAGGAAATAATGCAAACAGCCACTGAAATCCCACTCGCATTAGGCAGCCACTCATGGGGAAGAAGAAAAGGTTTTAAAATGCCGCAGGAGCCCCAAGTCATTAGTTTTGTCAGGAATTTTGCTTTCTCAGATCACAGGGAAAGAGCCTTCAGATCTGTGGATTCAGAGGAAGCCCAGGAGAAAGGCAAGCTATGCACTGAGCTGGGCTGTAAGTCGTGGGGGCTGATTATTGTTCATTTAGCATTTTATATAAGAATGTGAGAGATCCTTATCAATGCCAGAAACAAACGCCCTGCAAGTTTCAACACCTCACCGATTCCAGCTAGGAAAAAAAAAAGACCAAACGTTGGATTTTTCTCTCTTTATTTGCATTGAAATTTTTTATACTATTTATAAGCATGGATCCCTACAATTGACAGGAAGTGGAAATTAATAGATTATATGCACACGTGCCAAAAGACATTTCAACTGCTGCTAAAGAAGGTCACAAAAATGACTACAATTTTYTTCTCAGAGTAGTCAGCTAGGAGTAACTCCACTGTGGAAACTTGAGCTATATGGAAAAAGGCGTTTGATCCAATTCAACTGTAAGGGAATAAAAATAAATCTGTCCTAAGCAGCATCTGTCAGCAGAARTGACACTGGAAAACTCTTGCAAGAGTAAAAGCTCATAATAAAAACCAACAATCTAAACCATGACATTGTATGTGAGCAGGATGAAAATCCATCAGGCTACTATAACTCTCTACATAATCCACACATTATCACGACATAGATATGCTTTTAATTAAGTTGAGATGATCATGGTCACATTTGGTACTGCTGGAAATCCAGCTCATTAAGTGAATTGTTAGAAACTGCCTCAGAGCTCACCGAGAAAAAAATGTTTATAAACTACATTCACCTTCCATTTCTGGATTTCATCATTGTAACAGAGCACTGAAGAGCCCAAAATTGGCTTTAAAACTGTACTGTTCAATTTTATCATATTCAAAATATGCCCAACTATGAGCAGCACAATTAGAGACAYGCAGACAATTCAGTACCCATCTCAGTGACTGACATCTTCAGAGYGATCACACTTAAATCATGGTTTCTGCCACTTTCCCTCCAGGCTCTTCAGWCCCCACCTCCCAGCACAGGCCTGAGACCACTCACTCTCTCTCAGTTTTCACATTTGCAAAATAAAACRGAAATCGCAGTGGGAAAATCCTTCCCCTGCCCTCCTTAGGCTGCTATTCCTGTACTCCCAAGCCACACGTCCACTCCCCAAACTCTATGGTTTRTACCCAATGTAGCAGCAGCAATTGCTGCCTGATGCTGTAAGTGCTGCATCCCACCCAGCTGTCCCGACCGCACAGCCCCCGGCCATGCCACAGCCTCCCGAAATCCCCCAGGACAGAGCCCTCCAGCCTGTCYTGTGTCCTTACACACGCCAGCAGAATAAAGCAAGCACCTAAATCCCTGCAAGATCAGGGCCTGCCATCACTCTGAATAATCCCTACTCAATTTCAAGTCAATTTTTATTCCTGCACCTGCATCACACGGCTTTAATTATCTTTTTTTCCAAAAAAAGTTTGATTTTGACCAAAAAGCAACAGCTTTAGCTGGAAGCACTCACGGTAAAGGAAAACCTATTTGCTCTGACTCCAGCAGGTCATGAGGTCTGGGCCACAGAGGTGGAATTTAATTTCTAATCTGGAGATCTCAAGCCTTTAGTATCAGATAGAGCTAAAGGGATCACAGGGAAGCTGGACAGAAAAGCAGCTTTCCCAGCAGCACAATAATAACCRTGCCTTGAATTCCCATGAGAGTGCTATTTCAAACCAAGTTCCAAATTTTCTTCTTCTTTCCAGCAGAAGATGACTTTTTAAGATTGGATGGTTACTGTTAAGTAAAGCAAGAGCAGAAACGACACAGAAAACACCTTGTCTCCTGTAAAGCACTCCCTGTGTGGTACAACAGTGACAGTTCAAATCCTTTCTCCCATTCATCATTCACAGCACCTGCTTGTTATTTATGCTGTTCTACATTAATCTAGGGCAGGTTTTAAATTAATACTCTTCTTCATCATACCTATGGGATGAAGACATTTTCCTTTGCAAAGAAAAACATTTGCCACACCAACACAACGTCCCAGCACGGACCTGTCATTCACCCAAAACGCAGCAGGATGGACAGCAAACAGMATATGTGGGGAAGGATAGGAGGAAAAAAGAAATGGAGAGTCAGATAGACCTCCTGCTCCAAGGGCTCTTTCAGCCTGAGGATCAGCTATCCCACAGCCTGCAAGGCTGGCTCAGCACGTCTTCCTCCCAGCCAGGCAAGGACATTGATTGAGCTCTGCGAGGCATCACGGGAGCAGCGTGTGTCAGGCTGTGACAAACTTCCAAGGAAACGTGCAGCAAACACCCTGGTAGCCTGTYTGGATAAAYCAAAGAGCACAGGAACCATCCCAGCTGCTCTTGCCACCGCAAAGGAGGTTAATATGAGAGTATTTTGTCTGCGGCTACACGAGGGATGCATCCGCCTGCCTGGTGTGATGAGTGTCACACCAAGGGGAGCTTTGTTCTCCGGTCCCCAGTTTGCCACCACTGCTGGTGACACACACTTGTGTCCCAAGGGTGGCTGGAGACTTGGAAATGTTCGGAAGTCCTTGGGTCTGAGGAGACATCCTGTGCTCTGGTGCCCCAGGGGACCCAGCAGTTCCCAGCGATGTGGCAAACTCCCCGTGCATCCCTCTGCAAGTTGCTATTTTAGCTCACACTAAAAACGAGCAAATATTCTTCTCTTCACCTATAGACCCAATTTCTTTTGGATAGTAACACGACTCTCCCTAGTGAGCCTTCAGCTGCCCACGTTGTGTTGAGATTTGTAAGACATCTAAGGGTTTTTATCACACTGTTTGTAAGGCCTGGGGGACARAAAGGGTTAAGAACCAACTCGGATTCTCTAGGGAAGATAGAAAGGCACCAGAAAAGAAGCCAATTCAACTGATTTTACCCAAAGGGAAAAAAGGTGGTTTAGTAGGTCCTTTATAAAATGTCAGAGAGGAAAGCTTTATTGTCTCATAGGGAAAAACATACCCATTAACAAATTAGGTGAAAGTCGAGTGAGATGTAAGAGGCCTGAAACAGCCACATTCCTCAACACCTTTAAACTGTCTGTCCTCACACACTTCATTTATTTGGGACAGCAGCACTGCCCACGCCAATTTGAGAGCAAAGGGGACTGTAAAAATACCTGGGGATAAATGTATTTTTAGTGTTAATAAGCAAATCTYAATTGATCTGGGCAACACTATTTGGGCTTTAGAAAACACCCAACTCAGGATCCTCCCAAACACATGCCCACCTGGATTCCTCATTTTCCTCAAAGCATTGCTGAGTGAACCTTTGCAACTCTACCTGAGCGGAAACAGAGCTCAGGGGAGCTACTCCTGTATTTATGAGTTGGGTAAAGGCCCACTGAAGGGAGGCCAAAGCGATCACAGCATTTAATTATTCCTGACAAGTCACAGGGAAAAAAAAGAGGAAAAAAACGACACCTTCATAACGACGGCACAGTGACAAGCGAGCTTCTTGCACAGCCTGCAGACACCAAAAATATATAAAAATATTCCACAGAGTATCTTGGAGAAAATTAACTCATATTCCACTTCTAGAGACTGTCCATAAAAGCCTAATGCCATAACCTGTTCAAGGGAAACTGCAAAGACAGCAAGGAGGAGGGAGGAAGATCCAAATGGAGGGATGAAGCTGCACCAAAAGGATGGTGCAGGATCCTTGGATTCCTGCTTGGCTGGGATGAGCATGGAAATGAGATGAAGTGCTGGAGCACAAGACAGCAGAGCTGAGCACAGACTCCTCCATCACAGCTAAAATAACAGCATTTATCAGCAGACYACGGGTGAAGGGCTGGAGTGACAGAAACAGGACGGTGTTAACAGTTAATTATGTGTGTTAAAAGTACAGAACCATCAAGGCGAGGGGATTGGAGCTTCTGCTGACATCTGGCAGCCTTTTGGGGAAGCTTGGTTTCTCCTGAGGTCCTCGTTGATTCAGGAGCACTGATTTGCTGACGTTAATTGGAGGAAGAGGTAATGAGAACTGACTAATCASCGAGCTGTGTGCCCTGCAGACTCATTCCGGCGTCAGTCATTGCATCTTGCTGATCACTCAGACAAAACTCAGTTTTAGGGGGAATTCAGCACCATTCCTTGATTCATTGTATTTGCATTTAGTTGCCCTCCCTGTACAAGAAGCTGATAAAACTGTGGTGGTGTCACACCTCAGCTGACACAGCAGCGAAGGCATCACACAGAACGTGCTCTAATTCCTGGAGAGCCTGCACTGAAGGTCTGGACATGCTAATGTCACTGCTCRTGCCTTCAATGTGACTGTGACCCCTGCAAACTGAATTAACAGAGCTCTGCCAGCATCTGCTGCGTGCACAGCTCTCCTTTTCTGTGCAAACACATGGGAGTGCTATTACTATATTGTTTTTCCAGATAAGGCTTAAAGGATCAGTATTTAATTGCAGCAGTGAGTTCGAGGTATGAGACACGGTGTTTGCATTAGAGAGATTTGTCACAAAACTTGGAGGGGAACAGCGGCGCTCGGATGATCCATCACACACTCACCTCATGGAAATGCAATTCAATCTAGCCAGACCCTTTGGCACAAAAGTGGGAAAGATGACTTGACAAAAAAGCACGGAAGAATGCTTCTGACCCCAGGTGTCAGCCGGATTTGTGTGTGACATTCACGGAGGAGCTGTCCAAGGAAGCCTGCAGCCACGCATTGCTAGGTCGCAAGGAAGGTGGCAGCCCATGTTTAAAACCTTCCACATCCCATTCCCTCCTTTTCTGGTCACGTTTTAAATGCAACACAGAAGGAAAAATAAAAATAGGCTGCTGYGCTCTGCCCCTACAAGGCCGGGCCAGGACGAGCAGATTTCTATGCAAACAACACAGAGAGTGCCTTCCTTTAATCAGTTTGTTGCCTGACAGAGATAGGAAAATTAAATGAATTTAACTGTACAGTTTTGAAGTCACCATTCAGCCTTTCAGCTGAGACAGATGACTTCTACTTACAGTGCTTCCTCTGGCATTCAGGGGAGGATTTGGCAATCCCCTCTGAGTCTGGTTCTCAGCAATTCTCTGACATGGGGGCACTTAGTGTCTCCATTGCACATAATAGAGCTGTAGAAGCCAGAAAAAAAYGGCTCTTTTCTAGCCAGTTTACCCCTTTCCCATCTGACAGAAGTGATCTTTCTCTCCTGATCCAGAAGTCAACACACCCTGGTCTCTGCCAGTGAGCATAGCAGGCACATGCATTAGCACACAAATGCTCCTCTAATGTTTGCAAAAAGTACCAAATTCCCCAATTACTGCCCTTTTCAGGGAATAAGAGAACCCCAGCTTAACCAGGACCACTGTGTGAYCTGGGCTACATCATCTGATACAGGGAGAGGGTAAGTGGGAAGTTACAGCCCTTCCCATCACCCAGTAAACCTGGAAAATTAAACTGGATTCTGGCTCAACTTCCAATCATTGCAACCTCACTTCTGCAAGAGGGTCACTCCYGATTTACACAGGGCAAGTTAGACCCCGACATCAAATCTAATGGACCTGATTCTGCTCATGTTTACACCAGCATAACCTAATGATGACACTAAATAATTCCCAATTAAAAGTCAAATTACTCACTATTAGTCAGTGAGTAGTCATAGCAACTTCTTTCCTCCTCTGGTGATAAATCCAGTATCTGCTGATACTGCCAAGTATTGATCAAGTCTAGAATGCAGTACTAGGGGATAGGTAAGTATGAGAGTGATGGTCACACTTGTCAGACTGAAGGCACTCCAGCATCTACCTCTGAGCTGCCTTTTGGGCTGCAGGCATTTCCCGAGAGCTTTTCCAGCTCCATGCAGATCCTTTGCTCCCACTGACCTCACTGCAGCTCCTCTCCCTGACCCTTTCTGGGGTCCTCCTCAGCACCTCACTCTATTCACATCCCTGGCAAGATGGGAATGAAGGCACAGAGACCAAAACAGGGCCAAACCACACAGCAGGAACAACCTTCACAAGACTTTGGGATTCTGCTGTTGACAGAGGAGTGCTGGGTCCTGGAGTAATGAGAAGGTGCTGAATTTGGAGACATCTTGTGCATAATATATTGKTTTTTTCCCTTGGAACACGGCCCTGCTCCAGCTGCTCCTCTACGTGCTCCAAAGGCAGAGCTTTAACGCTGCAGGCAGCGAGGGCACCGCGAGGTGCAAACGGCACCCGAGGCAAGCTACACTCTTCTGAGACAATTACAGCCATAAAGGTTCAGCATAAAGCTCAGGAGAGCAGAAAGCAGAACACTGCCAGTCACAAGCTTTTAATTCTGAAACTGGCTCCTAAAAAGGATAAGATAAAGCCAAACCAGATTAACCAACTTCAAAGCAAGCAGCAAGGCATTCAGGGCATGCTAGAATAGAAGGCAGCTGTGCAGAGCACTGATGAATAAAACAGGTAGAGCTTCCTTACTGACTTGCTCCTTGTCCCTTCCAGGTTTTTGGAAGTCTCTTGTGATTAGTCTCATCCCCTAACGAGATTAGAGCATCCAGGTGGTGCAGCAGTGGCTGCTACAGAAATGTTTAAGAGGCTGATCCAGGCGTGCTCGCAGGAGCTCTGTGGGATAGTCTTCCCCAATTAGTTAYCCAAGGAAGAGCGATATTGAATGAGTCTTACAGAGAATACACAAAGCACTTACTGTTGCACTAATCATCAGCTTTCTAAGTAAAATTAACCAATTTGCTAATTAAGGCTCATGACAATTCATCATTCCAGTAACTCTGCGCTGCAGTGATTCATCACCTCGTCAGCGGCTCCTCCCGGGGACGTGGGGAAGGAAGGGCTGCCTCCAGCGGCTCCTTCCCTGCTCCGGGCAGCCCTGCCATGACTCACTCCGGCCGGGATCGGCATGGCCGCTGCTTTCCGAAGGGAATAAAAAAGCTGAGGGAAAAAAAAAAGGATGGAAAAAAGGGGGAAAAGAAGGGGGGGAAGAAAGGGAGAAGAAGAAAAAGGGAGGAGGGRAAAAAAGAGGAGGGTGGAACCCCAGGCAGTTTGAGATTTAAAATTGGAATGGGAAAAATAGTTGCCTTTTGTAAAATTATTTGACTTGGATGTTCAGAAATCAAGCAGGTAGGTCTCACGAGTTCCGAGTGGTACATTTTAAACTAACATCTATCCAACCCATGCCAGGGGTCAGTCTCCTGCTGAAGAAGGGAGGAGCAGAGAGGCAATGATGCCTCTGAAGACTAAGAAGGAGAGACSGAGAAACTGTGGGAGGGAGAAAGCCAGGGATTTGGTGTTTCCTGCTCGCTGAATCGCTGCTCCCCAGACCTCCCACTATCTGGGCCTTCACTCCCTGGGGTTTCCCATCACTGCACACCCCACTCATGGAGCCTCCCACGCACTGGGCACCACGARCAGATGCCCAGCTTGGGAGAGGAGGCTACGGGCACAGAGCCCTCCCAAGGCACAGCCATACCTGTCCTGCCTTGGGCAGCATCCAGAAGACCCTTCCCCTTCAACAAAGCAACCCTGAAATCTCAAATCACACACACAATGTGCCTCTTGGCTCCTCTCAACTCTCTAAACATCTTCCCTTCCTCCTCACCTGCAGATGGGTAAACAAACTTACACCCATTTAACCCAAGAGGCATCAAACTCCATGATTGACCCAAAATCTCATCACTTCCTGGTGCCCCTGCCATTTGTCCATATCCAAGGCAAGAAGCAACACCAATATCAAGGTAGTTGTATTTTATATTCATCTCTGATGTAGCCTCACTTACACACCATAATTTGACCTTCTTTATCTCAGGTTCACAAAATGCAGACAGATCAGTCCCCAGAGGCTGCAAGATGAATATATCTCATCTCCAGGGCATCCTGCAATGAAGGATTAATTCACTGGGGAAACTCACAGCACTACAGCTGCAATGCTGCAGGCAGGGCTGCACCAGGGAAGCACCAGGAGCACCACAGCATTCCAGCTTCCCAACTTCAGCACAGCAATAGTGTCACACACTGGGGGAGCAGCAAACTCCTGTCCCCGTGAGATGTCACTGCAAGGACAAAATTCAGCACAATCCCCGCGTTCAATTCAATGATTTGCRTGGGCAATGTGGCCCCACACTGAAAGGAGCAGCTGTGAGGGCTGGGCTTGCCACTGCTGGTGGGAGCAGAGCCCCCCACTACAGCTCTTGGTACCTCATCCCGTTGTGCCTGCAAAGCAGCCGAGGCCACAGAGCTGTCTGCAAGCACCCCAACCACCTGCCAGCCCTAAACGGGATATTTTAGATTTAACCATCCCGAGCTGGTCCAAGCTGGCTCCACCAGCCTTCCCTAACTCACGGTACAACTTCTCTGAGTCCTCTCCTTGCTTTGCTGCTTGATTTGCCTCCCGGGTGCTCCAGGACAGGCTGTGTGATGTAAATCAACCTGCTTGAGGCTGGATTTTTCTGGGGCTGGGAGGATTTGGCACCTATAAATTGCAAGGTGAGTCCCAGAAATACCACAAACCAGCCCAGCAGGCTGGCTGAGGAGGGAAGATGCTCATCAGCCATGTGTGTTCTGTTCCTTGGATAAAGGGCACTAAYGTAAGCCTTTGCACCTCTGAGGCAGTGAGAAGAGCCTGGCAGCACCTCCCAAAGACCTGCTGCATTTCTGAGCTTTGAYATCTTGTTTTAAAGGGTTTCTTCAGCTCAGCTTGCTGTTTGCAAGCAAATCTCCCAGCAAAGTCCTGTCTAGCAGAGCAAGAAGTGCAGTGATGATGACAGCGCATCCACCAGCTCAGGCAGGGACAGGGATGTGTTCCCAGCTGTGCCTCCACAGAAATCCATCCATCCATCCATCCATCCATCACCACACAGCAACAGGACACGAGAGAAGGAACAAGTCACACAGCAACTGCTGGCGCCGACTCAAGCAGCGCCCAAGCCAAACTGCACCGGCAGCGTGAGACTCCCGCAGCATCCATCAGCCAGGCACAACGCGAGATCCCTCCTGGTAATGTGCTGCCTCACACCGGGATGCAGGGAAAGGGAACAGCCCTAAATCATCACTTACAGAGAGAAGAAAGAGACCCCAGAGGGGAAAATGTCTGCACGGRGAGGACAGTGAATGTAGGGAGTAAAGGTTTCCCCCCATTAAGGAGTGTTAGCCCAGCTGAGAAGAAACCATTTCATCACAATGCTTTAAGTTTGGTACTTTTGGCCAGGGGCTCCTCTCGAAGGACCAGATGTACCTCATTGCAGCTGATGAGGCAGGTGGGAGAAATTAAGGGCACATCATGCTCGCTAAAAAGCATTACCTGTGCAAGGTCTAAACCACAGGTCCAACTCCCTATTTCTCTTCAGCCCCGCAGAAGGGAGCAGGCCCTGGGGAGCTCGGGAACAGGTTGTGTTTTTAGGCTCCTGTAAAGCACAGGAGAGCACCCTGATTTCTCTACTCTTGCRGGATGGGGAAAACCCTCTCAGACCGCCCTGCCCGGGGCAGGCGAGAGGCTCCAAGGCTGTTGGATGGGGGTAAAACTCCCAGCTGTGATGGGCTCTGCTCYCTTACAAGCCGCACCTGCCCCGGTGCCGCCCCTGGGGGTTAAAAGCGGGGCCGGAGGGGGAATAGGGGTTTAGGATGGTGGCTGCGTCCATGGACGGCGAGTCGCCGCTGGAGCGGTACCTGGAGAGCTGCAGCGGGCAGGTAAGGGAGGGGGAAGGAAAAAGAAAGAAAGAAGGAAAAAAAAAGAACGCAAACCAAAAGAAAGCTGCGTTGGCCGGGAATCGAACCCGGGTCAACTGCTTGGAAGGCAGCTATGCTCACCACTATACCACCAACGCCGCGCTGAACGAACAGCCGCGCCCGCGCCTCAACTGCGTCATCGCCGCGTTCCCGCCGGGCTGAGCTTGGAATTCCACCTTCCCGAGGGGCTCCTCCCTGCCCCGGGCTCTTCTGGGGCTGCTGGGAGCACGGAGGAGCTCCCTGGAGGCGGAGCACCTCTTGCTGCGAGAGGGATGCTGCCGCTGAGTTTAAATTCCTGCGGAGGGATGCTCCTTGCGAGGATCGCCCCGTGTACTGGGGTGGGTGGGCACTGAGTGGGGAGGAGGCTCGGATCTCCTCCTTCTGGTTAGTAAACGTCTGTAATAATTCATTATTTCGGTATTTGAAGTRGTTTTCCTGATCTCACGTGGTTGCAGGGACACCAGGGTGAGGCACTGGGAGAGGGCGGGACTCCACTGTTGAGTATCATCGTTACTCAGGGAACAAAACTTCTTTACGACCGGTTGTAAACTCCTTTCCAGCTCAGAAACAGGCTTAGCACAAGSTGTTCAAATCCGGAGACCTTCTTGTGGCAGTGGGTAAAGCCCTCTGAATGTGCCCCCACAAAGTATATAACGTGGTGAGGTATTATCAAAGTTTTAAAAATGCTGGTGAGCTTTTCATGCTTCAAACTTCCTGGGACACTTGATCATAGCAGATGTGTGATATCACCGCAGGGAGAAAAAAAAAATCCAAGTCTGTTGCCTAAAGCAGCTGGGTTTGATTTGTGTGTACCTGAGGTGCAGAGATTTCTGCAGTAGAAGTGGAAAAAGGCTGTTTCCCCTCAAGCTGCCCCAAACYGAGGGACCTCAGACAGGATCTGTGTGTGAAATCTCCTTCCTGGAGCTGCTGGGAGATGTCCAAAGCTCTGCAGTTGGTGGGGCCTTCGGTGCAGTTAATTAACCCAGAGTCTATAGCAATAACCCTTGGCAGCCAGCCCAAAGCAAACATGGTCCTGTGCCCCTTTCACAGCCTCTGAGCATCTGTCTGACAAGAAGGCAACGTTTCCCAGCACTTAACCCTATCAGGGCTTTTCCTCAGACCACTTAGGTGCAAACCTGATCAGAAAGGAAATTTTGCTTTCTGTTTCTACCTGCTCTATGCAGTTTACTTTTTAAAAAACTTGTTTTACAGCTGTGTAATACTTCAGCCTCATGTACCACTTATTTYGCAATCAGCTTCTTTCTTTAAGCTCTGCCACAAACCGGTTTTGAGATTTTTTTTTTTTTTTATTTTACTGTTATGTTCATTCTTTGATGCCCATCAGTATGATGTGAGAAGACTCACAGACTCAGTGGGGGGGGGGGGTGTACAATTTTGTCTCCATCAAGGTTTGTACAAAACTTTCCTCGTGAGCTCYTGTTAATCCTTAGCCCAGGATTCCTCTGGAATTCTTGCAGAGACTGTGCCTTCCTTCCCATGTCGCTAACTTGAAAAATATTTAATATTAAAAATAGATGTATTTTTGTGAGTTCATAATATATTGTTTGTAACTTAATAATGTATCTGATCCTGKTTTCCAAAGGGTGCAGGAGTACCTAGACTTATTCCACAGAACCCTSCCCCACCTGAACTTCTAGGGGGCTCTGCATTCAGAATTCAGTTTCAGAAGCAGTTTTGAATGCAGTGCTGTAATGCTTTCAGAGCTAGACCTGATTGCATCTGTATTCAGGCTAGTAAGGGTCCTCTGGGAGGATTTGTCACTTAGTAAGAGTTTTCCAAGTGTCTACAGGCAAATACACTGCAAAGTAGGAGCAGAGATCTCCCCGTGTGCATGGCTGGGCTGCCAAGTGAGCTGACTAGAAGGGAGCAGCACTAGCTCAGGGCTGGGAAGCATTGATCTGGAAATCCTGCTCCTGCTGGAGGTCAGGCAGTTGCTGCCAACTCAAGGGCCTCAGTCTTATGCACCATTCCCTGTTCTGATTTGTGCCTGGACTTTAAGTCCTTCTGGCTCTTGAGCCTAAAAAATGCTTGAATAAACACAAARCCTCTTGTATGGATTCTTTAGTCCAAGCTGTCACCTGCTGTGGATGTTGGCAGAAAACACCTTCAGGAAGAGGCTTTTCACTGAGCACAGGCTTATGCCCCAATGGAGAGGGAATAAATCCTGTCCTTAAGCTCTTGCCTCATCGATATGATGATGCTTTTTAAAAAGCTTTTTATAATAAATAGTTGATAAAGAAGAACATTAGTATGAAAGAGCTTGCTTGCAGGTGTGCTCAATGCAGAGCAGGATACTGGTTCTGCTGACTGTGGTGAGGCTTTTTTTAGTACCAACTTCTCATCTATAGCTTCAGTCAGGCTGGTAGCCTTCAGGAGCTGAGGAATAAACTGCTGCTGCTTCTGTGAGCTGCTGCCCTCTGTCGCACAAATCCAACGCTGACACTGTTCCCTGCTAGCAGGGAGAGGAAATAGCAATAATCTGTGGAAAGGGAGGTAAAAGCAGCCAGAAAATGCTGTCTGTCTCCCTTGGAAAAACTCATGAGTCATTTTGTTGGTTGTGGGTGTGACAGTGGCTGTGAAGGGTGAAGTGCCAGCATTGTGCCAGGAGCCACAGCTGGGAGTGAACAGCATTTCCCAATTTGTGCTGTCASTGGAATACTCTAGACTGGAGTGTGGTGGAAAAATGCACACCTCCGTTATACAAGTTATCTGGATTTTTATAGACTCRCAGAGAAGAAAAGGACACACTTTCAATCTTAAAACTGTTCTTTGCTATAATGTGTATTGGGGAAAAATTATTGAGACTTCCTCATTGAAGATTAATCTTGGTTTACTCTCCCAGTTAAAGTAAATGTTTAATACAAGACCCTTAATGGCACTTTTTCTTAATTCAAGGATGACTTCTCCACTAGTCCTCATCTGTTCACCCCCATGAGCCCTTATGGTGTAGAACTTCCTATTCAAACAGCTGAAGATGGGGTGTTTGGTCCCCAATTTAGTCAGCCCAAGGAGCTTCGTACAGACTTCTCCTCCGTGGATTTCAGCTTCCTTCCAGATGTCACCCAAGATAAAGAACAAAATCTCTCTGAGGATGGCCATGAAAGGCAAAAAGAGCTTGATGGGTCAATACCAAGTAACGAGGACAGTGGTGTTTCCATGGATGAAGGCAGCTTGTCATACCCAGGTGCAGCTCAGCCATCTCCTGAAGCATCTGGTGTGTGTCCTCCCCTGACTCCGATGACTCCTGTGACCCCAGCGACAYCTGCTTCAGAAAGCTCTGGAATAGTTCCTCAGCTACAGTAAGTTTATGTGTTATATATGTAGCAAATATCATAGCCATAGTTTTGCTTAAATGTAAAGGTATTGCTCTGACTTCTCACTTGGAGAAGGTAGCAAGCATGGCTTGCTCTTAAATGAGCCCAACCAAGAAACTACAGGGGCAGTTGTTCCTCTTGGAGGGGAGAGGTGGAGAAAATGAACCAACAATTCTGGACAAAAATACRAAAATACTTGGAGGATTTCTTCCAGCAAGGAGAATGTGAAGGATGGCAGCAGACTCCAGGGGTTTAAAGATGTTGCTCTGCTTCTACAAAAGGAGAAATAGAACTGAGTGAGAATTTCTGATCTCGTTAAAAGATCCTGTCCTGTCTAGGGTRGAGCAACTGTGGGGTAGACTATACCTGTAGAAAACAACACCCCTTGCCTACCTTAGGTGCTGTAGTAACTCTGAACAGTCAGTAATGGCTCAATCCAAAGCTGTGAAAGGCTTCAGTGATGTAGTTATTGGAAGACACATAAACTTATAATTCAGGGACTAATAATTTCATATCTTGTTATATCTCAAAGTGCAATTTTGGTATTGAATTACTTAAGTTTTGCCAAAAGTAGCTTAATGTTAGGGTGGGAAAGAGACAGGCAGGAAATCAGTTGATGGCAATTATTCATTGGAGCGTGACTCCACATTAAGCCAGTGCTGCTGGGGGTGGCTCTGCAGTGGCTGGCTTCTGCAATGAGAAAATTCCTCTCTCATTCCTCAGGAATATTGTGTCAACTGTAAACTTGGCTTGTAAACTGGATCTGAAGAACATAGCTCTGCATGCCAGAAATGCAGAGTATAACCCAAAGGTAAATCTTACACTCAAAGCTTTACCCTCGCTTCCCTTTCTCTGTGCTGATGCTCCTGTGACTGCAGTCTGAACTCCCCTGGTCCTAGGTGGGAGGAAAATAACTTCAGAGTGGCAAAGAAACACTTAAATATATGTTGTGATAAGCTTTGAAAGTGTCAGTTATTGGAAGACTGAACAGGAAAGCAGTCCCAGCTAAATTCCTGTGAGGTCTTCCTTTTGAATTTGTAGAGGTTTGCTGCTGTGATCATGAGAATCAGGGAACCACGAACAACAGCCCTCATCTTCAGTTCAGGAAAAATGGTCTGCACAGGAGCAAAAAGGTATTTTTCTGGTTTTTTTCCTTCCCTCTAAAGGTCTGGGTCTTGAAGCTATGCCTATATTCTGATGGGAAATGTTAGAAAATCCTGTTTAAAGTATCTAGCAAGRGGCTGCCATAATTGCAAGAAAAAGTGAAGTGCTGGTATTGAAAAAGTCTCACTTTCTTCACGATGGCAACTTAGCAATTTCTGAACTGTGTACTTCTGTCCCTGAATTTAGATTGAGCTGAGCAGAYATCAGCAGAAAAGCTGCTAAAATTCCCAGGAATTGTTAAAGGATTATTTGCATTTCTCACTGATTTTTTAAAGTGTTTAGGACATAACTTGTGTCTGTCAAGTCTCTCTTCAGTGTCTGTGTTCTCCAATCAACACATCTGCCTCTAGAGAAAATGGGAATTGGGGGAAAAGCAAAGTTTATTTCTGTACTCTGAAGTTTTTTTTCCTGAAGTCCAGTAGATTGCCTTGGTTTTTTATGTCCCAAAACTGTCAATGAGAATTAACTCACGCGTAGGAGACCATCTCCAGCCCCTCCCAGCACCCCAGGCAGGTGACTGTGCTGGTGCCTGTAGTCTAAGTCTTGGATCAGCACTGAGAAGCTGTTTTGAGGAACTGAGAAACCTCTGAAAAGGGGAACATGCAACATGCTGCAGTGTGTCCAACCAGACCACAGGAAGGTGAATGACTGAGTGCCTTACTCCTTTTAGCTCCCTGGAGCAGTTCTGGGGATAGGGCTTTGCTATTTTGAGCAGTAGCATCTCTTTTTCTGGAGTGCAGATGAGCACAGTGGTGGCTCTAAACTGAATTCCACCTCGAGAGCAGAGGAAAGTGCTAATCAGAGTTAATATTTTCCCCTCTGCTCTTGCTTCAGTGAAGAGGAGCAGGATCACTTCACCCCTGGAAGTGATCAAGGCCAGGTTGGACAGGGTTTGGAGCAACCTGGTCTAGTGGAAGGTGTCCCTGCCCATGGCAGGGRGRTGGAATGAGATGAGCTTTAAGGTCCCTTCYAGCCCAACCCATTCAGTGATTTGAGGACTGAAGGCTGCAATAAAGGTTTCTCCCCTCAGCGAGGAGCAGTCCCGGCTGGCAGCCAGGAAATACGCGCGGGTGGTGCAGAAGCTCGGCTTCCCTGCCAAGTTCTTGGACTTCAAGATCCAGAATATGGTGGGGAGCTGTGATGTGAGGTTCCCCATCCGGCTGGAAGGCCTGGTTCTCACCCACCAGCAGTTCAGCAGGTAGGTAGGAATCAGTAACAACCCCTTGGAGCAGGGTCTGCAGCTACTTGAGCCTGGTCCGTGCCCTTGCTCCATTGTGGGCTTTTAATACCGAGGTGGTCTCTTAACTCCCAGCAAAGCAGATGCCTGASTGCAGGGATAAGGTTGCCAAGCTTCAGGCATGAAGCCAAACTRCATTTGCAAAATACAGAACTGCAACTACATTTTGTTTCTGGGATATTGTTTCAGTTCTGTTTGGATGTCCATTAGCCAAGAATTGGAAGTAAAGCTGTAGCTGAGTGGATGGGTGTGCTCAGCCTGCAAGATCAGCTTGCTCCAAACTGGTTATTGCCACCTGGAAAGGATGAAGATTTCAGCACTGACAAAACAAAAATTCAGTTGTCTTTTATTAGTGCTGCATTTAATAGTTTGCATTTAATTTAGGAACTAAATATGTAATCAATATTCATGCTTGGCTATTATCTTGTCTTAGTTGCACAAGATGCTCCCTGGTAAGGGCTCTGCACRCTAGGAAGAATTTACTGTGAGGGTGGTGAGGCTCTGGCACAGGTTGCCCAGAGAAGCTGGGGCTGCCCCATCCCTGGAAGTGTCCAAGGCCAGGTTGGACAGGGCTTGGGGCAACCTGGATTGGTGGAAGGTGTCCCTGCCCATGGCAGGGGGTGGAACTGGATGGGCTTAAAGGTCCCTTCCAACCCAAACCATTCTATGATTTGAGGACTGTTTGAAGAATACAATAAAGGTTTCAATGCTATGGAAAATCAGAAGTGGCTCAAGTCTTTAAAAGTAAGCAGGAAGATCTTCCACCAGCTCCAGCTGGGTTTACCAGGTTTTTCTTCAAGAGGTCTGAAACCTGCCCTGCCTTTCTCAGGGCAGCTAAAATCTGTGGGGTTAATTACCCAATTGTTAGTGTAATTAAAAGAACGCTTTATTCTTACAACATTGAAACAGCATTTGCATTTTGCTAACCTTACCTGCTTGCTTTGGAACAGCTATGAACCTGAACTATTCCCTGGCCTAATCTATAGGATGGTCAAACCAAGGATAGTGCTGCTTATCTTTGTGTCTGGAAAAGTTGTGCTGACAGGTAAGTGGTGCCTCTGTATATCTGCAGCCAAATGCTACCTCATTTTCTGAGAGACCATTTAAATTGAACATTAACTAAAAATTAGTATCTTGCCACAGTAAAGCACTCGGGGATCTTTTTAATGCCTGCTGCTGCTTCTCGTCTGTGTTTTCTGCAGATGATAACATCAGTATTGTTGCACTAGAATCTTGTATTGTTTCATACACAGTCTCAGATTTCCATGTCAAGTGKTTTTTTTATTCAAAGCCTGATGCCCCGTGCCAGTGTACAGGATGCTGACATGCCAGCAGCTACTCAGGCACTTAAATAGGAACCTCACAATAAGCAATTTAAAATTGCTTGGACAGGAAACAAACTTCTTAAAACACTTCACTGACAACATTTAGTGGGGATTATCAGAGGAAAGGGTGGAGATCTAAGAGCTTGTTCCAGACTGTTTGGCAAAGCTCTTGTGAGGCAAAAGCCTTGCTGAGTAGGTGTGCTCAGCAGATACCTATACCTCAGATCCCAGGTCAGAAAAGGTGAATTCTTCACTTCCTGACATGTCCTTTTTGTGAGGTTCATGAAAATGCTTCCATTCAGCTATAATGAAAGGTAAATGGTGCTTGTTCCCAGAAGCTCTGAATGCTGTGTTTATATTCACAACGCAGCTTTGAGACATGTGAGARACAAGGGAAGTGCCTGCCTTAGCCAGAAAGTCTCACAATCATAAATCAGGAATGAGCTCAGCTATTTGAAGGATGGGGCACTCAGTACAAAGCTTAAATGCTTCCCCCTCCAATGTCCATCACCTTCTTAGGTCCAGTAAAACCACACTGGTCAGTTCCATTCCACTGATACTTGCATTTTTGGGGTACACTAATTGTGACACACTTGAGTGTGCAGCAGGCCCAGAAGCACTAAAATAAGTCCTTTTCTGTGAATACTGGGCCCAGCTGTAATGACAAAACTGAATTTACTGAGCTGTGAGGTTTTTCCCTAATCAAGAAAGTAATTTTAATTTCGAAAATAAAAGTTGTGGCAAGGCAGATGAATTATTCATGTCCAAGTGAGGACGTGAGGAAAGGTTTACACATTCAACATGAGCAGGGCTTAATCCAACTTTTAGTTCATTGAAATGCAATTTTCTTGAAGCTGATGTTTGTTGGACCAGCAGGAGTAGTGTCACTGGCAAGGAATGTTCCTGCCTGCTGCAACGCAGTTTGTGTGCAAGCCTTGGTATTAAAGATTTGTTTGCAGCACCATGGAAAAGGATTTGAAATCATAGGTGTCCTAACACAGCTCAAAATCAAAATTGCTTCTCAGAGCTGAAAGAGGAGAGTTCTCAGACTGTGGAACAACTTTCAGTGTGACATAAATGCTTTTCACTTCTTGTTTCTACCTTTCCACTCACCTTATCAACAGGCAGAGCTGTTACTCTTAAGCAGATAATGCCATGGTGGTGCTCAGCTGCTTTTTTCCTTCTTCAAAGCCAATGTTTTGCACCTGTCAAGAGCAGAAAATTGCTGTTTTGGTTCCACACATTAAACAAAGCTAGTCTTAAAGCAAAGCAAGCTAGAAATTGTTCTGTGAGGTGGCAGACAGAAATTCTGCCTTCAACTAACAGTAAGGTGCTTTTAATCTCCTGGGTTTCTTCATGCTTTGTAATCTTACTAGGCTGAAATTGCATTCAGTTATTCTCAGCACTCTGTTAACTCTCGGGGTTTTTCCTTAAATGTCTATTTAGGAGCCAAAGACCGTTCTGAAATCTATGAGGCATTTGAGAACATCTACCCCATTTTAAAGGGTTTCAAGAAACCATCGTAACGTGGCTCATAAAGCAACTCAGAACAGCACCTGGCTTTGTGTGGCTGTGCACGGAGCAGAAGCCAAGGGTATTCCTGGACCCAGTTGTACAGTTGTGGATTATTAAGCAAATGATGCGTTTCTGAATGCTACATATGCTGCTGTCTTCCTATAGTTTGTGAAACGTTCTTTTCTTTCAGCTTATCTGTCTGTAATCCACCTGAATTCTGAGCTGCTGTCAAGCTAAAACAACTTTYCAAATGAGATATGTATATAGAATGTATATTAAGGTAGCACTTGAAAAAGAATTTTTTGTATTTTGTAAAAGAAGCTACCTGTCTCTTCCCCTGTTGAACAGGAGACCCCACACTGCACTTCAAACTGGCTTAATCAAAAATCCTCAGCTCTAATTGTCCTGAAATCTGTTGCAAAGTTGTATTTTTGTGTTTAAACTCAAAATACATTATTGTCTATAATATAGCTTACAAAATCCAGCATGAGTTGATTCCAGTGTCYAGAGGATGTGTGCTGAATCACTCTGATCCTACTGGCTGGGTAAACTCTTGGGTGTGATGTARGGTTTCCTTTTACAGAGAAGACATTCCAGGCCCTTATTGCTGGAATATACCTAGAAAGTCTGTGGGTGGAGGGGTAACTAACCAAATTATCTAATTTGACATGACACAAGTTAAATTTTAAGTAAACAGTACCCACTTGTATTACTGAAGTGCTCTCAGATGATGAGAGGTTTGGTGCAGAAAAAAACAAATTGATTTGAAACTTTCTATAAAATGGATTTTAGGAAAATACAAAAAGTCTTGGATAGTCATGACTTAATTATCTGTATTATTTAACCAGAGTTCAGCCAGTGGCACTACATTTGGTAATTCTGGAGCAAAACCAGTGGAGTTTCCTGTACATGGTTTGAAGTCAAGCCCCTCTTTTCAGAAGGTGTCCTGCTCAGAGTGATGCTGTGAGTAGGAACAGTGCAAAGACCATCCCATGGCTGTTCTGGAAACTCCCTGGAAGCAAGTCAGAGCAGTTTGTGTTGTGTCCTCTCCTCTTTTCCTCCTGAAGGTGTGATACCTGTCCTGAAACACCACTAGAGGTTGCTCTTAGATGACTTAAGTATAACCCAGGCCGAAAGCTACCTCTGTCCTTGCTGGAAATGGGCTGTGGCCACACAGCACGGGGTCTTGCTGCGCTTAGTTTTGCTGTCACAAGTTTATTTCTAATTCGGTGAGGGTGTGATTTCATCTTGTGTCTGTTATGTGTCTCTCACAAGTGTTTTTTACATCTATCTCTCTGCTTCTCCAGAAAAAAGTTAGAAAAACTTTGTGTACTTCCTCATGATAAACTGGTCTTAGCTGTTATCAGTTTCTCTGTCCCAGTCAAGCTGTGGATTTCCACACTCAAATCTCTTTTAAACACAGGCTTACTTTTCTGTTTGCTTTCTAATGCTGGAGACTTTCCACAGCCATGGGCTGGACTTTTATTTATTTGCACTGTAGCTGTAATAGCTGATGAGCTTCAGCTACAATAATCTTTTGTAAGTGAAAACAACCTGATTTTATGGAGGTGCTGGTGCTGATGAGCCCTCTTCAAGAAATCACATTTTGCTAAAGAGCTTGCCACATGATTCCACTGGTAAAATTAGTGCTCTTTAAAAGTGTGGATAAAGCCTTAGAGATAAGAAACGAGCTCTGTGCCTTTTCCCTGAGCCACTGATTAAGTTCATGTTTGCTATGGTAACTCTTGTCTTAAAAACAACACACTTGGTCCTACCTCCAATAGTGCTGTTCCTGCTGGTATTTGATAACACTGGGAAAAGGAAAAAAAATACAGGCAGGGTAGGCTGGCAATCTCTTTAAAAAAAAAAAAAAACACAACAAAAAAAAGTATATGGTGTATTTTGCTGTTGGGTTTGGGATTGGGCTTSTTTTGGGAAGAGGGATATTGCTTTAAGTTATTCTGGTTTGTGTGGACTCTCTCTTCTAATTGCCTGATGTTTCCCACTATAGACAGAAGGGGGAATGGCTTCAAACTGAGAGTAGATTTAKATCAGTTATTAGGAAGAAATTCTTTACTCAAACAGGGGTGAGGCCCTGGCACAGGCTTTCCAGAGAAGCTGTGGCATCCCTGGAAGTGTCYAAGGCCAGGGTGGATGAGGCTTGGAGTAACCTGGGAGAGTGGAAGGTGTCCCTGCCCATGGCAGGGGGTGGAATGAGATGGGCTTTAAGGTCCCTTCCAACCCAAACCATTCATTGATCCTATGTATTTAACTCATTACCTCCTCATTCCSGCTTCAACAGTGAGGCTTGGCTGAGGAACCTTACCCCTGTGTCTGTTTTAAGAAGGTGCATCGGTATTTGCCAATTGTACAACTCGGTTTGGTTATTATTGTAAATACAGGGCCGTCCTTTGATTGGTATCCCCGGTCCCCACAGCAGTGTTAGTGACGGGTTMTGCTGCGGCTAGCCGCTGTGAAGCCCTAGGAACCAAAATACACCGCACACCTCGCTCTGGGAGCAGGGCAGGGGTGCTCCCTTTCCTTCAGCAGAAGGGAAAGGGCGCAATTTATATTAAAAAATCATGATTTTCCCGGCGGAGCGAAGCCCGCTCCCCGCCTTCCCCCGCGCCCGCCCGCCGCCTCAGCGCCCCTTCCCACAATGCCCTGCCCGGCAACAGCGTCCCACGTGACCCGCGCGCCCAACATGGCGGCTCCCAGCGGCCGCCGGCCGCAGCCCGCGGGGCCGGGCGGGGGCAGCGGGGCCGCGGCCGGGCCCGGCGCTCTGCGGGGCGCCGAGGAGGACGCYGAGGGTCTGTACGTGGCGGTGGAGCGGTGCCCGCTCTGCAACACCACGCGCCGCCGCCTCACCTGCGCCAAGTGCGTCCAGAGCGGCGACTTCGTCTTCTTCGACGGGCGCGACTCCGAGAGGTACCGGCGGCGCCGGGGGGAACGGGACGGCCTCTCCCTGCCCTGCCGCGGGTCGCCTCGGCGCGGGTGGCCCTGGGGCTGCTCGTTGTGGCCGGGGGATGGGGGGCCGGGTTGTGCCCCATCCCGGTGTCCCGGGGGCCGGGGGAGGTGAACGGGGGTCATGGGGCTCAGGGTGYGGGGCGGGGGACGCTCCGGGGGCTGCCGGGCTCACCCCGGGGCTGGGGGTGGACGCAGCAGGACCCCTCGGCACGTTCCTTGAAACAATTATAATAATAATTAATAATAAATCACCCCGACTTTCGCTCAGTCAGGTGCAGCTCGGCAGGTGTGTCCATGTGGAGGTAGCCACGGAAGCTCCAGACAGTTCAGGGCCAAAAGAGACCCTTGCAGTGAGTTATTTCAAATGGGTTACCTATTTTCGACAATACGCCTTAAACTGGGAGTTTTCTAAATGGTTAAACAAAATCAGTAAAGTGTGTAAGAAAGAAAATAAATGTTTTCTTGTATGTATCGCCATAAACGTTGGGCSCCCCCCTTTAGGATTACAAAAAATACTCCACTTGAGTTAATCGTGTGCCATCCGGCTCCTTTTGGAGCACTGGCTCTRTGTGAGGATGGCTGGATGAGTGCTATGCCCATAAACAAATTTTCTCATGATATGACTCAGATGGCTCCTGCATCCCTGTTGTTCACAGCGTGTCCATCCCAGATTCTTAAAAAGTCTTCCAGTSCCACGTCTGGAATAGCTCTGATTCATGGCTGGCACCGTGTTCTTGGTCCCTCGTTACCAGCTGYTCAGAGTGATTCCTTGGGCTATTTTGGGAAGGTGGCAAGCAGGGTGTGGGGTGATGGTGTCCTCGCTCCAAAGGCTCCTTGTGTCCTCAGAAAGAAGGGGACAGTGGTGCCTTTCACCCCTTACCATCCCTGGGAGTGGCTGAAAGGTGTCAGCCAGTGTGAGTCAGCTTGCAGAATCAAGACTTTAGTCTGCCACTGGATGGGCTTTCTCTTTTTTTTTATATTAAAAAAACCTGTGTTATGGAACCACAAACTATATTTAGTCTTTCTAAAATAGGTGGAAAACTTGTAGTTGTGTGAGATGGCTTGGGGTTTTCTGCAGATTCTGTGAAAATATYGGATTTGGAATTTGGAATATAAACCAAGTTTGGTTTTTTTCCTGTCTCCTTTGTAGTCTTAAGGTTTTGGCTAAACATCAGGATTAATTATAGAAATTCAATTGTAGCCTTTGTTAGAGTTGAACCACTCTTGTTCTGTATTAACCAAGGCTTAAGAAGTGTCTGCCCATCAGAAAAATGAAGCCATAAAGAAGCAGCTTTAGCCAAAGTATCAGAAGCAACAGTGTAAGAGAAAACCCTCTTGAGCTTCTCACATGAGACAGGATCAGCTTTTCTGTCTGACAATTGTCACTGCATCCTCCTGAGATGCTTTCACTGCCCCATTTGTCTGTGGCTAGAAAAATCTCCTGCATACTTATGCAGTGTTTCTTAACTGCAGGAATTAAATATCTCTTTTTTTTTCTGTCTTTTTTCCTTTCTCTGCCTGGAGAGGTAGGACTTCACTTTTCATCCCTGGGGATCGCTGCTGGTTTATTATCCTGAGGCCTCCCTACGCACTCCATTTCCCCAGGCTTTGTTTCTCCTGCTGCTCAGAACTTTTCCATGCATGAATTGCAGGAGTGCAATTCATTAAAAACGGCAAATTTATTTTAATGAATTAAAGGAACAGCACACCTATATGAATGACACAACGTGAGCAACCTAAACGTGCTTGGTGGCAGCAGGAACACTCTGTGTAGGGACAAAAGCTTGGGTTTTGAAGATAATGGGATTATTTTTTAAACTGGGCCTGAAATATTTTGTTTGTATTCTCTAATTAATGTTTGGAATGACTGATGTAAGAGTAGGAAAGAGCCTGTCACTCCAGAGGTCAGTTTGCTTTGTCTCCTCTGTGTAAGCAGCCAGTGGGTGTCTCTGAATTTCTTGTGATGTGAGCCCTGGGAGAGGAGGAGATGTTTTAAATGATGACCAGGCACCACAGCAAAGCCATGCAGGGACAGGTGCAGTTCACTGGCTGCATTTCAGGTTGTGTTTGTTGCCATCCTTATTTATTTGTTTATTTTATGCCTTCTAGGAGTACTTGGGTTAATTTTAGATGAGCCAGTGCTGGAGGAGGGTCGTGGCAAGGGCTTTGCTGGGTGGCTCGGTGTGAGAAATTCAGAATGTGGAAGTGTTTGGGGGCACTTGGGCCTCCCATTTGTCTTTCTGAAGTGTTACAGATGGGGAGGAAAAGTATCATTATCTTTCTAGTTAAATGTAAAGAGATCAAGCATTACTTCTTGTATTCAACAGTGGTTTATTTTTAGAATCTTCCTGTCAATTTTCCTTGTACTAAGACAAATTATTTCATTCTAATTATTTGAGATTTCATTGGACTGTTGTGTGTGCTGATTTTTAGAAAAGCTACAGTAAAATTGGAAGTTTTTAATCTGTCAAAAATCACAGCTGATATCTGTGAGGGGGAGAGCCTGAGGAGCTGTTAAGATTAATTACTGAAGGAGAGCTGCAATTAAGAATGAGTGGTCCAGAAATCTCCTCCAGTTAAATAGTCACTGACATTCTTCCTTTCATGAGTAATGTGTTGTGTATTCAAAAGCCAGGCTGGCAGCTTGATGTTGGTTTCATCTTGGAGATTCTTCTTCCTCCTGGGAGTGTCCTCCAGCCTGTCATGTGCATAAAGTCTGAGAGTATGTTTCCCAGACCTACTGAATTGCTTTGCTTTGTGTGTCTGCAGATGGCAAAAACCAAGGACAATATAATTGTGATGTCTAAGCCTGTCTAATTTCTCCAAGCTGTGGGTTATTATTAGGAATAGTGACTTTTTGCAGGGAGTTATAGTGAGTACTTGAAGTAATATTGCTGCCCTCAACTCCTTCAGCATTAGTCAACATCTATAGATTAGGAAGCTCCTTTTTCTGGTTGCTTCTCTCTAATTATGAGCATGTGGAAATAAGCCARGTAATCATAGAAAATCTCACCTTAATGTGATAAGACTTGAGGAAAGAGAAACATTTCATGGGCAATTCGAGATGTTCTCTCCTCTCAGTTTACATTTTATGGGAGTTCCTATAATAATTCATCCCGAGTTTTGTTTCTTTGCCAAATTGAAAGGCTAAAGATATATAAAGAAAAACGAGTTGCAGGATGCAATGCAATTGAAATCAGAGCTATATAAAGAAATGGAAATGTTTGCTTAGGAGAAACCTGCTGGAGAAGTTGGAAGGAGCTGTTTGGCATCGCCGCTGAGGCGCGTGGTGAGCTGTAATTTCTACAGCCTTTCACAAACGCTTCTGTCTTCCCTCCGCAGTCAGAACTTAATTTAGTCCCATATTCCTGACAGATCATTCAACTTTTTGCTGATGTGGTGGATGTGAATTGGGTGATTCACACCCATCACATCGGCAGAGTCCGTGCCCGTTAATCCGGCTCCGGAACCCAGRATTGCCAAATTACCCCAGCGTTCTCACTGCTGAGCTCTGTGTTTCTGAGCCGAGGGAATTTTGGGTGCAGTAGGTGTGTGTTGCTGTGTGGTAAACAGGAGGCTCGTGCAGTGCCTTTTGTCATTCCCGTGATGACTCCTGGGGTGAGGACACGCGGGAAGAACGGACGCGCTGGGGCGAGCAGCCGGGCTCCGGTTGCGCCACATTCCTCCAGCTCACGTGTGGCCTCTGGCTTTTATGCCAAGCACCTGCATTTGGTTTTGGTTTGTTTTGGAAGGAAAACAGATATTTTTGCTTGACTAYAGAAGCAGCAGCCAGTAGTTTTGTTGTTCTAGTGCTAATGTCATCTGGAAGAGTGGTTACGCGCTCTCTGAACCCGAAGGTAGTCACCAAGCTTTAAATTTCAGCACRTGGAGGGAAAAAGTGAAGCATTTTTAAGTTTTACCCGAAATCAAACCTACAGTTGAACAGAGAGGGAAGGCCAAAATGTCATCCTGTCAAGGCTTAGTGTACTATTCTTTCTAAATAAAGGACTTGGTGGGTTGTAGGTGAAATCATAGAATCACATGGTTTGGGTTGGAAGGGTCCTTAAAGACCCTCTAGTTCCAACCCCTTGCCATGGGACCTTCATGCCCCATCCTGCCTGGCCTTGAACACTTCCAGGGGTGGGGCATCTGCCAACATCACACCTCTGTTAGGACAAAATTGTCAATTTTTCCTGTTGCAGAGGAAAATAGAATGAATCGTGGAATAATAAGGGGGGCAGAATGTGGCTTCTGTATMTTCAAAGGGTGAAAACACAGGGTGATGAATCCTAAAAAAATTCCTTTCTGATCAGTTCTCTGCAGTTCCCATACCCCAGAATCCAGTGAAGCAGAGCAGAAGCAGACATTTGGGTCATGGACTATGTGAGATAGTACTATTAATTTCTCCAGTGGCTGAAGGTTTTTAAAGTACTTTATGGTTTTTGTAACACACAAAATACTGATATTGCTAGGCCGTAAATGTAGAAATAGCAGTAATTTGCTTACAAGTTTGATAATTCGACACTGATGTTTCCCCAGCTTAGAGGTTCTGTTGCAATTCCAGGGAGACACATGCTCTAGAATTCTGCAAGAGTTTTACACATTTAGCCATTACTTCCCAAGATGAAGACAGATAGTTGAGGTTTGGAGAATCCCCAAGCTTCAATTTTATTATCTTTTCAGACAACTTAGAGTGCTGTATTGTGCAAAATATCAATAAAAGAATTTAATCTCTTCCAGGTTTTCAGACAAGAAAGAGAGGCTGATGCATCTTAAAACCAAACAGAGAGAATTCCAAAAACAGTAAGTTGTAGTTATTAAATTAATATAAAAGCTAAGAAATSTCATAAAACAAAACAGTCTCTTTAAYACACTGTTGCTGGAGACAGACATAGTCCAGATAGTCATAAAACTTTCAATCATGTTTTTTCCTCTAGTGTTTTGAAGGCCATGGAAGGGAAAGAGATAACTGATCAGCTGGTGAGTTGCTCCAAGTGTCCCRTAGTCTTTAAATCCTCTGAATTCCTAGATCTCACAGTTTAAAGTTAAAATTTACCTTGAGGGCATTGTGTTGCTTTCCCAAAAAGCCTGTCGTAAGCAAAACTGAAATGAGCTCTGCAAGCAGAATGCTCCAAGCTGTCTGAATTTTTCATTTCTCACTAAGTATTTGTTCAATAACTAATTTTACTGACTTACTTTATACTAAGCACTCGTTTTGTTTGTGGCATTCTTCTGTGCACAAAACCTTGTATGAAATATTTAGTTGTTTGATCCATTTGAGAGCATCCTGCTACTTTTTGCACCGAAGCTGCTGGCTTTGTTGTTAATCATTAGTTCAGCGTGTTTGAAGTCGTTCGTGCCCTAGAGTTGCTGAATGTTCTTTTTCAGAGATGGAAAATAATGTCTTGCAAGATGAGGATTGAGCAGCTGAAACAGACCATTTGCAAAGAAAATGATGAAATGACAAGACGTGAGTAATGCCTGTGCTTTTTGTGCTGTGGAAAAACTCCCTGTGCCTTAGWGTGAAAAATCAATCGAGGTGAATTTGAGCGTTAGTTTTTAAAAAATGGGGAATTTCCAAACCGTCGGCTCTTAAATCAACTTGAAGGCAAATTGGTGAGTGGATTTTGGCCTTTTTATGCTTGGGTTTTAATTAGCAAACAGCAGCCATTATTCAGCTGGATGGAGATCGTTTTGCRACAGCTTTAAAAGCAAATGCTTAGCAGCCTGTGACTCTGGCTGTGTCCCTAGAGGTGGCTTTATTCAGTGTAGTGTTTCTGATCACTTCCTCTTGATAAAGAGGAGCAAACAGCTCTGCAGCTGTCACAGAGTTCATGAAACTGATGAATTTTAACCCACACCTGTCTAAAAATCCTAAAATCAGTGAAATATGGTGTAGGCTGGAGAGTTGCTCCATTCRGAAATTTCAGTTTTTGAAACTCATTAGATTTTTTTACACTAAATTTGTAGGGTCATTTTTCAGAAGAAATTATGCAGCTCTCCTTRCAACCTACATGCAAAGGAAGAAGAGGAAGCATATTCAGAAGCATATTGATTGAATCTGGGATATTTTTATGGCTTGAAATTCAAGAGGAGCCATACAGAGAGTGCAAGCAGAGGTATAACCTGAGAAGGGTCATAAAGGAGTAGCACAGGCTTGGGGTGAAAAATCAAAAAGGATGAGATGCAAAATGATTTTCAATGAATAAGGGGGATGGATAGTAACAATAGGAAATGTATAATAAAGAAAAGGTGAAGGGGTAGACAAGTGTGTTAATAAACAGGAAAAAGAGCAAATAACAGTGCAGAGAAGTCTGAAGCATTCAGTGCTGCCTTTGCTTCATCTTYCTGCAAAGAAAATGTGATCAGCTGTTCAGCCAGATTAGATTTTACATCATGAGAGGACTGCAGGCTAAGGAAAGGARATAGACAGCTACATATTAATTTGCTTCATGGAACCCAAGGAACAAGCTGAAGTAGTCTGTGGAGCACTTGAGAACACGTGAGGGAGGGAGGATGTCTGAGGAAACTGAAAGCAATACCTGCTTTCAAAGGGTGGAGGAAGGAAGAACCTCAGAGTGATGACACAGCCATCCTGTTACAAACCTGTGGGGACTTTGCTGGTAACTGGAAGCTAAGGTGGTTAAAAATAGACATCACTTGGTTATGATAGTCATGTTAAATTCATGTTTTGTTATTCATGTCAAATCAGCCCCTTGTCTGGGGATCGAGTGGTGTGGTGGAGGACGAAGCAGAATGTGTCCATAACTTGGGTTTGGGCACTGCCTGAAGCTGTCTTGTGAGCAAACAAAGACATTTGCTCTGGCTGTAACCCCTGCAAGGTCGACACAAGGTTAGAAAAGCTGCATTCAAAGAGTGGTGCCACTGGTCAGAACAAGGAGCTGAGGCAGGTGGAGCTCAGCAGGAGCCAGTTCCTGGCCCAATTCTGCTCCGTATTTCCCATAATAGCTCAGTGGAAGAGAAGGTGGAATGGAGAAAGCCAGGCTGGGTGGTGAAATGACTTCTGTGGAGAGCAGGACCAAATTCAAAATCATGCAGATAAATAGACAACATCATCTGAAAAGGACAAAGCCAAGCTACACATTCTTTAGCAAAGAGAAACATAAACCCAGAGTGGGGAGGTGGTGGTGAGATTTGGCAGGAAAGGAGCTGAGGAATTGCAAATTAAATAAAAATTATCAATCTCATGGTACTTCAGAAAGGTTCAGGCCTCATTCTGGGTTAACTAATGAAAGTGCTGTATTTAAGATGGAAGCAGTGCTGTGCCAGGTATTGCTTCACTGGAAGTCTGGTGTCCAATTTGAGCAATATAAAAAAGATACAAATCATCTGGAGAAAGTCTGAGAGAGTGTTGGAAATAAAACAGAAGGAATGGCTGAGAAAATTGATGGTTGGTTTAGACAAGAGGAAGTTGAAGAAAAGCAAGCTTTTCAGTAGGTAGAAGGTTATTATTATGGAGATTATGAGTAGTTTTTAGCTTGTAAAGAAAGGAGAAGAGGAAATCAATGTGACTTTGAGGAATTAGTCACCTTTTCTCAAAATGCAGCTCTAAAGATGGCAGAATGTTAGGACCAACCAGGGAGTGGAGTTCTCCCCTCTTCTATTCTACTCTGCTGTGAAATTTATTATCTGCAACTTCTGCAACTTCTCTTGATTCACAATGAACTTGATTAGATTTAACCTACAAACTGAGCTAACTATTGCCCAACTAACCTATTGTTAGCTCAGTTGCTTTTGGAGAGAGACCAGAAATGAATTCTAACTGTGAGTAGCCAATAGATCAGGAAACCAACTTGGTCACTCTTGGGCCACATTAAAAAATGTGAAAAGGTTGTTTTTCTTCTCTTGGATGTGGCGTGGTTTTATTTTCTGAAATAAGAACAATTTTTAGAAGATTGGGTTCCTGCTTTTGGAGTTGACTTTCCTGGAGACCTCAGCAATTGGTGGTGCTTAAAGTAACGTTTTAAAATCTGTGTGTTTGCCTTCTTTCTGTGCAGAAGAGTTCAAGGAGAAAGGCTTGCAAATACCTGGCAGAGCTCTCCGGGCAGAGATCAGTGTGCCTGGGCTTGCATTTATCAGGCAGTGCAGGTGTGTGGGACACAGTGGTGTCCTGAAATACTCCTGGGGACAAATTTTTAATCACCTCATAAACTGGGTCATAAAACAGAGAGAAGGGCAGTTGTGTGTGCACTGGGACTGCTGAAGAGGAAACGTGAGTGCAGTGTCTCCCCTGCTCGCCAATAATTGCTGTTGAACCTGCAGGGAAGGGAGTTCACTCTGAAACAGTGGCCTTTCAAGTCAAACATGAATGTGAAAATTGAACAGATGGACGTTTTCCTCCTCCTCTGTCCCTTGTTCTTTATGCAAAGGGAGAGTTTGGGAATATGAATGCAAGCGTTGATTGATTTTCTGTTGATGTTCTAGGAATGCGTAAAGGAAAGGGAATTACAGCTGACACACAAGGATTCTCGGTATTGCTCAGAGAAAAATTGGCTTTTCTACTGCTCCTCTAACAGGAGTCATTTGTTTATACTCTATAAACGTGAGGATTATTAGTTCCTGTCTGCATGGAGGAGCTATTCTCACCTCCTTTAATTTGGGACTTCGCATCTCCCACATACCAGATCTTCCTTCCTACCAGACACATCATGGATTGCAGCAGATCAGATGCTGGAAATAATTCCTGATGTTCAGAGAGAGCAGCCTCTGTGTCTGCAGGGGTAGGCACACTTCAAACTAGGGCACATGGAGAGTTTTAAACACGTATTTGGAGAGAGCACAAGAAATCTTTCCCTGTGCTTTTGAAAGACAGAGGTGGCTGACTCTCTCTAGCACCATGTTTGTGGAAGCTTTACTGCAGCCACTTATATTGTAGCAGAATCAGCAGATCTTAGAATCAGCAAGGTTGCAAAAGACCTCTAAGATCATCCAGTCCAACCTTGGATGCTCCAAGATGCTCTTGAAGGGTATTTTTCCAACCTCAGCATGCCTGACCCATGGAGTGAATCCAGGCAGTTGCAGCACTTCAGTTCATRAGCGCATTTCCCATTTTGTGACTGGGAAGGGAGATAGCCAGTGTTCCCTGTGGAAGSAAGGAGCCTGCTCTGTTGGGATCCAAGTGCTGTAAGAGCACATCCATGAGTGTGAAGCCCAGATAACCCACACTGACAGCAGCAGAGGTGCCCGAAATGGTGAAGGAAGATGCTATCTGCCCTCGATTTTGGCTGCAAGCAGGGCAGGGCTCCTTTGGCCAGCACGATGCAAACATGTACAGTCAGGCTATTTCTGTCAGGATGATTACCTCAGGAGTTTAATTAAACTGGGAAATCTYGGCTTTTGTGCTCCAAATCCAAAAATAGCTGGGTAAAAGATAGGAGAAGAATAATCCCAATTGCAGTCTCTTTGGAGATCTTCAGAGGAGATTAACAAGTTGCACCACTGAGCAGCTGGAAGATGTTAATAGTTTAGCAGGGTTTTCTGTTTTAAGCTGCCATAGATCTTGTTTTCCATAAATATTAATAAAGCTTTTCTCAAGCTTTTCCTACAAGCACCTCCCAGCTCCTTTTCCAAGGGATAACATCTGCCGCTGTTCTCCCAGACACAGAGGGGCTGCTGAGGATTAAAGAGGAGAACCAGAAGCATTATCGCAGGGCTCAGAGGCACCAGGAGAAGAAGGAGAAGATCCAGAAGCACAACAGGAAGCTGGGAGACCTGGTGGAGAAAAAAACCTACGACCTGAAAACCCAGTACGAGCACCTGGCAAACCTCCGTCGAGCGCACATCCTGGAGCTGACCTCSGTCATCTTCCCCATTGAAGAAGTGAAGACAAGCATGAGGTATGGGAGGCTTGTSCTTTTGGGCTCATTTTGCTTAGATTTAGACACCCAGAAGGGAGTTTTGTCAGTCTAAGGTGGGTGCTTTGGCTCGCTTAGGGGAGGAGGAGGAGGTGTGTTCCCTGAAGGCAAAGCATCTCACCCCGAGAAAGGTTGAAGATCAAAGAATCTGAACCTGGAGGTGCTTGCATCTCCCTACTGAGAGATCTGAGCTATGTCTCCAATGTTAAACTTCCTTAAAATATGGATGCCCCATCCCTRGAAGTGTTCCARRCCAGGTYGGATGGGGCTTGGAGCAACCTGGTCTAGTGGAAGGTGTCCCTGCCCATGGCAGGGGAGTTGGCATGAGGTGGTCTGTGAGGTCCYTTCCAACCCAAACCATTTGGTGATTGTACAAAAATAGGCAATTAAAAATCCCAGAACCAATGACAGTAGTTTCGGGAATGAGGAGTTCTGCAGGARTGGTCTATAAGGTCCCTTCCAACCCACCCTATTTTAGGATTCTACAAAAACAGCCAATGAAAAATCCCAGAACAAACGACAGCAGTTTGGGGACCGAGGAGTTTAGCGGGAGCGTTCCTACGAGCGTTCTGCCCTCGGTGGAGCCCGGCTCGGTGCCTGCGTGCATGATCCTATTTTTACCACTCCTTCTCCAACACTTTGGGGCCCTGCAGGGACCCTGCGGACGTGTCCTCCGAGAGCGACAATGCCATGACCTCCAGCACGGTGAGCAAGCTGGCGGAGGCGCGGAGAACCACGTACCTGTCCGGGAGGTGGGTGTGTGACGACCACAACGGGGACACCAGCATCAGCATCACGGGGCCCTGGATCACCCTGCCCAACAACGGGGACTACTCGGCTTACTACAACTGGGTGGAGGAGAAGAAGACCACACAAGGGCCTGGTAAGGAGCAAGRGCTGATTCCAGGCAGTTGGGATGCTCCAGAAGGTTTGGGCACTGAGGAGCAGTTGASCGGTCCACGTGTTCTCACCCTGAGCCAGAAATAAATGCCAGTGTAGAAGTTATAGAAGGTTCCCTGCCCGGTTGGAAATAGATGATCCTTAAGGTCCCTTCCAACCCAAAGCATTCTGTGATTTTATGATTAGTGTGCTGAAATCTTTTCCATGAAATGCTCACTGGGACACACAGCGCAGTGAAATAGAGAAAGTTAATTATTCACAGTTTTGACACAGTTCACATGTCATCATCTTAACAGGAATTCCAAGAATTACTATTTTCTTCCAACTTCTGACAGATTTCACTGGAAATGATTGCTAGATTCAGGCTGTTCTCCATACTTAGAAATGACATATTCCAGAGTAGACTTTTGTAACATATTAACACACCCACCGAGGCTTCACTTAAAACAAGGCTTTTCATGTTGTTTTTATTTCTTTCAGATATGGAACATAATAACCCTGCTCATACCATCAGTGCTGCATTGTGCTATGCAACTCAGCTTGTTAACACTTTGTCTCTCATACTTGATGTAAATCTTCCCAAGAAGCTCTTCAACAGGCAAGTAAACACAGCAGGTGAATCAGTGATCTTAAATCAGATTAGTTTGRGGAACAAAGCCATGAATTGGAGCAGCTTTTGTGGTAGCATGGGTGGCTCATGGATTTTTGTGCTGTTTGAGGGGAGGGCTAGCAGGATTTTAGACCACAGTTAACAGTCCCTCCCTCCTTTTCTACTTGCTGGGAGAAGGCCAAGCATCACAGTGGAAAATAACACCTTTCTAATTGACATATTCAGCATCTTCAAATGAGAAATGAAATATGACAGTCTCTGAATGGCACTTTTCATTTTATTGGAYCCCACTGTGCTTCACAAAATCCCAGCCCAATTCAGCAGCTCTTYAATAGCTCCCCTACCTTCTGTGCTGTAGGACAAGGCCTTATAATATGGCATGACAGCAGTGTMATTCCCAATGGGATAAAATGCCCATGGGGAACATACCTGGCTGCCAGATCTGGGAGTGCCTTGCATCAAACCCTGTTTGGACTGAAAAGCACTGTTAGATTTTTTGATGTCAGTGTGGAGCAGCTGGGATCTGTACAGGAGGAGCTGCAGACCTGGTCAGACTCCCAGGGGTCTCAAATATGCTGCTGAGATTCTTTTAAGTGTTTGAAATGATGGTTGTCAAAGTGAGGGCACAAAAGTTGTGTAGGGTTGCAGCTTCTTCCCACCCCATGGCTGGGGGGGGTTGGAACCAGATGATCTTGAAGGTCCCTTCCAACCCAAACCATTCTGTGATTCTCTGATTTTATTTGGGTGTTCAGCCCTCACAGAAGGAGAAGGCTGGGGACAGGAAATGATGCAAGATTTACAAGGAGATGTGAAACAGTTTGGCTCTGGTGGATCTCYGAGTTCCCTACAGTTCACACCACCTGTCCTGTGGAACCTGGTCAGGCCAGGACAAGCAGAGCTTGTTGATAAAATGCTCACAGTCCTGCTAGGTGAAAAATTAATCTCCTGAGCACTTTAAAACTGGCTGTAAACTTTAAACAAGTGCTCACTGCGAGGATGTTTACTCTCCAGGATTTGTTAGGGAGCCAGAGCACGGAATGCTGATGTCTCCAGTATTCTCACAGCATTTTGCTTTCTGTATATTTGTGTGTGTGTGTGGTGTTTTTAACAGTGAGTTCTGTGGAGAGAATCTCAGCAGGCACAGGTTCACACGGGCAGTGAAGAAGCTGAATGCCAATATCCTTCACCTTTGCTTCTCTCAGGTAGGGGGGAGGCACATTTGGATGCTTTAAATAGCTTTTCAAATATCACATGTGCCTGCTGGTTTTCTCCAGGAACTGATCACGTTTTTTTTCCCCTTCCCCGTGGCAGCATGTAAATTTAGATCTGTTGCACCCACTGCATACCCTCAGGAACCTCATGTACCTGGTCAGCCCAGACACCGAGAACCTGGGCAGGTAAGAAAAGCAAAATCTCAGCTCTCCTGTGGCTGAATCCCTTTTGAATTTACTCCTTGCCTTGTTACTTACGGGGGAAATTCTCTTCTGCTGTCCCCATAGATCAGTCCTCAGCACAGAAATCAGAGGATTCTGTTCCAGGAGGAGGCAAGACAGGACAGGAAAAGGGGGTCCTGAGTAGGAAATTGAATTTCACAGACACGTGTTTGCTGTGCTTCTGCCTGTGGCAGGCTCAGCTGGAGGCTTTGTAGCTGGTGATGGACTTATTTCCCCTACACCCAGAAGCAGGAACTCCTTCCCTCCAGGGAACAGCAGCACATGTGCCAGGCAGCCTTGCCATGCTCYAAATGTGACCTTGCCCACGCCTTGCCAACATGTAAATACCTGAGAGCATCCAGTAAAACAAACCTTGAAAAGAATCCCAGGCAAACCTTTCCCAAAGTACTTCCAGTCAATGAACTCCCTGGACCAAAGCTGACCCTTCAAATAATATTAATTTATATGTAAATTAAGATTAAAGACAACTTTTCTCTTAGCTTAGAACATGATGTAAAGAACAACAGTTCTGGCCTGCATGCACCAGGTTTAATAATTTTTTTTTTTTTTTTTTTTTCCCCCACAACTTAAATATAAGAAACCAAACAACACTGATTTCCCATTGGGATAATCCAGCCACAAGTCACTTGTGCCCAAGACAGTCTGCAAATATTTGTTTGATGTGCCCTGGTGCTTTATTTCCCCCTTAAGCACAGTAATGTTCTGAAATCTACTTTTCTGCTTTGTTCTCATGTACAGATCTGGTTTTATTCAAAAACCTGCAGTGYCAGTAAGAGGAACTTCCTGTTCCCACTTACCTTGTGTTCTCTGGATAGATCCCTACTGATTCAGCCCAAAGACATGGGGAGCCACATCTTTGTAATATAGCTTGGTTAGGAAAAAAATCTCTGCTTGCTCCTGAAAACAAGGAGAGTGCTGGAAATACCCAGAGGATGGAGATCTGTGTCCTGAAAGGAAAGCAGCTGCTCTGAAAGGTCCAAGGGCCACAGTGGGTACCTSTGCAGGTGTCACAGAGCTCCACATGCATCAGCTGGGTCCAGGTAGTAAAAGGAAGGGTTACAGGAGAGTTGGACAAAATTCCCACCAGGCTGCTGAATGGCTTTACAGACACCACTGGGAGCAAGGAGCCCGAGCTGGTTGAAATGAGGCACATGCACTCCACGCAGAGATTAATTACCCACAGGAATGAAGGTGGGGATTCTGTTTCCCTCTGTCATCCTCTCGAGGCTGGATGAGTTTCTGGAATGGATGCTGTCATCAGGCAGGAGTTGCTGGGCTCAGGACAGGGAGAGCGGGTGGAACGCAGTGGCCTTTGAGAGAGGAGGTCACTKGAGATGATCTCATGGTCCCTTCTGGCCTCAAACCTGATGACTCCCTTCTTGTGTTGCCTTGTTAAGCAAAAGGCTTTGCCAGGAGGCAGCGCTCCCATTCCCTTCTGGATTATGAAAGAGGAGTGTTTGCCTTTAATTTCTCAGCTGGCTGCAGAGTTTGCAGCAACCAGCTCTCTTTATTTTCCTTTAGATGCCTAAGCCTGTAGTTGCCTGACAATCTCCTTTATATGCTACTGTTTTCCTATCCATATAATTTTACCAAGCTTTAATTATCTGGATTAAATTTTTCCGTGATAAAATCACTGCTTTAGGCTCCTTCTCCACTAAGGCTGGAGGTACTTTTGCCTGTGTTAAGTGGTTACTGTGTTTAATGGTTGGACTCAGTGATCCTGGGGGTCTTTTCCAACCTAAATGATTTCATGATTCTGTGAAACTCTTGGTCGTGTTCACTGGGCAGTTTTGTGGTTCGGAATGAACTCTGTCAGGGATGCTGTTTGCTGTGGGGAATCTGCCTTTTTCCGTGGAATTCAGGCAGCCCACAGCAGTGGGATGGGGCAGGATGCAATCGCTTCTCCCACCAGGCAGTGGCAGCAGGGAACTCTAAGTCAGAGCACAGGTGGGTTTGGGCAGGACCCTGGAGATGCAGCTCCAAGCAGAGCCAGTGCTCGGGACTGGAGCATCTCCCTTCTGAGGAAAGGCTGAGGGAGCTGGGGCTGTTCACACTCAAGAGGAGATGCTGAGAGGGGACCTCATCCCTGTCTGTGCCTGCAGGGAGGGCTCAGAGCAGGGACCAGGCTCTGCTCTGTGGGGCCCAATGGCACCAGAGGAACGGGCAGGAACTGATCYCAGGAAGTTCCACCTGAACATGAGGAAGAACTTCCSTGTGCAGTGACCGAGCACTGAACAGATTGTCCAGAGAGGGTGTGAGGTCTGCCTCACTGYGGATATTCCAGACCCATCTGGACASAATCCTGTGCCGTGTGCTCTGGGATGTCCCTGCTGGAGCAGGGAGGYRGGAMCAGATGACCCACTGTGGTTGCTTCCATCCTGACCCATTCTGGGATTCTGTGTGGTGGGGGTTGGAGTGTCTCCAGGGCAGACCCCACAGCCTCTCTGGGCAGCCTGTTCCAGTGTTTGACCAGCCTCAGAGTGAAGAAGAGGTGGAGGTGTCRCTTGAGGCAGAGTGGGAAGTCTCCACTGTGGAGTTGTGCCAGACCTGTGAGTTGTAGCTACACCCCGACAGAGCTGAGCCCTCTCAGCCTGGCCAGGGCTGGTGTTGGAAATTAAAGCTGTTCCACATCAAGCCGAGATTCCCACCACTGGAGCTCTGAGTTATCACCAGGAGCTTTTCCTGTTGTGTGTGTGTGTCTGGCTCTCCCTGCCAGAGCAGAACAGCTCTTCCACCGTTCCTGCTCCGTGGTCTGGAACCGTGTCCCTTCCTGGGCCAAGTGTTTGTGTTRTGAGCGGGGTGAAGCAACGTTCTCTCTGCAGTTCCTCTGCCAGCTGATAAATCCAAAGGTGTTTGGATTTGTGGCAGAGCAGGGTGCTCTGGAGTGCCCAGCAGAGAGGACAGAGGGGCTCACGGCRCCGTGTCCGCACCCACAGGTCCGGCCCTTTCGAGATCAGCGCCGACCTGGAGGACTCCATGGAGTTCGTGGAGCCCAGCGGCGCCGGYGAGACGGACGAGAGCGGCGACGAGCGCGTGAGCGACGAGGAGACCGACCTGGGCACGGACTGGGAGAACCTGCCCAGCCCCAGGTTCTGCGACATCCCCTCGCAGCAGGCGGAGATGCAGCAGAGCCAGAGCACCCAGGCGTCCCAGCCCATCGCCAGCAGCAGCGCGGGCGGGATGATCTCCTCCGCCGCCGCCTCGGTCACCTCGTGGCTCAAGGCCTACACCGGGCACCGCTAGCGGGGGCTGCGCCGCGAACCCCTCCCCGGCCGGGCTGTAGTCGACCTTTCCCTATTCAGTTAAGTAGTGCCTGGAACAAAGGAAAGGTCGGACTTTCGTTTTTGTAAAACCGGAAAAAAACCTTTTTATTTACCCAAGATGACTGTGACGGCCCCGTTTTGTAAACTAGCTCCGTGCTCCCGGCGGATCCCGTGAGGGCGCTTTGTGTCTTGGTTCTGTCTGCATCGAGTGTCGAAGGAAAAGGACCTGGCAACCTCCAGCTCTGCTTTCTGAAGGAGAAACAGATTTTGGAGTGTTTGGATCGGGATGAGTGCAGAGAAGGCTGCTCAGGGCGCGGTCTGGACAGTGGTGCAAATGCAGTTCCCACTTTCTTAACTCCTTACAGGGTTTTCCTTTGTGTGTGTGTGTTTTAAATCTGTCTTGCGTAATGCAAAAATGCGTATTTCTAAATTTTTTTCATTCAGGACATGAAAATTATGCATTTTTAACATGTTTTCTAATCTCTGTTGCCATATTTTTAATACAAACAATCAGCATGGACAGGGAATTCACACAGCAAATTGCKCTTGTTTTAGATTTGGTTGTGAACCTTTTCCCAGTTTTGCCATAGAAAACTGGCTTGTTTCATGCTGTCTCCACTGGTAGGTGTTCYAGAAGCTTCGTGTTGTGCTGTCTGAGGCACACAGGCTCTGTACTCTTGTTACCATACACCAAAGAAACACTGGACGTTCTCTTGCTAGACCCACAGTCGATGCTGGTACAGAATTGCATTGTTGCAATAATACCCATCTGTTGCCACACCATGTTGCCACTTTTGAGCATTAGAAAAACCTCATTTCAAGCCAGTTTGGTGAAGTCACGCGCTCTCCACACTACAYGTGTTTTTAACCCTATTTTATTGTGTGTTTATGGTGGGGTTTTCTGTTTACTGACTGCCAAGAAGTTGCTTTGGTTTCCCTGGCGCAGCTGCCTCGTGAAACCAGGGGAGGGAGGATGCTGACAGCTGAGGTGGTGAGCAAGGGCTCCTCCTCTTCCTCTGCCTTGCAGGACGGGGCACTCACGGAGGGTTTGCTCAGCAGAGCTTCCAACGTTTACATTTAGGGCTGGGACAGTTCCTCCAGAGGGTCAAACAAGGTAAGAGCCTCCCGCCCTCCCTCCACGAGGGAGGATTTCTGCCACTGCCCCRGAGCTGGTGGGGACACAGCGAGGCTGTGGTGAGTGAGGCCATGTCCCTCCATGCTCCCAGCTCCAGGGCTGGCTTTCCCAGCTGCCTCACGGGGTGTTCTGTGGTGGATTGCTCTGTTCCTCCCCAGGCCTGCCAGCACTGCCACTGCCCCCACCCAGGACGGGTGGGAAGCCAGTTCTGGCAGTGACACCCGCGTGCCCCACGCCGGGGGGGGGACCAGCTGAGTACTGTCTCCCACCCCCCCCCTCCGCCATGGCAGCTCCTCTTTAGCCCTGAGGTTGGGCATCTGTTTTAGTAGTTTCTTTTAATTTTTCTTTTTTTGTTTCTTGGGGTTTTTTTAAACCAAAGACCCTTAACTCCGCGCGAGCACCGCGCACGTTGTTGGACAACGCCACCCTCGCTCCTGCCCCTCTTTGGGTCTAACGGTTGGGTTTGTTGTAGGAGAACAGCCCAGGCCCCTTGGCTGCTGCAGCCTGATGGGGGCCAGTGCCCCCAGCCCCACTGCTAGGCTGGGCCCAGGGGCTGTGGGCTCTGTTGGCTCGTGGCACTTTATCACTCGCAGCTCTGAGCAACCAGCACACACCAGTATTGGAACCTGGGCTCACAGCCCAGCCCCTTCTGCTTCCCTGTATATTTTGCACTGGATCCCACCATCTAAATACCTTTTTTTTGTTGTTTTTTAATAGGCATTTCAGTCCCTCTTTTGTTGCTGCCTTTGTGCTACTTTGAGCCCCGGAAGGTCAGGCCATGACTCGGCTTTGTGCACTGTCACTGACTGAACTTAGGGAAAGAAAATCCAACACAATAACTTTTCTAAGCCATATACTTCCTATCCATGTTTTCCAAAATAATTTATTTGCAACCCTGTCATACTCTGAGAGTGCACAAAGGCACCGTGAGGGTGTTCAGAGGGGTTGGGGTGGGGCTTTTCGGGGAACGTTTTTTTGTAACAGAACACAAGGTTGGGGTGGTTTTTTTAAAAGTGTTTTGCACATGTGTAGCCGAGGAAGAATTGTGTGTGTGTCCAAACCTTGAGTGCAATCACCAGGATTCGTTTTCCAGGTTGTTTGGGGGGGGTGGGGAGGGAGGGCAGGAATATCTGTAATTATAGGTATTTGAAGGCAGCCAGCTGAGAGTTTACAAAACACTTTGCGTAGCATGAACGGGAGAATTTCAGTTCAGGCCGGGACTGCTGGTGGTGACCACTGACCTGGGGTGGCCGATTTGAGCTGCCAAGGAAGAGCCTGATTTCGGGGGCCCAGCCCTCTGTGGAAAATCAGGTGCCTGTGCAGGGTCTCGCGTGGGACACCCAGGGGTGGCTTTGTCACCTGCGGGAACTCGCGGCCCCTCTCTYGCAACTTCCGGACTAAGATGTAACTAAACACAAATGGTTTGGGTTTGGTTTGTTTTGTTGTTTTTTTTTTCCTTCTAAATTTTATTGTATTATTGCAATAAATCTTTAACAGTAATTTTTTTTAAAGTTGTATATTTATGACTGTTACTTCTGTGTGGTTGGTTTTTCACCGTGCTGGGCAAAGTACACAAGAATTTCCAGCCTTCAAAGCATCACAGGGACCAGACCTGTTACAGTGCAATCAGTCGTACAGCGGTGGAATAAGCAATACCCATTCTAAAAAAATACTCTTACATAAAATAACTGCATCTCCATGGGAGCAGGGGGTGGAGTCCTGCACAACACACACACACACACACATCCCTCTATGTACATGTAAACGGGTAAACCTCTCCTGTGAGCCTGGCTTGGGGCTGCTCCTGTGCCGGGTGACCTTGGTTTCTGCAGGTGCTGGATTCCTCCTGCATGCAAAGGGACACGCTCCTCATCACAAGGTCATTTCAGGATGCTCGAGTGTGTCTTTTTAAGGATGGAGTTATTAAAGTGAAGTGGTGTCAGAGCAAAAGGGATGGGAAAGGGCCAAGCAGGACCTGGGGGCCTGGTCAGCCCATGCCTTACAGGCTSCTGGATGATGGAGGAGGGACAACCCCTCCCACTGAATTTTTTGTGACATAGCTGAGGGGGGGGACTGATGCTCCGTGATTCCTGGCTGTGGGATACTCAGGAGCRGGAGCAGCAGCCACATGGGGCTCCTGCACACAGAGCTGGGGCAGTTCGTGGCCTCGGTCACAGCACAGTCATGGCCACTGGCAAAGCCAAGGGCTGAGCTCAGCTCGTGGTGACAGGATGCTCAGGTCACTTCTGATAATCAGAACCACCAGCAGGAGGTTTTGTCCTCTGCCCACTCCAGTTTGTGGCAGGAGAGCAGCCTGACAACGCCCCGAGACCTATCCCTACGCCAGGATTGCCTGGACCAGCCAAAGGCAGGTGGGAAGGAGGAACAGCCCAGGGTGAGGCTTCAGCACCAATTCCACCATGCAAGAAGTGGGAGTCAAGACAAAGGTTGGATCTGTCAGTGCAGTTTTGTGCAGGTGTGAAATCCTAGAATGATTTGGCTTGGAAGGGATCTTAAAGATCACCTCATTCCAACTCCCTGCCACGGGCAGGGACACCTTCCACCAGACCAGGTTGCTCCAAGCCCTGTGCAACCTGGCCTTGGACACTTCCAGGGATGGGGCAGCCACAGCTTCTCTGGGCAACCTGTGCCAGGGCCTCAGCACACTCACAGCCAGGAATTCCTTCCCAATATCCCATCTAACCCTGCTCTCTGGCAGTGGGAAGCCATTCCCCCTTGTCCTGTCACTCCAGAACCTTGTCCCAAATCCCTCTCCAGCTCTCCTGGAGCCCCTTTAGGCCCTGGAAGGGGCTCTGAGGTCTCCCTGGAGCCTTCTCTTCTCCAGGTGAACACTCCCAGCTCTCCCAGCCTGGCTCCAGAGCAGAAGGGCTCCAGCCCTCAGAGCATCTCCATGGCCCTCACAACAATTCCAGGGGCTGGCACAGGGCAGATGCTGCAGAGAGTGACCTGGGTCCAACACAAGGAGCTGAGCTCTGCTGTAGCATCCCAGGACTTCTCCACAGGGAGCAGGGCCCAGCAAAGGGAAAAGCTGCTGCAGAAACACGATGGAGCAAGAGCCCAACCACAAGCCTCAGCCACAGGCAGCTTTCTCAGTGGTGTCCATGCCAGGAGAGCCCCAGAGCTCGATGAAAACTGGAAGCTTGTGGACAATGGAAATGTTATTACAACTTCTTCGCAGGCCTATCTGGAAATTCAGTCCAGACACTCCAACTGCTCCCAGGCAGGGAAGTCAAGCACATGGTGCAGTCCTTCGTCCTCATTTCTAAACACTGAACTTTGTAAATCCAACACTGGGTTGTTTTCTTTTAAATGCTGCTTAGGAAAAACCCCCGATATTCATCAGACCTTGGCTTCTCCCTGAACCATCCCTTAAGGAAACAGAAATCTGCACTTTACAACGTTACAGGAAAAAAAAGCCTGCAGGCAGCTCAGCATGGCAACACTCGGAACCAACCCACTTCTGGATGCAAAAGCTTGCTCTGTAAAACCATTTTTAACAGCAATGCTGTGCAGGAGGGACAGTTCCGGCAGACAACGTAATAAATGATGTATAAACCAGCCCACGCTCCCAGCCAGCCTGGGGGGAGGGCAGGGATGGGGCAGGGTAGACAGCAAGTTGTCCTCCGGATTTACCTGCTCCAAGAACAAAATAGCCTCATGATATTGTTTCATCCTCRTTTTCCCCCTTGTTCAACAAAGGTGACCAAAATCTCACACCCTGTTCCAAGTGAAATGACCTCACTGGCCCCTTATCCAATTACAAAATATTTTCCTCTGCTGCTCCATTCCAGCCTCGCAGGGACTTTCCTCGCTGCTGTCAGCCTCAAGTTTTCCAGAGTCTTGGGTGGGGGTGCAGGAAAGCAGCTTCTTTCCCCTTTCCCTTAGTCAGAATTAAGCTGAAGGCCTTTGATGCTGGAAGTTGTTTTGCTGCTCGTGCGGGCGCAGCCGAGGGAGCAGATGGAAGTTCGGGTGAAGCCTGCGCCCCGTTAGAGGGTGAAGTCACGGATTAACGAGGGATCCTGCTTTTCCTCTCCCTCTTCCCAGCCGATTACAAGGCGGCCGCACCCTCCTTTCAGATTCCTAATTTCATTCCTCCTGGTTGTCATCATGTCTGCAGCGCAGGGACGCTGAGCAGCCCCGGGAGGGGCGGCTGGCGCCCGGGGTGGCAGGAGCAGGTGAAGGCAAAAAATAAAACCAGCACCTCCTTTCAATCTCCCTGAAAACCCTGAGCTCACCCAACCCACATTTCAGGCTGCCAGGGCTCGGTTTTCCTTCTCTCCCTGTTAATGGAAAGAATAAATGACCTGCCTTCAAACCCTCCTTTGTCCTCTCGCTCCGAAAGCAGGCGAGGCACTCCCTGCGATCCCAGGGCAGGTGGAGGTGGGCGGCTCAGCCTGGCCCCCACAGGCAGCAGTTTCCCACATCTTGCTGAYCCAGCACCAAAGGACAGAGAACAGGATAAGCCAGGTGCAGGGCCACCCCAGCCCTGCCCTTTCCAGGTGCTCCCTGGGGTGTGCAAGGCCCAAGGAGAGCCCCACRGGAAGGTGGCAGCGGCTCTTCTTACACCAGGTCAGAGATTTTGGCTGCTCCAGGAGGAATGGTGAGAGCCAGGAGTCCATCCGTGCCCTGAGAAGGGGCAGAGAAGCAGCAACAGCACCAAGTGGGGGAGAGAAGGGACGTGGACAGTGGGAAGGCAAGGCTGCACGCTGCCTTGGGCTCCCTGGAAAACGGCTGCTGCTCCCCTGACTGAGCTGGATGCGGCTGCTGCACTGGCCAGGATCCATTCCCAGATTTCCAAACCATCCACGCTCCAAGGGGTGTAGCTGGAGGCTGAGGTCTGGCTCACAGCAGGAGAGGAATGTATTCAGGGAAGTCGTCCAATGGATGCCACGCTCCGCTCCCATTCCGAGTTTGAGGAATCACTGTGCATCTGACACAAACCTCCACCATTCCCCTGGGAAGTACCAGCTCACAGCACTGGGACCAGAGGGCAGGGGCTGCAGCAGAGCAGGGCAAAGCACTGCAAGGATTCTTCTGGCAAGGGAAAAATTCCATACAGAGCAGATAGGAAAGCTTCCAGCACAGCACAGAGCCGAGGCAACTCCAGACCCACACTCCATCCTCGAGCATCCAGGASCAGGTCAGGTGCCCACACAAGAGCCAAGAAGCAGGATGACCAGAAAGTGCCTGTTTTCRCAAGCTTAACACACCTAGCACCAGAATTCCCGATAAAAGGAGCCTCTGCTGCACGCAGGGATGGCAGGAAGGAAAAGAAAAGCTGGAATCTGTGAATGTTACAGCAGGGAGTTCTCCMRGTACTAGAGATTKGGGGGGTTTTTGTTTCTTTGTTAGYAGGAGGACAGGTTTGCTAGAGAAAGCACACTGCACGTCTGAACTACAGCACAGCACCAAGTTTCTGCCACGTGTTTTACAGCATTTTTATTTTGGGGCAAAAGTCTTACAAGAGAAAGTCTGGTAMGGCAGATCTAGAATGCACATTTTATTTATGTAAAAAAAAAACCCCAACCAGACAACATGGGTAAGGGAGACAAGAACTTTTTTTATATTCTGACTATACAATAATAATCCTCTTTTTTTTTTTTAATCCACTGCCACGCTACTATAATGGATCTGTTCTATAGTCTAAGTTTCAGGTTGTCCAGTTAAGTTGTCTGCAGCTTCTTTAAACAAGTTGACCTTTACCTGTTTAGAGTTTCTTCTCAGAAACATTCATATATTATACAGGATATACAGATTTTGAAACAAGACACTTAAAAACACACACACCTATAGCCGCAACACTGGGATAGCTGCATTGTAGGGGTTACCTTGTTCAGCCAGCTGTAGACTCTGTATGTACAATTAGTTTTTATAGTGTTATTTACAGAGATGGACTAAAAGCTCTCTTTAATCTAAAAGGTAAAGGCTCTTGTGTTTGAGTATGTGCAGTTTCATAGCCCTGTGGGGGGAAAAAAAAAAAATCACGACAATTATATACACTGTAAACAGCACAAGGCATGAGAATCTCCTCCTCCTCCTCCCCCAAACAATCTCGCAGGAAAGTGTATGTGCACTAATATTCCTCTTCCACCTCGGCTCCCRCTCCTCGGGTTTTCTTATGGATAGCACGGTTAAAGCTGTGGCAGGCAGGGACCCAGTGATTGTCGTGGAGACCCAACTTACAGCCCGGGATGCCCTTCTGGGACCGGTGACAGCACATCCAGTAGCCAGGCCCGTAGGGCAGAGCCTGGCAGTAGGGCTTGGGGTGCCACCGGCACAGGGACACGTCCCCCTTCACGTATTTCTTCTTGCACTGCTTGCAAGGGTCCTCCCGGTACCGCGGGTCGCGGACCCAGCGCGAGTCCGCCGGCCTGATGTTGTAGTACTCAATGATGAACTTGAAGTAGTAGCAAGTGCATTTTAGGGCAACCAGGCTCCTGGTAGGGAGCAATCCAAAGATCTTCACGATGATGTGGTGAGGCAAGAAGGCCATGTACTGCTGAGGCTCCAGAAGCTGCTGGATTTTAAACCTGGTCTCCAGAAAGTCATGCGAAACCTGCCTTTTCAGGCAGGAAGCATCAAGTACTTGCAAAGCCCCTTCTGTGGGAGGGACAGAGGGGGCCGATGGCTCTGTAGGGACACTGCTTCTGACACATGATGTGCCAGATGCCAGGGCATCCTCATCCTCATTTTGGGCTACTTCCCCTGGCTTCTCCTGGGTACTCTCCCGCCGTGGCTGTTGCTCGTGAGCAGCAGGCTGCTCACCCTGGAGGAAAAACAGCCTCCCCGGGAGGGAATCCTCCCCGGAACCGGAGCTGGAGAGCTTCTCCTTCCTGCASCCTTTCTCGGTCTTGGTGACTGATATACTGATGCACAAGGGCTCCTTCCTGCCGGGATGCAGGCTCTGCTTTGGGAAAATCACAGGCTCTTTCGACGTACAATCAACAGTCGCRTTCTTGCTCTGCAAGGGATCCGGTGGCGGCCTGGCAGCAGCYGGGCACGGGTTCGGCACAGCCCTGGGAGGCTCAATCCGTGTTTCGCCGTCGCTCCTGCCGGCCGCCATCGCCAACACCGCGTGGGCAAGTCCCGAATTCACGTTCCCCACCCGGGTATCCAGCCCAGGAGGAAAAGGCTGCCGGGCAGAGGCAGCGCCGTCCCACAGCTCGGTGTCACCCAGAGGGCCACAGCGGCCCCCGTACGCGGCCTCCGCCACCCCCGCCTCCCCCAGGCCATCCCCCTGCGCCAGCCCCCCCGGGACGCCCTCGCCCGCCTCTCCCTCGGGCTGGGTGCCGCTGGCCAGGAGCACCCTCCCGACGTTCCTGCGGAAGCTGTTGTTGCGGGAGAGGCTCCCGGCCTCGCGCTCGCTCTGCCGCCTCAGGCACTCCGACTCCAGCCTGGCCACCATGTCCAGCACGCGCACGGGCTCGCCCTGGGGCTCGCCGGGGCCCCTCTCCGCCGGYGCCTCGCACGGCCCGGCCGGGGAGAAGGGCTCGGAGCCGGGCAGGGCCCCCTTGGGCTGGGCGCTCAGCCTGGCGGCCGAGGCGGCCGCGCAGGTTTTCGCGCAGTCCACCAGCAGAGCGCTGGCCCGCTGCTCCAGGAACGCCACCATCTCGATGACCGACAGCGAGCGGCCCGGGAACGCGCCCTCTCCGCCGTCACTCCCGAAGTGCACCGAGCAGTGCTCGATGCCGCAGGCGAACGGCTCCGGCTGGGAGCACCTGGCGTTCGCCTCCCTCATTCTCTCCAGTTGGATTTTGGCTTTTTTAAGATCCACCGATTTTTTCCTGCGCTTGGCCGTCCTCCCGTCGATATCCCACGTGCTCTTGATTTTCATGGAGCCCATCCGGGTGCTGCTGCTGCACTGCTGGGCGGCGAAGAAGGCGATTTTCTCCTTCGTGTTGCCGGGTTTCACCACGGCCCAGACATCCAGCGGCCCTTCCCCTTCTTCTCCCTGGTGGATCGTCGCGGACAGGGCGTTCTTCTTTTCCCTCGCGCTTGGACCGTCCGCTGGGCCTTTCCCGTTCATATTGCACATAGTATTTGGATAAATAATCCCCAGAAGCTTTTGAGATGGAGTCACGAGGGAGGGTTTTGGGAAAACGCTCAGTTTGGTGCAGTTGGTGTATTTTTCTCCTTGTGCTGATCCCTGGTGGCCTCGCAGGGAATCCTGGCTTATTTCTGGAGATCGCTCTTTCTTCTGTAACTTGAGATATGGCTTTAAGTGCATACCAGAAACCCTGGAAAAACAGAAAGGGAAGAAGTTATAGTTGCAAAATATGCCTGTCTGGAATTRGAGAAGGTGGCCCAGAGGAGGCACCAGCCCACACCTCAAGAGGAACCACATGAGAAAGGAAAAGAGCCACCAAGGCTGYAATATCCACCCTTGGAGAACTTCCTGCAGTAGGAGAGAACTTCCCATTAGAGCAATCTGTTTCCAGGCAGTTGTAAGGAGAAATCCTAAAGTTTAAGTTGTATCAGTTGTGAAAACATAGCTCGTGGTTCATTCTTGAGCTAGAGCCATCCTTCTGCCTGTTCATTCCTTAATCCAGTTGTAAGGTACACACAGGTCACAGAGTTTATCTGGACATCAGCTACCAGATACACTCTTTCCAGTAGATCAAGTGTGGTTAAGGCTGAAAAGGGTGTATGTGGTAGGTGATATCCAGGTCACTAGCAAGAGTAATTACATTAGTCAGAAATCCCAGGAGATATCTAATCTCCTAAYACCACCCAAAATSACAGAGTGGTTCGGGTTGGAAGGGACCTTAAAGACYATCTTGTTCCACCCCCTGCCACCTTTCACTAGACCAGGTTGCTCCAAGCCCCRTCCAACCTGGCCTTGGGATGCAGCAGCCACAGCTTGTCTGGGCAATGAAACCTTTCCTTTAGCATATTGACAATGGCAAATTTGGTGACTTTCCCATAAGGCTCCTTATGTTATACATCAGATGCCCACCCAAAAGTGACAGCAGCATCACGTCTGGCTGAGGAGGACCACTCTCAAGGACATGATTTTACAGTCAGGAATTCCAGAGCTCTGAAGGACCACTTGGATGCTGCTGACACTGCAGCAGCAGCCCTTCTGCAGCAGTCCCAGGCACCCAACTCCTCCAATTCTGTCACACCTTCGCAGTCATCTTCCATTCAAAGCTCAGAAACGCAGGAGCCCGGGGCACTGCCACACAGCATGCAACCACCAGGAGACTCCAGGCTCTTCTCCCAGGAGTATGACATAAGCATATTACAGAAATAACTATAGATTATGTTTCCATGGTAATCTTTGAATTGTTGCACTCAAAGGCCTCTTCTTTGGGGATAATCTGTGCTCGGTAGTTGAAGAGCAGCAGGTTCAATGCCACGTTCATCATGAGCCGACAGGGACACGTTCAGGCACTGAATACGTTTCCCTTGAGAGCCACCACCAAGGGAGTTGCCTAAATATTGTGTTTCTAGCCTAAAACCAGTTTTTAATTAAAAACCTCAAGCCACAATAAAGTCCAATAAATGTATAGGTGATGCTGTCCAAGCAGAGGAAGCCTTCAGGAGCAGCCATGCTGCTTAACCACTGCTTTCCGTGGAGATCTGGTTCCTCCTTCTGGCCCTAGTAGCAAGAAGGGAGGGCAGGCACAGAGGTTTTGGGGAGGTACATCAAGAGAAAGGACTTAGTTCACCTTTCTATGCCCCTTTGGTCCAAGCAGTGCTTTGAAGGCCAGGAAGCAGACACTAGAAAGGCGGATGTCATGTTCCTTCTCTCCAGATTTTATAGGGAGACCATCACCTRGCTCTTGCAGTCAGACTACCAAAACCACCTGCATCTCACCTAGAGAATGTGGGGTAAGAGATCTCAGTGCTGCAGACACACCTACCTAGTCCCTGGGTTAAATCTCTCCCCGTGCCTCCTGTGTGCCAATTCCAGCTCGTTGGAATTGGGTCATCTCCCAGTTTAGTCTCCTCTGCAAAATGCAACTGAGCTACTTTGTTTGCCTCCTCAGTCGGATGCTAAAAACTAAAATAATCTCGTAAAAATAGAACTTCAGGGTRTGGAAATAGATGCATGAAGAGAAAAATGGGAAATAAAGGCTGCTGGAGTTTGCTCTGGCCTTATTTTCCACAGGGTCTGCCCCGTTTCCATTGTACTTCACAGCAAAGCAGGGTCAGGCCACTGTTGTGCCCTGGCCAAAGCCCAGCCCAGGAGAACAGCAGGTGAAGCACTGCAGCAAACTGCTGCAGAGAACTGTGCCTGCAGCCTTCCCTTCCCTTCCAGAAGGACATTTCCCAGACTAGAGAGAGAAAAGCTCCGGTGGCTGCTCGCCACCGTACCCTGGGGAGAAGAGATGAATACAATTAAAACACAATTTTGCATGCTGAAATCTCCTGAGCCAGGAGCAGAAGATCAAATTTCATTCATGAGTTTTCATGCCAAGGTGTTTGAAAGATGAGCTGAGCTTGTTTTTAAAAGGCTTTCTTCAAGCAGTTTTCAGGAATCCGGCAGGACAATCAGCTCGACACCCTTTATTAAGGAAAGCTGCAAATGAAGGTGAGACCAGGTATTATATGAATAAAAACAGAACCAAACTGGTTACCCCAACAGGCTCAGGGGACATGTTCAGCCAGCAGAGTTGGTTCAGCTGCTCCCAGCTATTTCTGGTCTATGGAGAAAGACAAAGGGTAAAGTTCTACCTCACCTATTACAGATTTCTTGTTTAAGGTTATATTTCCTCCTATGTTTCAGTTAGTCCCCGGCTCAGCCAACAATACCATTTAAGGTTGAAAAGTTATAATTTACATAACAAAATTATGCCTTAGTCAGAAGTTTTACTGCCAGAATAATTGCCTCATTTGAATTCAGCATTCAGTTCATTGCACATGTTTTAATGGATCCGGAGTTAAAGAAAACCTTCATCTAATAACTTCAGACAGCTAAAAAGAGCACTGCAAACTCCATCAGACCAGCTGCCACCTGCCTCACAGTTTTCCAGCAGCAGAGAAGAGAACTTTCATTTTAAAAGTCATCTTAGCAATGGGCCTTACCTGAAAGTGTCACTTGGAAAAAACGAGCCCCCACCTCACACGCCCTTTGCTGTGGACATTAAGAACGAACTTTTAGGCAATCACAGCTTCTTCCCTGCACGTCAGCAGCACATTTCATCTCTAGCTCCCAGAATTAGARCAAGGCTTCCCAGCAGAAATTGCTTTGAAGATGAACCAGAGCCCAGTCCCCACCCACAGACTCCCCTGTTTCTCAGTGCTGGCAAGCAGAGAGCTGTGGCAGCTGCAGGTAAGCTTTTAAATATTTAAAACCACCAAAAATAGTTGTTAAAAGGTGAAGTCACATATTCCCTATGACACTTCATTCCAGAATAATTCTGTTTGCTTTCCTCCACCCTTYAAGTTATCAAGCTTTCTAATTTTATCTTTAGAGACAACGACTCTTCAGAAGTCCACGGGAGCAAACATAAAAGGTTTTCAATCCCAAATGTGCGGTTTTAAATTGCTGATAAGAGAGAATTCTGCCAGGAATGATCAGCTCTGAAACAACGAGCAGTGCTGCCTTTATACTGTTATTCCATCCTTAAGCTGATGAAATAAAGGGGCCAGTTTTTCTATTTCTAATCAGCCRTGTCTGAAAAACAGGATACTTGCACTGCTGGAATGACACTGCTGTTTTTCTAAGTCATAACTACAGCTTGTTTCCACTGTAGTTTTATCAAGTTGGTTACTACACATTGTTGATACAGAAATATATTCCTTTATATGAGCTCAGACATGCACACCCCTCTCCTCCTCYCACCCAAGGGAAGACCTATAACCCACTGGTGGACTCCCCATCCCTGAAAGTGTCCAAATCCAGGCTGGATGGGGCTTGGAGCAACTTGGTCTATGGTCTAGTGGGAGGTGTCCCTGCCCATGGCAATGGGTTGGAATGAGATGGCCTTTGAGGTCTTTTCCAACCCAAAWAATTCCACGAYTCTACYGGCAAACCTGGCCAGAATCTTTCTGCATCCTTTTGTATTTATGTATGTTCTAWATCACAGCAGCTTAAAACAATAATAGATTTGCTTTAGTGGAAACTCCAAAGTTGGAGGAAAAACTGGTAGAAGAGACTGAATTTTCACAACTCCTTTGTAAGGTCCACAGAGAGCCTTAATTCCCCTTGCTGGTCCCAGGTCAGGGACTCTGATGATGCCCTGTGAAGCCAAGATTTCCTTTGGCCAGCAAGAACAACAACAACAAAGTAGAATCTTCTCAAACAGCATACTCACACTGCAAGTTTTCTGGGCAAAGCACCGGAAGGTTTTATGAAGGCGAGAATTTCCATCAAAACCCCCAAGTTTCCTATGGATTTCTCCTTGTAAACACCAACTCTAGCTGGGAAAATCTCCTCGTGTTGCTGACTGCACACCCAGTGCCAACTACAACTCTGAAAAATCCCTCAGGACACACTAACACAAGGCAGAAGCCAAAAAAMAAAAAGAAGGRAAAAAATCAACAACAATAAAAACCCACAACTCTGGCAAAGCATTTCTCTCCCCTGGCATCCCAGTCCTCTGTCCATAAAGCTGCTCCATAAAGGACACTGACAATTAGCAGGGACTGAGCACTGAATGGGAGTTAACCAYGGTCAACCACTTGTTATTTCTGGAAGGGCTTGGTGGGTCCTTCGGGCTCGATCTCCAGTACCATTTCCATCCCCTTTGCACTGCCAGGGCAAGGCAGAGCAGACAGAGAGCTGCTTCAAAGGCATTCCACGGATTCTGCCGGGGCGGGAAAGTCCCGGGATGGAAGGCGCTCTGCTACTCGTGGAGTTTGTTCTGGAGCATGGCAAGTGTCCAGGCTCGGAGAAAGGCGGGTTGGGAAGCACGATGCTCCAGAGCAGGGGTGGGTTYGACTCTGGCAGCTGTGGAAGCATCTGATTTCCTGAAAACCCACTCCCCTTGGAGCAGCAACTGCTCCTGACCCACCTCCCAACGCCTGCAAAACGCCTCTTGCATCAATGGGAGAGCCAGCAAGGATTAGAGTGGGATTTGAAGGCAAACAGAAGGCATGTGGCTGCTGAAGGAGAGCTCTGTGCTCGAGTGGCCAGCCTGGGGGAAGTGGAATAATGCCAAAAACGTGGGGCAGAGCTGGCCCAGACGAGCTGAGGAGCTAAAAGCAATGTAAGAACCAAACTCCTAACACTGAATCCCTCCCCAGCTTGTTCTCCCGTGTCAGGTGCTCAAATAACCTGACTCTGGGGGAGGCAACACCCAAACATAGCTGTACACAGCACAGCCAGAAAATCCACCCCACAAAGCCCATCACCTGCAGCATGCAGGGGTTTGGGGYGAAAGAACACACGCCCAAGCCCAACACAGACCACTCCACTTTGAGGGCTCCCACCCATTAATGTTTGGAACATGTTTTACACTAAACACACACACACACCCTTCAGTAAAGCACAGTTGCCTTGGCTACTTTCTAAATTTTATACAGGAAGAAGTGGCACTGCTTTGCCAGGCTTTTGTAAAAAAGCACTCACCGTGAAGGGAGTGATGTAGGAGCAATTCTCTGCTGAGCCTCAGGAAGCTCAAAGCCCTGCTCCCTGCTTCCCAACCATGACACAGGGATGACAAAGCAGAAGGGAGCAAAATAAATTGAAAGATTTGGAATTCAAGGTTATAAGGTGCTTCAGAAATGATGGGATAGCCACGAGCCTGTGGTGGAACAGGATGAGAGGAAATCACAGAGGGACAGCAAGACAAAAACTGGTGGTTTTATAGGGCTTCTGCTGAAAACCTGCCCAGAGCAGCACAGGTAAGTGACACRTTTGCTTCTGGAAATGCTTTACCTTCATTAATTTTGTTTTCTGATTTATGAAGTGCAAGAGGACCAAGACCTTTCTTTACATCAGTGCAACAAATTTCTTCTGTTAACGAACCACCACAGAGTGATGCTATTTATAGCCTTCATTTTTGTGCATACGTAATGAGAACACATGAAAGGTTGCAGGAATTAACCTTGGACCGCACGATCAGTAGGAGACTCAGCGTTCAAAAGAAAAAAAGTCAGCAAAAGTAGAGCCGAAGGCAAGTCATAAGGTTGCTCTTTTGAAACTCAAGACTGAAAGGAACTGGTTCATGGTGGTGTGGAGGATTTCACTGCACACAGCATTCTCCAGGAGTCAGGAGGTGTTTTCATTATTAAGAACACATCCCAAACAAGATAGAAAGAAACTCCAACTGGATGTGATCCTTCTTTGTGAAAGATACAAGAAGCAGACRCAGGTTTCAGGTCACATCACTTGGAAACTTCTACCTTGGAGATCAAAAAGTCCAGGAATAAACATGAGAACTGGTGCAGCATTAAGTCACTGCAGAGATATTTAACACAAAAAAATAGTGAAAGGTTTTTCATTTTGTGAGAAAAGAGAAAYGGGGCTGCAAGCAAGGGCAGGGCAGAGATCAAGACTACAACACAAAATACCAGATTTGACTTTGCACCATTTTTAAAGAGGGATGGTAAGGGTGATGATGAGGGCAAAAGCCCAGGCGTTAATCTGAACAAGAGCATTGGCAGGGAGAGGATTAAAGAGCTTCATAAAAATTGTGAGGATTGGCTCATCCCAGTTTTAGAATCCAAACCAGATAGGCTCATGCACTGCAGGCCAAGAAACAGGATTTATAAACCTCTTGAAAGGCAACAATAGGAGATAATAAACATGTGGCACATTGGAGGGGGCACTGCAGGGGAGAAAGAGAAGGAGAATGATTGCAGCCTCTCCAGGGCTCGTATTCTGACTCCAAYATAAGCAAAGAGGATTAATGTGACACCGAGAAAAAGGGTGAAGAGGGAATAGTTCAGTATGCCAGACTAACCTCAAGGTTCTCAAAAAAAGCGATCTTTTTAGACCAATCTACTCTRTCTTACTCACATGGACTTCAGAGAGCACAAAGAGATTTACTGGTTAAGACAGATTGGCAGAGGAATGGGAAAACAGACAAAGGAGCTGGCTTAGCAGCAGAMAGCCCCAGGTGATGCTGAATAAGAAAATACCAGCCTGGAAACCAAAGACATGCCTCAAGAATCAGCCTTGGGAACATCTGATTTTGTTAGGAATGACCTCAGCACTAATTCTGCACCCACAGAAAAAGAGGCAGTTCCAAAACAGCAGAGACACAAAGCTCCRAGTAACAGAAGCTGAGGAGGGTTTTGAAATACAGACAGTGATGCACCAGGAACAGGAACACCAAGCAGTTTTGGAAGTAACTGAGGTGAACTGGGCACCATAGAGACATCCACGAGACAGGGCAGTGGAGGTGATGCTGTGACAGCAGTGACAAAGCCCTCCAGCCAGATCTGCTCCAGAGCACAGCACACACTTTGAGCCAGGACTGAGATTACTCTGCAAGGAGCATCACACTGAGAACAACAACAATTGCTACTCAAGAAGCTACTAGAGAAACTTGGGGCACTCAGCACAGCAAAACCACAGGTGAGGGTTACAACCCCAATTTACAGAATGCAGAAGAAGAGGTAAACCACTGAAATTAAGCAGCGGTCCTTATGCAGAAGGAAAATAAAGGAACAGAAACTCAAATGAGTACATAAACTGTCATGAATGTTCGGTCTGGAAATGAAAAGAAGGTTCCTAATTGCACAGCAAGATCTGTCATCTTCAGTAATGGCTTAATCTACAGGAGGAGAGAAGAAAAGATGCAAGAAAAGATGTAAATGTTTTTAGGCTGGACTAAGTTCACAAAAGGGATTATGAGATACTGCTTGGGAAAGCAAGGAGCTGGGTGACCCAGGAAGTCTTTTCCAGCAGTAAATTACCATGAGACTAACATAGCAAGTATATGCTGTCTACACAACCACAAAGAACAAAGGTTAAAAGTTTGCTTTAAACCCACACAGCCTTTGGAAACCAAAAAGCTGGCGCTCTTCCTCCAGACTGAGGAAGTTTAAGAGTCTTGGTTTCAGAAAAAGAATTAAAAAAAAAAAATACACATATATTTTGAAGTAGTTTGAACTCAAACAAACTGGCATGTTCTTGCATTTGCATAAGGACAAGTTGTTCTGCACGGTGTTCCTATAAGGAGACACAGTGAGAGGCGTTCACTTAATTGTCACACAAGCACAAGTGTTTGAAATCAATCGTGCATTTCTCCTTAATAAGAGACACAGGAGAGCGAGCAATGTAAAATCTGAGCTTAAACTAATCTAATTACTCAGTCCATAGTAAGACAAACCACAACAATGACTGCCAGCATTTCCACTTGCTTTAAGCTGCCTGCATGTTTTAAAGCCTCCTCTGACGAACCATTCGCCAATTAAGTTTCACTTCAAAGTCATGTTCCCAAACTAATTTACAGCTGTTGCTAGAAAACCCAAGGATTTCTCCAAGTACACTACCAGCTGCACTGAATCTGTAGTTGTCATTATCAAATAAAAACGTCAAAGAACATTTCTGCCCTTAAGCCATTACAGCGTTTCACTTAAACACCACCCAAAAGTCAGAATTTGGAGCAAACGTTTGAGTGACAGCGCAAGACAATAGGGGAGGACAAGGAGAAGGCTAAAATCAGTGCTGAACGCTCAGCTACAGGCAGAGCAGCCAGAGTGTTCATACCGTTTGACTTGATGGAAGGTGGAGGATGTGGAATTCAGCGGTTCCCTGTGGAGGCCAGCTCTGCAGGAACTCTTCATGGTAACGACCTCTCCGGCTAAGGCACGTCGTCACAGCCAGTCCATCCTGGGCTACACCCCAGGCTGCCCCATCAGCTCTGCCTGCCCCACACACAGCTTCACCGTGTCTCTGCCACCTAAAAACTGAACAAACAAGAGCGACGTGAGGAGAYATTTCAAGCACAGCAGCAACCGAAGCACAGGTGATCAGGACACAGCCTTTCCCATGAGAGAGAATATATATAATATAAACATACACAAACACGAACATGCTATGCATGCACAGATATAAAAGATACATATTTAGATATAAAAGAACTTAACATCATCATGCCAGTACTGCAGCTGGAGTCTCTGACCACCACTAAACACAAATTAACACGCCCCACCACAGCCTGTCTGCACACACAGAGTTTTTTCACCTTATATCCGACTGCAGCACTACCTTGGCACCTCCCACGGAACACGCTGTCTTCCCAGCTCCATGTAAACAGGACGCACAAGATCTCTCTGCTTGTTAGCACCACACCAGGCTTTGGAGGGAAGTAGCTGCTAGCAGTGAGATTTGAGGCTGCCAGGAGTTACGTTAGCGCTCTAATCAAAATAACGTGGTGGATTTCATAAAGGACAGAAAATATGTCACCACGCAGCCTGCAAGTCTTGTGAAAAGTGCCCTGTCTTTGCATCACATGCAGATAAGACAGATTACACCAAAACAAAACTGTTCTGCAGTATCTCGTGTTCTGCCTGGGCTCCTGCCTTCTACACCTTGTCCTTGGAGCAGACGCTCTTACCGGYGCTTTAACGCACTTTGATGGAGAAAGAACAACAACCTTCAAGTTGGAACATTAAAGGGAAGAGTGACACAGCAAAAGAGCCCTGGMAAACCTCAAATACTCCAGTCTGAGTTGCCAGCAGATTGTTTTAGAGACCGTTTGCTTCCTCTCTAGAGGACCGTGCACAATGATGCCGTAATAAAGGAATGCCATTTGAGGATGCTAACTATGGAGCTGTGTCCCCAGGGGAGCTGGGATTTACTGCAGCAGGTTGTTCTCTCCTTTTCAGCAGCTTTGCCCAGTGTTCCTACTGCTGCCCTACTCCTGCTTTTACAGAGATGGAGCCTCTCACATCACCCCCTTCCCAACACCTCCCACRCAGAAGAGCCCCCACTACACCCAGCTCAGTTCATCATTGCTTGACCAATGTGATTTACAATCAGTGCTCCCACTAAGCACTCCTGGCCTGGTAAACCTGCTCTTGGTAGCCACACTTGCTGGGAAAATGATGAAGGATGAACCTTCCATGCAGGAAAAACAGAAGCTGGTTTAGATCCATCTGACTTGATGTCTGCTATAGCAATTTCACGGTTCCTCTAATGATGGCGAATAAGAGGTTAATCATTTGCCTACATTTGGGTAGCAGGAGCCTAAAATAATATATAAAATATTATATAAACACATTCCAGTCTTCATGAAGAAATCTCTGCTGAGCTCTACATGAGGCTAAGAAACGTGTGGGGTGGAGGAGACGGAGGCATGGCAGTGGAAGAGCAGGAGGAGGAGAGCATGTCCTCTGCTCCAGGAATTCAGGAACACCAGCAGTTAGGCTGCCGTGATCAGCAACAGCAGAACTTGAAGCTTTGTAGTTAAACACCATTTTTGTCAGACTATCCAGAGTCTATAACAAGGACCTACCTCTCTGAGTGAAACCTAGGCACAAAAATCAGCTGTTTCTGATGTTTTGTGGGCTGTAAAATATATATTCACAAACAGTAATTCACAGAGAAAGAAAAGCATATGCCCAGCGCTTTATGAAAATCAAAGTTAAACACAAAATCATTACTTTCCCATGAACCATCAGTAAGAGGCACTGAAATTCTGACTTTTCTCCAAGCTTTTGTCTGGCTCTCCTTCTGGCTTTACTGACACTAGCATTTCAGAGTCAGCAGGAACTGTATCACAGAAACATGATTATATCCACACCCAAATAAATGCAACCACACCATTTCAAGAATGCCACTCACTTTTCCAATAGCTCAACCCTCTCCGTGGATCCCTGGTTAGGGATACCACATATTTTKCCCCAGTCCCACTCCTTTGGAGATCAATTGAGAAGATAAAAAGCCAGACAAAGAATTGAAACCCAAAGATATCTTGTTTGCAGTAAAGAGCTTGAGAAACAAAACCATCAAGAGAAGTGGTTCAGGTCAGGAGCAGCCACAACCCCGATCCAAGCAGAGGCATTGTATGGTGGGATTTCATGAGTTTAGGAAGGCACCAGCAGCTGCTAGAGGGAAGCAAAAGCTGACAAAATAGACACAGCCAAGTTCAGATGGGCACTGCAGCACAGACCCAACCACAGCTCCATACAAAGCATGCTTTTCCCCCCCCTCTATAGCTGCTGGGCCATAGAAAAGAACTGAAATAGACTATTAATGCCAGCGAGCTCCTGACAAATTCCTACTGTGTGAGGAGTAAAAAGCTGTGCTTGTGAATTAAAAAAAAAGAGAGAAAAGGAAAAGAGAAAAAAAAAMCAGCATCCAAGCTAGCAGAGATACTTACTGCCTTTTAACTACCACTGTTTCTGTACCAAGGCTGATCCTTAGCAGAAGGAGCTTCAGCCGATTTGTTAGTTTTGCACAGAGCCGGGTACAGCCCCAAAAACTGAAATACAGATGCACAGAGAAACAAAACAGAAGAGGAAGTTAAAACCCTAATCGTGTTCTTCTCCCTTTCTGCAACCACCCCCAAACATATGCCTTTCTGCACAAGATGTGGGAAGGACTTGGGTTTTGGCAGCAGAAAGCATCACATCCTCTCAGCCGCGGACGGCAGCTCAGGGAGCGGTCCCACAAAACTCCCCGTCTTATCACCAGCTTCGAGCACTGCTGCAGCTTAGGAAAACAAATGTATCGACTCAACCAGAGTGGAGTCAAGGCCTCCTCATCTATAGCAATTCGCTACAGCTTCTGATGTTTTGATAAGTGCGAGAGCAAGTGTGTTTGAGCTGTAGCAACAGTAACTGATCAACAAAGGAGTTCAAAGGGTGGGCACATCCTCTCAGAAAATTTACTTTCTAGAAAGGAGGCCCTGGCCTCGGGTCCTGGACCTGAGCAACAATCACCCTGTTGGTAAAAACATGTAAAAACACATTTGAGCACCCCACCTCCACGCAGGGCAAGCTTTAGGATGCTCTGCAGGGATGTCACACTGGATCAGCTGGGCAAACAGCACAATCAGGATGCAGGAGGAAGCAGCAGCGAGTGTTTCAGAACAGAACTCACAGGAGTTAATACCAGAAACAATCATTAGGATGGAAAAAGTCAGAGCTGAGGCTTTGTAATAAAGATGAGGAGTTTTGTTTTCTTGCAAGAATCGAGTTCCATGTCCTTTCCCCCCGCACCAAGCTGAAGCTTAGGTTGTTACACAGTTGTTGTCTCCAAAAGCATAATTCACCAGACACGCAATTCTGCCATTCCCCAGCCTAGTCATCCCTCCCTTTTCCTCATCCCAACATTCCCACTGGGAACGATCCACAGCAGCCCCCAGACTAGGTCTGACAGCAAGATGATACAGCAGGTCCTCAGCCTCAGCCCCTTAGACACCTATAGGAACACAACCCTTCCTTTCTAACCATTCTTAAAGTAATATCTACATATTTAAAACACTTTAAGGAACTGCCTTTTAACACTAAAGGAGCCACCACAGGCATTGTGTGCCTTGTGAAACCTTGTGTGCTCAGCTTCCCCTGTCTGATGGTCAATCAGATCTGATATTATCTGATCTGAGGGCAATGAAACTGCCCCAGGGGCTCCAGCTGGAATTAATGTGGGGGAGCTTCCTGTGTCTACCCCCACACCAAAASCAGCTGACAGCACTTCTAGGCACCAGGAACCAGAGCTGGCAAAGCAGCAGGAGCAGAGCTATTTTCCATAGTGCCCAGTGACAGGATGAGGAGTAATAGCCACAAACTAAAACACAAGTTTCACCTCAGCATGAGGAAGAACTTCTTTCCATGGAGGGTGGCAGAGCACTAGAACAGCTGCCCAGGGACACCATGGAGTGTCCCTCTCCGGAGACATTCCAAACCCACCTGAACTCATTCCTGTGTCACCTGCTCCAGGTGACACTGCCTTGGCATGGAGGTTGGACTGGGTGATCTCCAAAAGGYCCCTTCCAAGCCCAAGGATTCTGTGATTCTACTCTAAATTTTAGCTTGGACAGCCATGTCAGCAGGGAGCACACGGATGCTCCAAGTCACTGTAATTCCTGCCATGCAGGGGTCTCATCCCTCTCCCCCTCCCAGCCCTTTCACACCTTCCCCTTTATCAGCACTGCCTCCCTGACCGATTTCTCGCTTGAAACAGCTCAAGGAGCTGGACTAGGATAGAATTAACCCAGAAGTGCTCAGGTCCCTGAACCCACTTACCCTGGCCACTGCAGGAACTCACAAAGCCCCAGCAGGACAAAGCTCCCAGAAACTCAGACTGGACTCAGCCCTCTCCAATCCACACCTGGAATCGTGCTGGGAAAAGTGTCTGCCACAAGCTGGGTTTTAGCTTCTTTCAAGTCAGTGGGCAGGAACACTTCTGAATGCACAGTGGGCAGAATCCAGTGTTTTGGAAGTGGAGAAATGAGCGTGTAGGGCTCCAAGGCAAYATTTGACTCTTCACTGCTGTCAAACAGCACTACTTGCTGTACTGATAAGCATGTGAAATGCTTATTCCAATGAAGAACTACAGGGAGAACCTGTTTTCCTTCCAAGATCACGTCAATAAAGAATGAAAGGCTCCCCATTTGTAGCTCACACRCTTTCTCTCTAGGTGGGGTAAGCATTGGAAGGACTAAGTCATCCCCTCAAAAGGAAAATCTCAGAAGGAAAAAAGAAAATAAAGGAAAGACAAGCTCTGCTGCACCCTCTTAGCCCTGTATGAGTATTGGGAAAAAATAATATTACAAGTATTTCCCTTGTTCAACTATTCCTGAAAGGTTTCAGCTGTCTTGCACAATTTGGGTAAGGACAGCACTCGCTGCTCGACTGGGAAGAAGTTAAGAACTGGCTCATTAGATTTGTTCTGCTTGATCCAAGAGGAAAACAAAACCAGTAAATCCCTCACTGGCCAGTGCTGCTGCAGCTCTGGTGACAAACACGCTCAGCTCACACATCAACTCTGCTTTCTAGAAAGCTGCCTTGGCACCCCTTGTCACTGTCACACGCCCTGAATGACAAACTGGGGGTAGCAAAGCCCCCCCGAGTGGGGCTGTGGCTGCTGCACCCTCAGCTCACAGGGCACTGGCAAAAATCCTCACTGAGCACACCACACTCGAGGCCACGTGACCCACGAGCCACATCTGAATTATTTAGCCTATAAAACTAGATTTGTTTTGCCATGCAGATCCTGAATTAATGAAAGCTCAGCTAAAAGGCTACTTTCTTGGGGCGACAGGAAGGAGAAAGCTTCCAGAAGCCTTCCTATTATAGAAGCAATAGAGCTGGTTCCAAATATAGTAGAGCAGCACTCCCAGAGCTCTGGAGACATCGTGCCCTGGTTTTGTAAGGCTGAGGTCTCGCTGGATTGCTCCTGTACATGCAAAGATGGGTAGAAAGGACTGCAAGAYGCAGAACTGACGTGAAAAGGGAGTTTCAGGACAAACACCAGAGGCAGAACCCCAGACAGCCTCTATGAAACAGATCAGCCTGAACACCAAGAGAGAGCCAACCCGCCTCACTTTAGAGAAAGCCAGTTAAAACCAGCAAGAAGAATCCCATCTTTCTCAAGAACACAACATTAGTTTACTAAAAAAGATCCTGATTATTATTATTACAACCCTGACGTGGCAGATTAGGACTGCCAACAATCATTTCATCACCCTGTTTTGCCTGTGGATGGCAGKGATCCTGGCTGGAGATGTGCACTTGACTCACTTTGGCACGCAGAGGGTGGATTTGTTTTTGCTGTGACAGCTCATAAAGTGACCATCACATGCCCTSCCTGACAGTAATTCCTCACTAGTTCACCAGGAACAGTTTGTCAGTGACCTAGGAGCACGGGATAAGGACCCACTCTAACTCTTAAAAGTCTCCTCCACCTGTTTTGTGGCAGCTCTTGCAACATAGTGGCAATGAAGTCATTTACCAAGCTGATTACAAGTGTATCTTTGTGTATCTCTGCATCTGTGTACTCCAGCACAGGATTAGCCTTTTGAATGGCATATASTGACAAAGTAAAATGTCACCAGGAAAGCAAAATCCTCATACATGACAATACACAGGCAGGAAGTGCCCCTGCCCCACGGCACAAAACACAGTGATAATTGTTTCTGCACATCTCTCCAAGGGGTATGAAATGGCTTCTAAAATAGAAGAACAAACCTACAGCTCACTTCTAAATATCCAGCAAATAAATAAATACAGTTCCTTCTTTAGAACTCTGCTAACAAGGAAAACCCCACAGCASCTGACTCAAAGTTAAGCACTAAATTAATCAGTTTTAAAACTCAATTCTCTGAACTAAATATGCCTTTTACAGGTTTCTATGGCTCTAAATGGTTTGGACCAGCCTTTGTGCTGACAGTTCTCCTTTCAGGGACCACCCCACATCCCCTGATCACAGCTCCAGACCTACACAGTTTAGCAGAATAAGGGATAATTCATTTTTATTTACCTCTGTGGAATCTCACCCTTTAACCAAAAGGTTATGTTGAGGATTTCTGTGTCCTACACCACTGTGGATACCTTCTCAGAGACAGAGGCAAAAAAGAAGCCCAAAAAAGACTCCCCAAGAACTCCAACCAAACCATGTGCACACAGACACACAAAAGACTCAAAGCAGAAGGACACAGTTCTGTCCACATGGATTCACTCTGCCAATCCACTGCAGGGTTGAGAGGTTACAATATTCATTAGGCATCCCTAAAGCACCCAGATTTTTCCTAAGGGTCTCCAAATCCAAATTCAACAAACCTTATTCAGCAGCACAAACACTAGGCTATGTATAACAGCACAAAAAAGAGTTTTAGAAGTAACTGTGCCATTACTTGCAAATATTTGGATAGGTTGGATAWGGCCTTGAGMWACTTGGTCTAGTAGGAGGTGTCCCTGCACAGGGCAAGGGGTTGGGATGAGCTGATCTTCAAGGTCCCTTCCAACTCCTTACCATTCTATGATTCCATGATTTCTGTCATTCAAAATGCCCAAGTTTTTCTATCATATTCCTGAATCCACTCTACTCTCACATAAGAGCACTTTCCACTATTTTTAGCATGAATGTCTCATGAATTGTCACAAAATCCTAAATCCTTTCAAACTTTTGTTTAAAGTAGACCACTGCTGGTGCCCCAATGTCACACTCTCACAGAGAACTTTCTTTCACCTTGCAAAGGACAATGTAAAAACGCTGAACTCAGAAATTTCAATTTATAGGTCAGCAGTTTACAAAAAAAGTCTGCTCTGCACTTAGGAAAAGAGCTATCCAAGTATACCAAACTTCAGGACAGATTTCATGCAGAAAGAAGCTCAAACTATTTTTCACAGCACATTTTAGAATGAAGTGCCTCATTACATCTGCAAACTTCCACCAGAACAGATTCCTTAGGAGCATCTAAAAACAACCCACCCACCCACAAACAAACAAGACACACCACCACCCACACCCTCTGAACAAGCTTTGGATTCACTGGGCTTTCCAGCTGTRTCTTMAAAAACAAAGCAAAAAGSCCCTAAAAAACAGGTTACAATCTAAGACCAAAAAAAAGAGAAAATCATTAATTATTGTCAGGTTCTAACAGGGCCTCTACAGAAGGAGGTCAGGACTGCCCCAGGCCCTTTCCAGCCAGCTCCTCACATCRCACCACAGGACATGGCTGAGGCCATCACTGCACCAACTGGTACTGTCGGGGAATTGTATTTAAGAAAGGGTAAAAAACACAACACAACAGTAATCAGTAGTCTCATGAACTTTATCTCGACCTTTAAGCTCTCTTTGCAGTCTTTCCGTGACATCTCTGATTCCAGCCCCTGGCAGGCAACAAACTTCCCTGGACAACCAATGAGGTGGGCAGATGGATGTGTCTGTCCCTGCAGCAGGGAGTCACCCACGGCAATCACTCACTGCTTATTATTAATGCCAAGTCTYCAGAAGGGACAGGAATATTCCTCCTTGTATGGAGAGACCACTTTCCAGACCTTTTTTATTGACTTCTGACTTCTTGTGAGACGTAGTGCAGATCCCACCAGGATCCCTGATGTAGAGGGGGGAGTTCAGACTCCTAACTAAGCTCTCTGACAACATCCTATTTCACAGAATGCTAGAATGGTTCRGATTGGAAGGGACTTTAAAGYCCATCCAGTTTCAACCCCCTTGTTGCAACCTTGGAGGTTGCTCCAAGCCCTGTCCAATCTGGCCTTGGGCACTTCAGGAATGTGGCAGCCASAGATTCTCCAGGCAACCTGTGGGGGAAGAATCACATCCCTTGCCCTGCTGCCCACTCCTGTTTTGAAGCAGCCCAGGACACTGTTATCCCTCTGGGCTGTGAGCACACACTGCTGCCTCACATCCCTCTTTTCATCCTCCAGAACTCCCAAGTCCTTCTCCACAAAGCTGTCCTCAACAACTTCTTCTCCCAGTCTGTTCTCATAGCTGGGATTGCCCTGACCCAGATGCAGCRCCTTGCACCTGAACTTGATGAGGTTTCTCATTCTCACAAACACCACACAAGCTCCTTACATCCTCACACAACTCGACCTGGTGACACAGCTCCTTCACGAGGACACGCCTTCTGGAGGGATGACTCTCAATCCCAGTTTCCTGGACAGGGAGCAGCCAGCTCTTTACAACCAGAGGCCTCCAGAGCTCCATCTGCTGCCATCAGGTCTCTTTGGGTGGGACCGTCTGACATCGTTGGGGCAGCAGCTCCAGAAGCCGCTGGAAACGAGCACCTCTCCAAGCGCTCCAGGCCTGCAGCATGAAGTCATGCAAGGAAAGGCAAGGAAATGGGACAGCAGGGTGTCACAGCCAGTAAAACAAAGCTGGAATCCTAACCAGTGACAGAAGGAATAGCACAGCAGTGCAGATGAGGCTCACAACAGCACTTGGCACGACGCCGCGATCCAAGCGGATCCCTCGTTATCCGTCAGCCGGAACCAGGCACCTGCAGAGCTCATCCAAGCACAGCCAGAGCAGCAGGGACAGGGAGAACACAGGCCATTGGTGAGCAGAGCTGGGGTCACATCTATGCAGGTGAACGATCCCAAAACAGCACCAGGGTGTGGAGGGTATTTCCCACCCTAAACTGCTTTGCAGCTTGTRAAAAGGCACAGAACCCGCTCAAAGGGACCAGAGAGGACTTTGAACACCCAAAGCACAGACCTGTGACACGTTATGGCCAAAGTGCTCGAGATGAAGACAGAAAGCAGCCAAGAGGACAGGCTACAAAGCCTTCCCAGCCAAAGTATCACCTGGTTTTACAGAAATTCTTAAGAGAGTTTATACACAAATTCTTAAGAGAACTTTACACACAAAACATCTGCTGAACTAACTCGGCTACAGACAAATTCAGGGGTAATACAGATAACTTTGACTGGTCAACTGCAGTAGAGACCAAGATTAAATACTGTATCTTATTGCATGATTGTTTCAAAAGACTGTTYAAAATCCAAGCTAATTTGGAAACCTACCAATTCCGTGGATCTTTAATCTTTTTTTAGCTCTATTTTTAAAGGTTTTTTTTCCATTAATAACTCAAGAATTACTGAAGTAAAAAATAGTTCGATATTTTCAGAGCTTTGTAGTCAATACACCTATCAACTAAGACAATTAAAATTTCAGAAATTCCCAGCATAGCACGAATTCYACTGTAATTCATTCTTTAAAGAAAAAAGAAAGGTCCTAAAATAGCATTGAAATTTCAGTAAAGGACAGCTTCTGCACGCTCAAGTGCCTTTTGAACTGTGAGAAATTCTGCTGCAAATCTKTCTCTTTTCATGTTTCATCTTCAAAATTCAGTGACACAGACCTACAACAGGACATCAGAAATAATTCTGGCGCAGTTCTTTCCACGTTAATAACCATTTTGGAAGTATGAGCTTTTCTAAAGTTCACTTGAAAACATCAGATTCCATTTTGTTTTACGAGACTTTAAACTTTTTCATGCAAAACCACAGAACACATAGAATCCTAGAATGGTTTGGGTTGGAAGAGACCTTAAAGACCACCCAGTTCCAACCCCTACCATGGGCAGGGACACCTTCCACTATCCCAAGTTGCTCCAAGCCCCATCCAACCYGGCCTTGGACACTTCCAGGGATGGGGCAGCCACATCTTCTCTGGGAAACCTGTGCCAGGGCCTCTCCACCCTTACAGGGAAGAATTTCTTCCTGATATCTAATCCAAATCTCTYCTCTTTTATTTYAAAATTGTTCTYCTTTGTCCCATCCCTATCTGCTCTTGTAAAAAGTCACTCACTCTCTTTTTTCTAAGCCCCCCTTAGGCCCTGGAAGGGGCTCKGAGGTCTCCCTGGAGTCTTCTCTTCTCCAGGTGAACASYCCCAGCTCTCCCAGCCTGGCTCCAGAGCAGAGGGGCTCCAGCCTTTGGAGCATCTTTGTGGTCTCCTCTAGACCCACTCTAACAGGTCCAAAAACAGCTTTGTAATTGAGACAGAAAAGGAAAAAATACCTGTATTGCTCTCTAACCCAATACTCCCACTGCTCCCTCCAGCACAAACAATATTTTCTTCTCAGGGTTTCCTCCTCTTGGACAAAACAGAGAAAATATGAMTAAACCCCACCAAATCACTGAGAAGCGAAGCAGAACATAAGGCTCCCACAAATGTGGTTTAAAAGGGACATTTTAAGTGAACCAGCTTTGSAGCTGGGGATTGTGACTGTCCTGTGGAAATCCTCAACACCTTACARACCAAACCTGCCACTCCAGAGCTCCCACTCACCACCCTGGCTTTCAACAACCAATTCTATCCCAAAAGCCAGCTGAAGCTTGCCAGGCCAAACACTGAATTACCAGAGCAGTCACCAAGCTTGAGCCCTCACCATTTGACATCTCTCGCTAATTCTCTGTGAGCTTGCAGGAAATCATTTCAAACAGCTCCCTCAAGAAAATAAGTTTCAAGCCTTCGTTTTTTCCATTCCGAGCCATCCCTGCACTATTTCATAGCTCTGATAATTGTACCACTGACTAACCTCCAACTGGGAATAGCTGTTTTTATCATCACTATTAAAAACAGTCCCTCACACTGTTAGGAATCTGGAAATTCACTGGAGCTGCATCCCACCCTTCGGCCTCTCAAAACACTACAGAGCAATGAAACTATGTGCTGAAACCAGAGGATCCCTGTGCTGAACAACTCCTGTCATTTCTAGGGAACTGGAACTGCTTCCTAAGCAAACTGTGGACGTTTGGATATTGATTTTAGAGGGGCAAGTGGCATGAGAGCTCTGAAAGTCAAAGTGAATTTATAGTTTTCCACAGTGGACTGGGAAAGTTTAGTTCCTTTTAGAAATGCAGCAGTGACATGCATGTTAAAAAGCCTCTCACATTTGCCTAGTTTTGTAGTTTTTAATGCCTTTTTTTTATTAAAGTAAAAAGATCATCTGCAGTTTTCCTTTCCTAAAAGCACATTATCTTGGTTTTCACACCTTAGCCAGAAGAGTCACTGACAGCTCTCAAAGAAGTAGCAAGATGCAGAAAAGCAAGAGTTGAAAGAGGAGTGGATTCAAAAAAAACCATCTTTTAATTATCTGAAGGTATGGTTGCCAAGTAGACAGCTAAGAAAGCTGTGCATCACTTACAGATGGGAAAATTCCCCCAGGTTGATTTCACAGCCAATTACAGTGGATTAACCTATTAGGAAAAACAAAATATATATTTTTTTTGTGGATGCAAGTTTCAACAGCTTGAAAAATCATTGCCACTGGTRCTTTGATACACAGGATCAGCAATCTGTTTTATCACACTTCCAGTCATCACAACCCAAAAAACACACCCTACAAGAAAACCTCACCCTCTTTTTTAATGCATCTTCTGTCATTATTTCCTTCCCAGGGAACGGCATCTCTCTTGGCTCCCCACTTTGAGTATCATTTCATAAATCAGTACTTCTTTTTATTGTTGTTAAAGAGAAGCATCAAACACCTTCAAACGCTTTTACACACACCTTTGGACACGCACACGTACTATTTTATCTGCAAGATGCCACTGTAATAAGGTATTTGTCAAACAAAAAGGCATTGCAGCACCGATTTCCAGCTTTCCAGGATCCCTGTGCTAAATCCTGGGTGTGCCTACTTTTGTTTGGTATCAAGTTCCTTCTGCTGGCTCCGCTGCAAGAGCAAACTACAGGGATAGTTAAGTTTTTCCCCACCACCAAAAACATCTGTTCCTTTTCTAAGTTCTCCAGACTTCCTTCCCCTTGACCGTATCACAAAGCCTCTCTTTTCAGCAAGGCTGCCTTCTTGATAGTCCATCACCATTATCTTGTTCTTTGCAGAGCAGCCTGAATCACTGGGTCTTGCAGAGCTTCCAGTCCTTTCAGCTCAAGGCCAGGATCTCTGAATTCAAGCATCGTGATTTACAGAGAGGGTTGTTGAAGTCCTTCCCTGCCTCTTTTTTAACACTCTACAGCTTCCTGTCCTGGGAGGCAACCAAACTGCTACAAGAAATGCCAGTTTCTGTTAAACATCTTCAATTCCTGCGACACCAAGCATTTAAAACAATTATATTACTTCCAAATCTTGCACTATAACAGCTTTTATTCCACAGGGTGCAGAGATGAGCAAAAATTACTTTAGCACCAAGGAGTGTGAGTTGGTTATTTGCTGAATCTCACAGYATTTCTAGTTAGCATTCAGGCTTGGCACGACCCACCATCCGCTCGAGCACACAGCACAATGTCACCCCTCAAAACCCCACTGTTCAACCTAAAGGCACTTTTTTTTTTTTTTATTTTAAGGGTGCGTCAGCTGCTAACTGAAAGTGGGAATGCTTCATTTAGCACACACACACTTGTTAAACTGCTCACAGCATGCAAATAAAACACCGCATTGTGCAAAAGTCATTCAGTCTCCCCATCCGTAGATATGAGCAATGGAAGCGCGGCCAGGAAAGAGAAACTTGGAACAACATGCAAATATTTCAGTCCCTTATTCCCAATGTTCGCATCCAAGGCTAAAGCCCACAGCCCTGTCGTGCTGAGGGGTGACCATGTTGAGAATCTGCCCTGTGTGATGGGTGGGAAAACGACCATTATCTGTCTTGCCCCTGGMCTGCACCCTTTTATTTGTAGTTATTACTGCAAACTGCCTTTTTTTCCAGACAATGGTTGTGTTATTATAGGTACCTTCATGCCGTGCCAAAGCACATACACACAGCAATTCAGAACAATCAGCCTTGTTTTCATGGGAGCAAAGGTTGCAGCCAAATGAAATGGGTGGAGATCACATTAAACAATCTTGGAATCTGCTAATAGGATATAGGAAAATGTGACCATAATGCAGATGCGGAGTTCCCCTTTCACCTTCCAATGTTATGGATAAAATAAAAGCTTTGGAAAACCAATTAAACTGTTTGAACAACACGAAGCAAGTCGAAGTGTTCTCAGGGTGCTTACAAGACCRCTGAGAGGTTCTTTAAAATTAAAACAAAGCAGTGCCCTTTCAARGCTCTGAAACCAGAGAGCATTTCCTCACCTCAGAAATTATGATCTCTTCCACCACCTGTTTTAAAGATATAGGAGACCTGCAAGTCATCTGCTTCTCCATGGTGAAGAGAAGCTCATCAAGACAACTGTTCCTGTCTTAGAGACAGGATCAGCCCTTCCTCTAAGCGGGGAGTTTTCACACGGAGGCACCTTGCTTGGTCAGCTGTAACCTGCAYTCCCCTTGTTTGCTTTTGAGATGTGCATTAGTCAGCTTTCTCCTCCACAAATCTGTTTGTGCCTCTGCATGATCGTGCACTGAAGTCATGTCCTTGAGCGTGTGACATCAGTCTGTTGCCATGGCAATGTACAGGGCAGTCCAAAATTCAGTATTATGGCATCACTGCGGGATCAGACAGCAGAACAAGCCAACGCCTGAGAGCTGGTTAATGCAGCACGAACAGCCAAGACATTTCAATCTAAATGTTAAAGTGTAACTGCACTTCATCACAATATTCTTCATAAATATGTCTAGAAGCCTCMAAAAGACAATCCAGAAAGTCACTGAATTGAAGAAACAGGCAAGCTATCATGCCCCACTATAAAGAAGGGCAATACGTTTCCAAGGCTGGCCACCAAGTATGAAGAAAGCTTAGTTCAGCTCTCTGAATAGAAACCACCATCTGTTCCTAAGGCAACACCAGAGCTGCCTGAAGAGATCATTCCCAGAGAAACAGGGATGGCCCCTCAGCACCCCGAACCAAGTGTTGGGTTGCACCCAGTTCCTCTGGAAATCAGAGACCAGAGGATCACAGCACTGTCAGCCCTTTCAAAGAGACAGCATTACATAAGACACGGCTCTTCAATTTCAAACTCTGAAGCAAATATCAGTGCATCATTAACCCAACCTGTAACAAAGCCACGTAGTTAAAAAAGGGTGGTACCTTCCAAGAGCTGTTATTCCATGTAGGGTTAGACATTACACTTCTGTAGGTTCCTTGCACACTCACGAGAATGGCATTTCTGAAGAGCAAAAGGGAAGGAAAAAGGAAATTAGTGACACAATAACGGTGTTAACAACTACTACCCAGCTCTTAAACCCTGAAAGACCCGGTTTGCCCAGAGCAAAAGGCACGTGGGAACAACAATCCATGCATTGCTGACATGGAGAACCACCAATTCAAGGTCTTCAGCGCTGACTGATCGAGTGCACCCCAAAAACAACCCAGCAACACTACAGGCAGCTGGGCAGAGGCCAATTTGGCACCGTGGGAGCCCAGATAGCAGAGAGGAGGGACCTCAAAGTCCCCAGCAGCAAGAGCAGACCCGTTTCTTTACCTGTTCCTCTGTTCTCACCAGGCACAAGTGTTTAGGGGTCTGGGTGTGGATTCCCAGTGGCTGCTCTGACACCCAAATTCCTCAAGCCCCTGGAGTGCCAGTGCTGTCGTACGTCAGCTCCCGTGTAATCCGGCCCCTCCCGGTACGCTTGACTGGTTTCATTTTGCCTCCTTCCGCTTTCCCTTATTAATCCACGCATCTCCAATAACTCCCTCAACACTTCCTCCTGCAGAGCCGACCTGCAGCCTCCCCATAACCCCGGACGCACCCACAGTTTCTTAACACCGCCATTAACAAGGAATATTTCATGTTCTCTACACGGATGTAGCCCTCACCCACTCCTAACCCCTCCACCCATGTCCCTGGCTGTAATTACTCCAGCCCTCGTTATCTAATACCCAACACAAGCCTTGGGGCTGGGAACCACTGTTTGTTTGGCTCTGCAATGTCACACACCCCAGTGGTGTTGTATAAATAAATTCCACAACCTGTTTGAGCCTGACATTGATTCAGACCTGAATTATCCCAGTTTCTAAGTGACTGCTGCAAATACCTTCACTCGCTTACGCAACTGGCCACCAAGACAGCTCCAGGGCCAAACATCACGACAGCCAACTGCTCCCGCAGACCACAACTGCACAGAAAACAACTTAAATCCCTCTGCTTTTAAATACAAATTGCAGACTAGAAAGGAAAGAGACAGGCAGAGGCTCTCAGAAATGTGCCTCTGCCTGTCACCTGAAGGACAAGTGCCACGTGCCGATGTCACCTCTCAGCCACCAAAGCACCCAGGCTTTGTCCGACCCTTTGCACACCACAGGTTGCCCAGTCACAAGTCTGAAGTACCAGGGTGGATGAAATTCTGGAAGGAACTTTAAGCCAAATGGATTTCAGAGCAAAATAAAGCCAGCAGGCTTCATCTCCATGGAGCTCCTGCAACACAACATAGGCTGAGCAAGTTACTCAGGGCAGAGGTCTTTCTTATTAATTACCTAGTAAATTCAGATTAAAGTCAGACAGCTTTTCCCTCTCCCYCACATAAAAATCAGATGCTATCCAGCCCCAAGGAATCAATCCAGTTTCTGCAATAAGGAAAACCTGCTCGCAGATACATGACACCACACACAGTCCATAGGATTGTGGCCCTTCAGGTACTCATTAAAAACSTTTTCCCTAGAAAAGTCTCCAGTAATAATTTGCCTTCAATTCATTTTCTGCAATGAAGATGGATGGTAACTAAGGACTGGATATGGAAGCACATGAGAAGTCCCAGTGCAGCCAGGTCATGAACACACCAATGCAAAACCCGTGGACACTGACCAAGTACCCTCCCACTCCCATGTCCCGATTCCAACATCGGAGGGACCATCAAACCCCGGAGCCAAACACAAGSAAGACAGGAAGGAAGCACCAAGGCACACAATGACCATTAAGAGGCAAACAGAGGCCAGAGAAGAGCCAAGGCTGGGTGTATGTGATATTTACAGGTGCAGGAGCTTTGCCCACTCTYAGGAAGGAGCTGTGCTTTGCCAACCCTTCCCGACTACCCAGCTGAACCTCTTGTCTATATGTGTGTTCCTTTCCACCTGCATCACCTTCAGGGCAGGTTGGCCAGCACAAAAGATATCACAGACCATTTTCTGGCTTCTTTTCCCTACAAAGCTGAGGCACCCAACCTCTTAAAAGGGTAGCACGGCACCTGTGCTCCCACACAAGACTCACATCCTAAAAGCTTCTCCCAAGGAAACCGTGGCAAAGAGCACTGTGGATKGATCTCCCCAGCGGGTAGGAGTCAGGCAGTCTTGCTGCCAGGTAACACTCCAGGATTGAACCTCATTTTTATTTAGGCAATACCCAATCCAGCCTGCCAGCCTCCTGTCCCTGCAACCCCTGTGGCTAAAAGGGGATGCAGGAGTCTGATCAGCTACAGAMTCTCACAGGAAAAATGTGATTTTCCCCAATATGAATAAATAAATACCTCCTTTAAAAAAGGTGATGCAGTTCATCTCTTAAGTCACACTGTTCTTATCAGGGCACGGATCCACTACAGTACATGATGCACARGTTGGTTTGCAAAGCATGTTTGGGCCCTTCCCTCTGAAAGCCACCCTAAAAATGTAAGACTCAATTAAGGGGACCTTGTACTCTTTAATCCTTTGAAAACCACTTCACCTTATTTATTCCCACAATTTAACACTGCAGTTGGATCTACACGATCAACTCTATCACACAAGATGCAACCAACGCAACCAAGCCCAAACTTACAAAAACTATTAACTTTTACAAGTAAAAGTTCTTTCCCAAAGCATTTAACCTGTTAACAAATACCTGCCTTAGTGCATTACCATCCTCCCATTGTCCTGGAGTGAGTTAGCAGGCTTGCAGCAAAGCACAGCAAGAGCCAAGCACACTCTGCCTCCCGTCCAAGCAGAGCCTGCAAGAACAGACCCCCTTTGGGGCAGCGACAGTTGAGGTCGATTTAATGGGAAAACAAACTACTTTTCCATTCAAGTCCAAAGCAGAGACAAAGAATTTTATGTGGCTCAGATTGCACAGTCAGCTGTCTTTTTAGGAATAGATCAGATTTAACGGGTCTGTGGCAGTCCAGAAAAAATGAGCCTGAAAAGAGTTTAAGGTTTGGCCAGTACTACACTGTGCAAAGTCCAGGCACTTGTCTGCAGTGCTCTCGTGGCCTTCAGGGGGTACCTCAAAATCACCATCATCATCAACAGCAGTTCCAAGCATTTTATGAGGCCCTGGCAYAGGCTGCCCAGAGAAGCTGTGGCTGCCCCATCCCTGGAAGTGTCCAAGACCAGGTTGGACAGGGCTTGGAGCAACCTGATCTAGTGGAAGGTGTCCCTGCCCATGGCTGGGAGTTGGAACAAGATGGTCTCAAATGTCCCTTCCAACCCAAACCATTCTAGGATTTTATGATTTCTCAGGGTTCAGCCTGGAGAACAAATGCATTTTTACCTCATTTCAAAGAAAGACAAAATCCCTCTCTGAAGCTCTGCCTGATAATTCACTTTTGCATCACATGGGTTGCATTTAACACCATTTCTACACCGGAGAACCAAAATGAGGCAATGCTTCAACGTGACCACTCTCACCACAGGGACTCATATTCTGAAGCAGCAGAGATGTGCTCAGGCTCTTTCACTTGACTATTTCAGGGCCTAATGCAGACAGAGAAACAAATTAACATGTATTGCTATGGAAAGGAATATAATCCAAACCTTCACTGGTTTATATCTAAACCCTCTGAGACATCTAAYGTCAAAGCTAAACAGATCTTCACCTGGCAAACACTTGGAGAGCCTTCAACTGAAGCTTCCAGGTAAGGGAATGCAGTACTTTAGGATATTTTTGCTACATACACTGGGGACATACCTCTAACACACACAAAGCCCAGAGAATCATCATGACAGCTGCAAAAGCAACTTTGTCCTGGCTAACACTCACATAACGAAATTACAGTTTCACTCCAGGGAAAAAGGAAAAAGCACTTAAGTTTTGTTTAGATTGAAGTGCTGCGAGCCACGCCACTTATCTGCTATCAGGGCAGATTGCAGGGCTGCTCCAATGATTATTCTGTAATGAAGTAACTGGAATTGGAAGGTATGCAATTAGTCCTATCTCCTCCTCCTCCGCCACCCCCCTATCAAGAAGAAAACCAGCACAGACGTTATCACCTCTCCCTCGAGCTCTGCTACCCTCATCACTTAAAATACYCACAAAGCAAAGTAGGGCTGTCACTTACAAGCTGCTAACAAGCCTGGCTTGGTCCTGACTGGCAGCAAAGGTGATATTCTCAGCTGCTCCCCAGGAGAAAGTTCCTGGGTTACCTAATGGGATGCTTTCTCAGGTACCCACACACACATATATATTAAGCTTAACATGCCTGCATTTAGCTATTTTAGTAAAAGCAAACCACTTTTGAGAGGGGAAAAGAAAAAGCACTGCTGTTCCTAGTAGCTTTAAGTTAAGCATCTCTCACTAGTCCTCCCGGGCATGACCACTGGGAAGTGAATAAATTGAACTCAGGACACAGGTATCACTTGCTGGCACTCTGGGTAGTTTTACCGACTCCAGCCTTGCTCATTTTACCTGGGTCATTTACCCTTCCTTCCCCTAAAGAGCTGTGCTTTATGTCTGTAAAGTGGTATATGCAGCTTTTCCATAACTGCAGCTAACAGATGGAAGATGCAAAAAGGCCCCAGACACCCCACAGCCAAACGGAAACTCACAGTGAAGCCCTGATTCCAAGCTGCAATTCTGATAAAATACATTCTGACATCTATTCCAGCTCAAAAGCTCACTCATCTCTTCCCCTCCACCCCAGCAATACCCATTGGTCTAATTAAAGACAAGGCTTCTCCCAGCAGCCTCTGCCTTACAGAGATCCCAGTGAAGTTTCTCTGTGACCAAGGAACACAAGGGAGAGCTGGGGAACAAGGGGCATTCCCTCAACCTTAAAAAAAGAAAAAAGAAATTAAATTTTAAAAAAACTTACAACCACGATTAAAGCAACATCAATAAACTTGCTCTGTATAGTTCCACTAAAGACGCAACAATTTTCACTCACTTTAAGTTCCTTGACATTTTTCCAAGTTAAGTTCTTCCCAATTTCTTAAAAACATTTTGTCAAAGACAATGGGCCATCCCTGCACAATGCATTGGTGCCTTCACTTCCTTGGATTCAGCCAGGTTAACSAAGGGATGAAGCTGTGTTAACCTCACAAAATCCATACACAATCCTTTCCTCGCTGGATACATSTACTCATGCAAAAGAGGAAAAGGGGCTAAAAAAAACCCTTTTAAGGCAAGAAAAGTTTGGAAATGCTGCAGAGACATTTGCTACAAAGGTATGTAAACTACTGCTCTTTATCCTACAATTTACCTCATGGCCTYCAGCTGACACATCAGCTGACACCATCTTAACAAACCCATAAGTAGCCAAAGCTGAACAAAGCAATCATTAGGAAAACTGGTTTAGTCCACTGCTGGTGGCATCCCATGCCCTATCCATGGAGGAAGCATGACTCAGACTGCTCTGGGCTCCCATCCACAGCACAGGCTGTAAAGCTGCCTTAAAAGACAATTCCCAGTAACTTGTACCAAAGTCACGTCTCCAACTCCTTCTGCTGCGAGACCAATTCAAAGYGAGTTATTTTATATTTTAATATGACTACATCTGCAGTCCTACTGCATCTAAAAAAAAATCCATAAGCACTTTAAGAGAAATATAGGGATTTTTTTTTTTTCTTAACACTATGGAAGATGGATTCATTGCTATCAGTAATCCTCCCACAGCCCCAGTTTCAGAAGCAGCAGCAGATTCACACAGATTTCAGCCGCATAAACAACACTCATTGCATCACTTCATTCATCTGTCTATTAAGATAAAGTTACCTCACTTAAAAAAAACAATGGTAGAGTGTCATCCTTCTTCGGAGAGGAAATTAAGTGAAAAAAATGAAAGGAACTGACAATCTGTCCCAGACCTGCTGGCAGGTTCTGGTGCCCTGATGGTTAAATTGAGGTGTACAAACCCATTTTCAGGGAACAAGATTTCCTTAAGGGTTTTTTTTTTTTTTAAGAATTCCCTTACCAAGTGCCTGACACTTGTCTCAAGCTACCATGTCCTGATTGCCCAGCAGYGGATCCTCCTCTCCCCAGCATCGGGACATGTGCAGGAGGTCAGGAAGGGAAACGAATGAGAAAAATCACAGTAGGCACATGGCAAAGCAAGAGCAGCCTTTCAGCAGGAGGAGAAGGGGCAGCTTTGYATATATGTTTATAGGGAGCTTGTCTCAACCTCACAAGTCAGGGTGGGAGGAAGCACAGAAGCTCTGAAGACATAAAAACATTGAGACCCAACACAAGAGCAAAGGCTCCATGATGGAAAGGACTTTTACACTTTGCAATAAAAGGTGAAGTTCAGAACAAAGACCTCACTGAAKAGCTTTATAAATGAAAAGAGAACTGGGGGTGCTCTGAAAGCAYGTGGATCAGTGAACACACACCACAACCCAACACTAGCCACTATCACTGATGCACAAGCCCTGCTTGAACCCAGGGTCCAAGCTCTTTTTAAAATATAGCCTCCAGTATGACACATCTCAGAAAGCCAGACCACAGGCACAAGCCATGAGCTTGTCTTTGAAGTTCAGATACACCAGAAAATTACTTCACCTTCCTAGATGCAGAGGGATAGTGTTGCCTTTGATGCTACAAGAAATTTCGGTCTTAAACTGCCCAAGGACTTCAAATTGCTTGCTGGGCTGCAGTGTGGCAACACCCAAGCCTACACATACACACGAACATAATTATGCCTGGTCTAGACTTGGGGGGGAGGAAAAAAAAAAAAAAGAAGTATTTTCAGTGATGTTAGCACGCAAAGAAAATAATAGCACATACAAAGAAACCTCTAGGGTGACTTATGAAGAAGATTTTATGCTTGGCTTTCTGCCAATTAGAGAGGAATTAAAGAGTCTGGCAATATAACCCCGTTCATCCCCAGGAAGAAACTGCATTTTTAAGTGGTCAATGGAGCAAGAGAGATGAGAAAAGAGGGACAAAGACTCAGGAGTGCCATCGCACAGAGCAACATAGGAAGTTTCTGATGGTACTGAGTCAGAAATTGGGCACGAATAGTTCAAATTTTAAAATTAATCCAGTCTATTGCATCCAAAAGAAAATCAGCAGATAACAGCTGACTCCAAATGACAGCATTCCAATAAAGCAGACAGTATTTTTTGCTATAAAATTCCAACTGCTTCAATATTTTACAGATTATACGCCTCCACTGACTGCCAACCAGCAAAATCAGTGAAAGGTGGAGGTCACGAAAACAAAAGCAAACCAAGTGGAAAAGGCATGGCTAGACACCTTGGAAGCTGAAAATGTGTCAAAACACAGCCTTTTACTTATAAAGAACATTTAGTAGCTATGTGCAATGATGAATTTACATCCAAACTCTTTGGAGCTTAAAAATTCACATCATAAGACCAGCTTTTACCAGAATTAGGACCAGACTTGACATGCCCCAGTTTCCCCAAGGTTACTTTTGGAAATGCATCTACTCTTAAAATATTTCAAGTGCTCTTCTCACACTGCAGAAGAGCGACCAAAACCTACCTTCTAATTTTATTTTTTAGAATTTTTTTTAAAGAACTTAACTTCAACACTTTTTTTATTCGAATGACAGAAGGAATTCTGCTTTACATTGCAGGTTGAAATTTACTGGAAATGGCAGCAAGCTGCTGTTGCTTATATAAAGTCATTGCAAGGAGAAAAAAAGAGAAGCTACTGAAGCTTTCTAAATCAAACCCTGCAAAACACCAAAACCACAAAATGAACCAGAAGTAGCTTAGGAGTTGCTAGGGATGTTTAAAGTTAATAAAATTCTAAATTAAATGGCTGCCGCTTAGGTTTGCCAAAAAATTATGCAAATTTCCAAAGTTCATACATAGTAATTAGCACAGCAAAAAGCAGGTCCCAAATAAGTGATGAAGTTAGCCTCACTCTTATTTTTCCAGCAGATGGAATTAGCTATGTGTGAAGCTATTTTTTTTGCAATTGGAGATTAAACATATTATCCTGAATATCAATTCTGCAAGTATAGCATATTGGATACATGCATTCATGGAAGCAGAATATACAAAAGCCAACCTGAATCCTTCTTTTCCATCATTCTGAACAGGACACTGAAGAGGCTGGGAGAGGGTTTACATATTTAAGACTTCATTTTTCAAACTGATTGCTGACAACTTAGTTGAGACAAGTTCTCTCAAAGCACATTTAGAGTTAATAGTCCAAACAGGTTTTTCCAAAGAAAAATGTCTGCCTCGACTAAAAATACATCCTCTTGATGTGCTAATTGACAGATCACAAAAAGCCATCCAAACTGCAAGTCGAAACAACATGTGTAAACAAAGTCTCCCGGTTCTGCCCATTACTTCTCCAAAACCTGGTTCACAGGCATATCCATCATATACTGTGATACAAATCCACCTTTTCCATTCCTATCATTTATTTGCCACTTCACACTTCAAATGACACAACCTTCCCCTCAGCCCTGCAGGTCTCCAGCGAGGGCTGAACCTCGTGTGTGCCCTTGACCAAAATACTCCACCTGTGTTCCATATTCTTAATTTAATTGTTCCAAGCTCTCGAGCCCAGAGCTGCCCCAGCACAGAGAGCTCCTCTCAGAGACACTGAAAGACCCAGCATTTTTTCTCTGTAGTCAGGCTGGCCTTTTATCTTTCTTAGTGCAGCACCATCCATGAAGGCTCATATCAACACATCCATCCAGTTTAGGGGGCACCACCCAGGAGCATCTCCAAGTGCAACGTCAGCAGGAAAGTCTTGAGAAGGTGCAGGAAGGGCAACCAACACCACAGTTACTGCACTGATCACAAAGAGACTGGATAAGTTTCTTCCTAAACACCAGCTCTCAAGCACAAAACTGGTGAAAGAAGTGAAAGCAAGCTACAAGTCTTCCTACACGAATATTACTTTCAGGTAGCCCAGAAAATATTTCTAAAATCTGTGCGTGCTACAAAAAGAACCCAAAACTTACATAATTAAAGGAACATAGGGAGGGGAAGGTAAGGTTTAACTCCAATTTAAAAGTCAATTAAGTGACACACTGGATTGAATACTATTAACCAAAATTGTGCAAGTTAAAAGTGGATGTACTGAAAGCAGCAGAAACCCTGCCCGCAACAAAATGAGAATTCTCTTACAAAAATACTTCTGTGGCCAAATGAAACACTGAGTTTAAGTAAGAAAGCAAGCACTTACACCTATCATGCTCTCCCCCTCTTCCTTCTCATCTAGGGAGTCTCATTTATCTCAAAGCAATCAAAAGAAAACACTTTGATTTTTTTAAAGTCAGGAAAGCTGCAGAAATTACAGCCCTGTCTGGCACGAACAAATAATATTTCCGAAATCAAAAGAAGATTCTCCRAGTTAGAGGAAGAGCAAAAACAGTCCTGAATAACTTACTTTGCATAGCCCAATTCCTGCCAAAACAGTTCTGTAAATCCCATGGTAGTTCAGATAATTTCCATTCTTAGAACAAAAAAAAGCTAGATTGAACATTAGCAACATTAATTGTGTGATATGACCTGAATGATGCAAGAACAAGCAGTTAAGTGAACCACAGTATCTGCTGAATTTTTAATCACTAGTTGTTTTGCTGCAAGGCAGAAGAACACTGTATATCAGCTTCCAAGCACTGCACAGAATGGCACATTAGGACAGCAAGATTTTAACTGGCAGGAATTCTGCCTCCCTGCTACCCAAATGCCATCACTTCTCTGGGAACCGCAGACAGAGCAGCTTCTAAAGCAGGATTATTTTTTAATCACATGGGAAAAAAAAAAGGCAGCACTATTTTCTGCACCCCAAGATACCAGTCAGCCATTTCTAAATATTTTTTTTAAGCTGACACTTTATTAACAGCCATTTATGTGTCCCTCTGTAGTGTATTTCTACTTTCCAAGCAGCTTTAAGCAGTCATGTGGCTGCCCAGCAGCAACTTGCTACCTAAGAGGTGGCTGAACCTGGGATGTGTAGGAAGGTGATCTATGTAAACATTCCTATTAGCCCTGTACTGCAACAGGAGGAGCAGCTGCAACATGTTGGGACACACCTGAGCTATATTTAATCCAGCTCTGACACCCATTGCAATGACACCACAGACACCCAAATTTGGACAGCCAGGTCATGGTACCTGTGATGCCCATCCTGTACCCACAGCAGACAGTCCTGGTGCAAATCCCTGTTTGATAGCCAAAATAGTTAAATAAACCCACCACCATGCCTACAGTGGTAAATACAGCTCCAGTTATGCTCTAGGCACAAAACTGCAACAGCAGGATTAGCAAGTGATACAGCAGATATTGCCCTTCCACAACAAAGGCAAAAAAAGAAAAGTTATTTGGGGAATAAACACCAATGCCACAACTACAATGCAAATTCCAAATACAAATCCCACAGTTACAGGCAGAATCTGAACTATGGGCAATTATCCTGTTTCATATTTTAGGGGTGAAAAAAGGACATTTGAAAAAAAAGGACAACATTCATACATTAAAGGAAGACTGTCACACTGACTTTAATAGATTCTAAGCTTAATAAGTCAATAGAATCAAAATAGCTTAGAAAACAAAGCCAGTAAAATATGGTACAAATAAAAACGGAGCAGCCACACATACCAAAGCAGCATTCCTGTGCCCTCCTTACAGAGCTGGGAAGAGCATCTCTAACCCACAACTTTCACTAAACCAATATTTCCTTCAAAAGCTTAAACATATGGATAGGAATACCCAGTGATAAATCCAATGACCAAATAATCCACCAGAGCCAAGAAATCCCAGCAGACAAGGACAAGAGAGATGCTTCCCAGGCTATRTTATCTTTCACGATAGGCTTAGGAAAGGTCCTGTGTTTTCCTCACGGGCTCAACTCTCAGGTCTAAGAAAAGCTGCTCTCTTCTCCGAAACCTGGGATCAAACCTGCAACAGGAATATTGAAATGTGCCATATCTGCTGGGAATGCAATCACCTCTGTGCAAGGATTATACCAAAATGCTTGTTTGGTTATGCTACAGGGCACTGAGAAGTGAAAATAACATTGTGATGAATGTGTTGACACCTGGAACCTCAGGGAGTGTTACCACCTAGGCAGTATCGTGCATCCACTGCACAGTATTCACCTTCACATCACCAGAAACCTAACTTGGCACCTCCATACCCCAAAACCACAGTCCTTCCTGACACGGGAGCTACAGACCAGTCTCTGTGAACACYGTGATAAACACCCACAGCACGCTTCAAGATGAGCTTCCAAATTTAAGAGACGCAGARAGATGTTTTATAACCTGTAAGTCGCTCAGCTGCAGCTTAGCACTTAACAAGCCACTCACAATTCTTCACAATCTTTCTCTAAACCGAGAAAATATTTTAAAGAGCATTTAGTGCAAGTGAAACATCCCCAGCTTTCTCCTCAGCCTCTGCTCATTCTCCAATTAAATATGAAAGAGAGAACTTAGTCRTACTGAGCATGCAGGATGATTCTAAGACAGTGGTATTAAATCAAATCCCACAACTTTTCACACCTATTAAATTGTTGCTTTGTCATTAGGAGGGGAGATTTTGATAAGCGCCATGCAATTAACAGACAGTGCCTTTGTTACCAGGCTGCTCGTGATGAAGCCCAGGCTCCTTGACATTCCACTTCTTCCCCTCAAAGGCTCTGTGCCACAGCAAATTTATGGGTTTTAGCATGTAAGAGGAGAATTGGGCAGGTTACCTTCAAAATCAGTCAATAAGGCCCTTTCACTCAGGCTTAGGGAAGGCGGRTGGCTGCTGGAAAGCAACACAAGGCGCTCCCTTCCCCCTCCCCTCAGGACCCAAAAATGCTGCGTTCAAAACAYTCCCATCCCCTGCAGCAAGGGATTAGCCATTTATTAAAAAGGAATCAAAACACTGTAAAAGGCTTCCAGTTAAGATTTCAAGGGRAAAAAAAAAAAACAACCAACAAACCCCAACCTTAACACTGGTGGAACCAGAGTCACATTAGGAATTCTTCTGGGCACCAAAGAGCAAGCAGCACAAACGCAGGCAGGATGTCGTTTGTCCAAATGATGCTGATCAAATGGCTCAAAAGGAGGACAGAATTAGATTAAYGTTTTTTTTTAGTCAGTCATTTGCTGCCTCCACACTGAGCAGTAACAACATTCACAACCTACAGACATTTACGGGTTTAGACTTTGGACTTTTAAGACAACTACCTACCTCCACGCTTGTTTTCTAGGGGTTTTTTTGGCTCTTCTCGAGGGGTGACAGACAATTATAATGGCCAATTATGTAAAACCTTTCATCCGAGAAAACACGAAGCACTACGCAAACACTCATTAAGACTCTCGGCTGGAGCCTGCGCCGCACGTTCGCCTGTTCCACAGCTCCCCTGGATATCTCCAGCCACCAGAACTGGATGCCGAGCGCTGTGGCACGGCCAGGACAGCGCCCAGCAGCGCAGGGCCAGCCCCTGGAGTACTTACACAGCCTCGCAGGCGGGTTTTACAGCCCGCAACACGCTCCGGGCTGCTGGAGCTGAGCTTTACAGCCCCATCCAAGCCGGTTATTTAAAAACAGAGCAGAGACGTACGCGGCTGCTGGGCGTTGTACGAAGCACCTCGCAGGACAAGCCTTAGATCCACTTCTCCGGCTGATCCAAGGAGATTTTTCCAACTGGGAGCCGCATGGCGCAAGTCAATAACCTCGGTTTACTGAAGAAATTAAAAGCTACACTTATTGTTTTGAGTAAGGCCTTGGAGGAAGTAATTCCGAGAAGAAATCACGTCCACTGTAATTGTACTTTTAACCTTTCCTTAGGTTCTTACGCCATCCCCACGTGAAGGCGTTATTCAAGAATTACCACAATATCTAATAAAGATTAAAGCTCACTGTTTATGTTTACCGAGTTCACAACCCCTCCCCCTGAAGGGCTGATCGATGTATGAACCACGGGGGAAGCCGTGCAGAAAAACACGACCAGGAAGTGACCGCAACTCGGGAGATCAAAATTTGGGGGGAAAATACGCGGTTTGGGGGGTGGAGGAATTGTTTTTAAAAGAAGGTCCGCGAAAAGATTGTGACCCGCAGAAAGCGGGGGGGGGGTTCGGTGCCTCAGGCCACGCGTGGGACGGGCGGGTTACGCAACCGCGGGGATGCTCCGCGCCCCGCACGGTGACCGGGCGGCGCGGGGGACACGGGACCGCTCCGGGGCTCCCGCTGCCCGACCCGCCGCGCCGGGAGAGCCGCGGGAGCGYTGCCAGCGGCGCCGAGGAGGGAGCTCCACAAAACCCCCGGGGAGGCCGGGAGCGGGCGCTGGGGGAGCACCGGGGTCAGAATAAAACAMGAGGATAAAATAAAGGCAAGCGCAGCGGGGGCAGAGCGCGGTGCCCTCGGCGYGGCCCCGTCCTGCGGGCGGCAGCGGCCCCTCGGCGGCCCCGCAGCCGCCATGGCCGGCGAAGCGCGGGCGCTGCGGGCGGGCCCCGCTCCCCGCTCGCCGCCCACCTGCCCGCACCGCGCCGAACCCAGCGCCCACCCACCCCCGCCGCGCCCGCGGGAGCCTACCGGGAGCGGGGCCGGAGGACGGGCCGTGGCGGAGCCGCCGAGCTCGGCTCGGCTCGGCTCGGCCGGATCCCCCCTGCGCCCGGCGGCGGCGGGAGGAGCCGGGCGGCCGCGCCAATCCGGGGCGGAGCGGGGCGGGACGCGGAGCCGCCGGGGAGGGACGCGGAGCCGCCCCCGCGCCGCGCCAGGCACCGGCCGCCCCGCCGCGCCAGGCACCGGGGGCTCGGCTCGGGGCGCTTCCCGGACTCCTCGATCCTTGCGAGTCCCTGTTCTAGGCCGGCGAGTTCCAAGGCAGCCTCCGGCGCTGGGGCCCCCGTGGTCCCCCGCTCGCCCCGGTGTGCCAGGCTTGGAGCTCACCGCCGAGGTTTAGCCACCAACGTGGCACTGGGATCCACGGGGGTGCCAGTTCCCAGCCCGGTGCGTGGCACCGGCAGCTTATCGGTGGAGTCGATCTGGTGATAACAGGCTAAAAATCTATACAGCTCTCTGCAGGAGGCCAAAAACTCGTTCGATAGACCTCCTGGCTTTGAAATCGATTTAACTCCCGCCTACAGGACCAAAAGAATCACAGAATCAATTAGGTTGGAAAAGACCTCTGAGATCATCGAGGCCAACCCATGACYGAACACCACCCTGTGAACCAGACCATGGCACTGAGTGCCGTGTCTAGTCTTTCCTTAAACACCTCCAGGGATGGTGACTCCACCACCTCCCTGGGCAGTCCATCCCAAAAGAGCTGCAGGGAGGTCACTGGGAGTGTCCCTTAGTACTGGAACCCCACCAGCGTGGTGCCAGCCTTGCTGGCTTGTTTTGCCAATGTTGCCTCCCCGGCACAATCACTAAATACCCTTTTCTCTCATCTGTCCTCGGCAGAGGAAAACATGAGCTGCTGGTCCTGGCGTAGAAGTATCCACAGCAGTGGTTTATCATGCAGRTGTCACCCTAGCCATCTTCTCTGTGCTGTCTTCGAGAAGCCTCAGTCTGCAGGGAAAAAGAAACAGCATTGGAGAAATCCTCTGAAACCAAAGGTTTCAAGAACAAGAGAGAAACACAAAGGGAAGGCATCGGGAAAAGGGGAATTAAATGGTGGCACCAGATGGTGGTTYGAACCTAAAGAGGTTTCTGCGAGAAGGAGCTTTCCTTCTCCTTGAAAGATTCTGGCAGATCGTTTCCACTTAGACGAAGCAGGTAGCAAACYAAAAAGACCTGGCTTCTTCACACCCAAGGGAACAGCAGGACACTGCTTCAGGGGAGGTTTAGGCTGGATATTAGGAAAAGGTTCTTCCCCCMGAGGGTGGTCAGGCTGAACAGGCTCCCCAGGGAATGATCACAGCCCCAAGGCTGCCAGCGCTCCAGGAGCGTTTGGACAACGCTCCCAGGCACAGAGTGGGATTGTTGGGGCGTCCCGTGCAGGGCCAGGAGTAGGACTGGATGATCCCTGCGGGTCCTTTTCCACTCAGGATATTCTAAGATTCCCTGACCTGCAGGAGGGCAGCACTACTTACTCTGTGTGTACAATACTGAGAGGAGATCCTTGAGACCATTCCCAAGCTGAAAAGCAGCGTAAGTGTGTCAGCACAGCACTGTGCCATGACGGTCCTGATGAGGGGCAGAGCTAATTAGCCAAGGCCCAGGATCACATAAACATGGTGTCTCAGATGGCTGAGATGAACCTCCCRAAGCCTCCGGAGTCCCTGTTGACTACAGCCGTTACATACAAAGTGAGGATGGGAGGAAAGATAGAGGTGAAATGAGTTGCCGAAGGTCAAATATTAGATCAGGACAGGACAGAAAACAGACCCTACAGTTCCTCACCCCTCCAGTACTTTCTCCTCTGGACYGTAACAAACCCCAGAACAACAACGGGATTTAGCTGCTGCTGACACAGTAGTTTCCTGTGTTCCAGGGAAAAATTCTGTATTTTGGTATAGGACCAAATGCATATGGAAAAAAAAMCTTATCTATTAGAGTGGCCCCACGGTTCGGTGACATACAGTGAGATGCAAGATATCCCCAGATTATTTAAAGGGGAATGAAATATGTGCCCTGTCATATTAGAAAAAGGCCCCACAAGGATGCAGCCCCAATCTTTCGTTGTAARTTGATAAAGACAGTGAACTGCCATTTGCTGCTAAGTGACTTCTAATGATTAAACAACCTTTCTCCTCCCATCCCCTCGGGGCATTTAGTGATAATATAAGAAAGATTTTGCACATTGTTTAGCTTAAATGGCCATCTGGCCCTTCTGCATTTCAGTAGTCTTGAATATTAAAAAAACAATAGATAAAGAAAACCAGTCCTATCTTATCGGAGACCTGGAGAAGTTTAACTCTGTCAGAGCACAGAGGATTAATCAAGTCCTTACGGCTCTTTTATTGTTTCCATCTTGATTAGCAGTCATATTCCTCACAGCTCGGTGTTGTACTCTCTAAATCAAGCTGTTCCTTACTTGCTGTATCTGTTTTAACCCTGAAACACAACTTCAGCAGTTCCATTCAGCTTCCATAGGAGATGTTCTGCTCCTGGGCAATGGAGACACAACAGAGGCACAGGCTGAAAAAAGATTGATAGGAGTTTTCAGCCAGAATTAAAGAAAATAAGACTAGAATTATTGTGCAAGTATGGAAAAGGATGCTCTTTTCAAAGGAAAATGCAATGGTCTTGGCCTAACTCAGAAATCTACTTCCTGCTGCTGAGACGTCGTCTAATCCCACCCCGCTAAGTGGTTTCTTCATCTGCTTTTGCTCAAGGGGATAAAAACACAATTCCCCCAAAGTAACCCACTCCAAAGTCCCTGGAAACAACAAAAAGTTTGGTCTCAACTCAGCTTATGGTTGGCTTATGGTTGAATCCAGCATTTGTTCTGGGGTTAATTCCCTCTCCCCTCTTTGCCATGGAAGGAAACCAAGAAGGGTTCAGTCTGTTTGGAAAGAAATGTGATTTCCTTAAAAATGTGGCTTTGGGCCTTGAAGGAAGAAGCCAGCTGAGGATGCTTTCACCTGCAGTGCTGGAGCAGGTTTTTGAGTGAAATCTGTAGCAGAAAGGAACATTTGCTGTAAACACCCCGTAAATAACAGAGGATCTATAGATATGCTGAAATAAAACCACTCAGGCTGTGYTCCCAACTGCACTTTGCATCCTGACATTGCTAGTTTGCATTTTTGTGAAAGCTGGGAGCTTATAAATGTGCTACAGCATCCAGCTTTTGGGTATCAGCTGCCAGAGTGCAATAGAATACMCAGAGTCAGGTACCTCGTCCTTCTATTTATAGTTCAGAGAGCGTCAGACACTTCCCAAGGGCAACTGGAAACTCCCACCTGCTGAGCAGGGACCTGGGAGAAGGAAACATCAAAGGAGGGATGTATTAGAGACACTTTACATAGCCAGTGTAGGTGTTTCCATCAGCTCAGGATCCCAGGCCCACACATTGGGGTTTAGGAGTCTGTCAGTGCCCTTTGAAGGATCAGAGCAATAACGATTTCTGTTTAACACCGTGGGTGTTGGGGTTGCATTTGATGTTGTTTGTTGTGTGTGCTGATCCGGGTGGTAGAGAAATACCCAGGAAAGGGAAGGCATTCTCCAGGTGAGAGTCCAAATATCTCTCTCTACCTGCTTGGACCACGCCCTCCTCCCAGGCAGAGGCACTGTGGGGTGGCTTCCTCCCATTCCTGGTAARAATGGGATGCAGTGCAAAATAAACCTCAAAGAACAGAGCAAGAGGCTTTACCGTGTTTCCTCATTGTTCTAAGACAGGAATTTCACTTCTATTTTCTGCTCCTAGAATTTGTTCTGGTTTTTAAACTAGCAACCACTTCAAATGAAAAGGCTGAGCAGAAGTGGGGACAGCAGCCAACGAATTATAATGGTTTTGCTGTTTCATACTTGATTGAGAGGTTATCAATTAAATTTGGCAAGAGGACTACTCTGTGCCCTCTGCAGTGTCACAGTTTGCCTACTGAGGATTTTCTTTGACTCTATGCAAGTGGCTGTGGAGTACAGCTTTATAAGTCCATTTGCCTGCACTTGCACCAAAAATATGTTCAGAAACTAATTATTTCAGGGCTGAATTTGGGGATAGGTTTTCCTACACACTTCATATTGCTCTTCATTTGTGCAAGGGTGGGAAGAATTACCTTCACAAAGAACAATATCCCACGTGAAGGAATGAAGAGCAGAAAGAGCAAGTTAGCAGATTGCCACATAATGATCTCCTCAGTACAAAATGTATCAGATAATGATAGTTTTGTTGCCAAGAAATAAAGAAATTCAAATTGGTTCTCAAAGCTCGATGGCTAAAATAGGATATTATCATAAAATCATCAGGTCTGCTTGAGAATGAGGGGTTTAACCTTTCAGGCATGGCTAATATCTGCACAGGATAATGAGTTTAGAAATTCATATCCCTTGTTTATCTCTATTAAATGGTAATATGTTTATTCCTCTTAACACAATATTTCTCTTAGCACAATAAAATCAGTAGCAATCAGGAATTTGGTTGAAAAACACCTGATTAGTGTGTTTTATCCTAAGTGACACTGAAATATTTTAAAATCATGGCGTTATTCAAACACACCTAGACCCTTGTGGTGACCTAAATATTGTCAGTGGAAGGTGCCTCTGCAGCTTGCTAAGGAAACCCATTCTGGCTGTAACCTACCTGGCTCAGGTAACACTTGCAGAGGTGCACAGCAAACCCTGAGCCTGCCAGGACCCAGGGCAGGTACTCGGATTCCTGGAAGGGCACATGGCTGTGTTATCACACTCAGGTTGTTATTTGAGCTCCTGAGAAGAAGCCCAGGCTGCAGCAAAGCTTCCTAAATTCAGTATTGACATCCAGGTGAGTGGAAATGAGCAAAGTGCCAGTCCAGGTGCTCCCAGGAGCAAACAAGTATTGTTTTAGCATATTCAGGTACGCTGTAAGAAAAATGATTTTTAGTTGAAAGGATGACACTCCTAAAGCTGCTTTTWCCCTAAAACTTGTGTTTCAACACATCTCACATCACTGGACTATATCCTGATAAAAGGTAGAATTGCTGAATGTTCTTAAATTCCCTGCTATAGGAGAAAAAGGGGAGTAGCAAAAGTCAGCAAACACTGAGGACTGCATTGGATTGGAATCTGTACAATCTAAAAATCGGAGCTCCTGTAGTTCTGTTGTTTAATTGGACCTTTTTCAAACCATCAGTTTGGCAGCACTCAATAACCTCCATGCTGATCTTTTATTATCTACAACAAATAAATGGTTGTAGGATTAGGCCGGATGGTCAATATTTGTGACCTTTGCTGTAACCTTTGTCAGTCTGTGCAGAAACAGARGGTGACATTTCCCCGACTGCTCCAGTCTGGGATGCCCAGAGCCACTCACTCTGCAGCGATCCAAGACTGATGGTTGCCGCGGGGAACAGCTCTGCCTTCTTTCTGTGGTCTTTAATCCATTTATTGCTGTCTTTAAATCGCGTTTATATACAAAATTACTGATATATTTCTGTAAGGCCGGATGGCGACCCCGCATTTTCAGGCTGTTGGAAGGGCACGGCTGTCCTCCGCCGCTGACCATCACTCCTGCTGCTCAGCAGTTTCCCATTTCCTGGCAGTTTTTTCATCCAAACTCCGTCCCCATTTTTGCAGTGCCACCAAGCGGTTGGTTCCTCCTTTAGCATTTGAATTTCCCAGGTTATAATTTATAAATAAACAAACGGAGAACTGTCCAGTAGCTGAGAACGGTGTTAAACACAACCCACCCCGGCAAACCGCGGGGTCGGTAGGATGAGGGTGCGGAAAGAAATAAAGGGTCTTTAATAGAAACACTTCAATAATGTGTTTGTGGTGGTTTGAGACCTGTGGAGACGCAGCTTCAGCTCCTCAGGAGGTGGCACAATGCRGTCACTGAGGTGTGGACAGAGACTTTCTGGGAGAGGAGAGACGTGGAGCTCCTGGAGCTGGTCCAGGTGAAGAGAACGAGGACGACTGGTGTGCTGGAGCATCTCTCTCATGAGGAAAGGCTGAGGGAGCTGGGGCTGTTCAGCCTCAAGAGGAGACACTGAGAGCGAACCTCATCCCTGTTTGTCCCTGTCTGCAGGGAGGGCTCCGAGCAGGGACCAGGCTGTGCTCCGGGGGGGCCAGCAATGGCACCAGAGGAACGGGCAGCAACTGATGCCCAGAAGTTCCACCTGAACACGAGGAAGAACAACTTTCCTGTGCAGTGACCGAGCACTGAACAGATTCTCCAGGGAGGGTGTGGAGTCTCCCTCACTGGGGATATTCCAGAGCCGTCTGGACACAATCCTGTGCCATGTGCTTTGGGATGTCCCTGCTTGAGCAGAGAGGTGGGACCAGACGAGCCACYGGGGTCCCTTCCAGCCTTGTCCGTTCTGTGATTCTCTGGGTGGTTGGAGGGCGGTGTAAAGCCCGTGGGCTCATCACTCTGTCCCTGAGTCCCGGTGGAAGTGAGGGCTCTGCACCCCAGATCGCTGCCAGGTGACTGCCAGGTCCGGGTGACCCCGGGGTACAGGTGACCCTCAGGCACAGGTGATCTCAGGCACAGGTGATCCCGGGCACAGGTGACCCCGGGCACAGGTGGCCCCCGCCGCCATCTTAGCCCCCCTCACCGGGCGGGCCGGCACGGACAGGCCTCGCCCCCGCGCCCTCGGCGGCTTCACCACCCTCACCCCACCAGCCAATGAGCGGCAAGCGGGGGGGCGGGGAAATGCTCCGAGTAGCCAATGAAAATGAAGCCTGGGTGTCCGGAGACCAATAAGCGCCCGCTCCGTGATTTGGGCGCTGCCCATCAACGGCAGCGGGCGAGGCCAATGGGAGCCCGCGGGCCGGGAGCGGCCAATGAGCGTTGGCGAGTGAGATTTGAAAGCGAGGCGGGGCGGCACGCGGAGGGGGCTGAGGGGCGCGCGGGGCCCGGACAGGTAATGGCGGGCCCGGGGGATTTGGGGGGCCCCGGGGAGATTTAGGGGTCCCGGAGGGGCTTTGAGGAGCCAGAAGGACCTTGAGGGCCCGGGAATGGGCTTCATAAGGGGTCCCGGGGCGGGGGTCTCGCCTGGGGGTGGGCTGGCAGCAGTGCTTCCTCTCTGAGCTGGGCACACCCTGAGGCGCTGGAGGGGAAGGGGCTGAAGGGACAATCCTGTGACGACCCCTCACAGCGGGGTACCTGGAGGTGCCCGTCAGTCTGTCCCGACCGCTGGGGCCCGTCTCGAAACCGTTGAGTCCAGGTTTTACTCGGTCTCTAAACTTAACGGGTTCCCGCTTTAAACGTAGCAGTGTTTGCTCTTCCTGCTGTCTTCTCACTATTCAGGCTTAAATAGCACCTAAATGTTTTCGTGTCCATATTGCCCTTTGGTTCTTAAGGTGTTGCCGGTCAAAAGCGGTTCTTTTCCCTCACTGTTATTTATAAAAATTAATTTCAGCTTTATTTTTTGGTAGTATGTGTTAACCAGTCACAAATCATTGGTATAAGCGCTCTGTCCCTTTTTGTTAGTAGTCTTTACTTGACTTTATGCCAATTTAAATACCAATTAATCTTCTAGGCTCCTGTTTGGGCGAGATACTCCACGGGAACAGTAACCTGGAAAGAAGAGGAGACAGGTATTTTTGTTCTAAACGCATCTTTAGGATATTGAGCATGCCATACATTTTTAATGAGCCCACAGAGATCACTGGTGACCTCCTGAGTTGGGAATGCATTTGTGGGAAGCTCTTCTGTTTCTTTGCTTTTTTTACATTTGCCCCCTTCATCTGTAAGATTAATTCTTCTGCATGATTTCTTATTGAAATATGGCTCACTTGTTCATGGGACTTTTTCATGGATGAAGTCCTAATTGGACTTCCACTGCAATAATGAGGAAAATATTAAAAGTAGAAGGTAGAACATAAAACCCCTTTAAAAGTGTTAGATATTTATYGGTGTTTAAGGCAAGTGCAGCTGTCTGAAATCTTGCCTGATAGATAACAACGTATATTCTATGAATGTAGGTTACCATCAAGGTTAAAAATTGTGCATGCACTTTGAAAGGATTGCTGTACTTGAAGAATATGTTTAAGTGTAAATCTAGGGRCTTTGTCCTGAAGGTAGACAAAGGATGAGTGTAGAGACTTGATGCTAACTACTGCTTTGAGGAATGCTCCTGGGATGTAGATAGTAGAGATGTATTTGCACTGTTTTCTTGATGGCTTTCTGTAATGCTGTGTAATTACTAACAAGTTCTGTAATTACTAACAATTCTGCAGTGACTAATTCTGTAATTGCTAACAGGATCAGTTCAAGTATGTTTATTGGAGATGCTCATGAATTAACCTCCCTTAATCACTTAAATGTAAAGCATGTAAACCCATGAACTGGAGTGGAGTTTTTTGCAATCATCTTTAACTGGCATTTTTAATCAATTTCTGAAAGTTGGCATGCAAGATGTGGGGTGAAGCCCAAGATATTCACAAATCAGGTRTTGCTGGCATGGACCAGCTCTTCCAGGATTGTGTGGAAGAGATCCAGTCCCTGATTTGAGTTTTGATTTTCATTCCCCTTTGCTCTTTAACTTCCGGTGATGATTTTGCTCTCCTGCAGCACTGAACATATCAGAAAAAAAAGAGCAAAATACACCCATTCAGGTTTCTGTCCAGATCTGTTCTAAGCACTTCCAGGTGGTTGTGCAGGTGCTGTTGGTGCTGTGCAAGTTCCCCCTRCATGAGCACTGCCATGGAGTGGGGAACAAGGAGCTGCCACTGCTAGCACTGATGGTATCTGAGCAGGCTTGGTCTGTATTCTTTCTTTCAACAGCTCAGGTTCTCTCCTTGACTGCTTTTTCCATAAAGATATGCAGTTTATTTCTGCACTATTTCTATTTTGGTACTTTTTTCTTCTAACATTTGTGTTTTGCGGTTAGGCTGCTGATTGAGTTTTTAGCTTTTGGTACCAAATGAATGGGAAGGGGATGGACTTTAAGAAATCCTCTACATCCATTGTCAAGGCTTTTCAGTCCAGTTCACTGATGATTCCTTCAGTTTGATCAGAGCTTGCTGTCTTGAAATGGAGAACCTCAGTAAATGACTAAATTACCAATAAATTAGTAAGTGTTGGGTATTCAGCTCTATCACCCTGCTTACTGTAAAGCTGTTATCTCTAAGTGGTGGAAGATGAGATGTCTGAAAGATCCTCACTGAGATGGAAAACCCTTGGCACRACAGGCTTCAGTGGGGATGCAGGGGATAAAACAATCCCAGAATGGTTTGAGTTGGAAGGGACCTTAAAGACCATCTCGTTCCACCCCCTGCCATGGGCAGGGACACCTTCCACTAGATCAGGTTGCTCCGAGCCCCGTCCAGCCTGGTCTTGGACACTTCCAGGGATGGGGCAGCCACATCTTCTCTGGGAAACCTGTGCCAGTGCCTCAACASCCTCATAGCCAAGAATTTCTTCCCAATATCCCATCTAACCCTGCCCTCTGGCAGTGGGAAGGCATTGCCCCTTGTCCTGTCACTCCAGGCCCTTGTCCCAAGTCCCTCTCCAGTTCTCCTGTAGCCCCTTTAGGTACTGTTAGCACTGCATGTGCAAAACACCTGACATTCGGCTTAAGGCTTCATCAGGTTAAAAAAGATGGGAAAAATCCTGCTTGAAATAACCTCTATTGTATTGCAGTTGCATCCTGGAAACATCCTGGTTCCGACTACTCTGATGCAGGACAAAAACTCCCTGCCACCAGATAGATCTAATCTACATGCTCAGTGGCAATGCTGCTTCCAAGTATTGTCCTACAGCTTTGTCRTTTACTTGCTCTTCTCCTTAATGTGGGAAACAGCTGTGGAGAAAGCAGCCAGCCAGTCCCAGGCATGGGTGCAGTGTCCCCTCCTAATTCTGTGTCAGACTTGTTGACCACTCAACAACCAAACTGGTCCCTGGAATGAATAAAAATAATGAGAAATTACTGAAATTGTCGTTTGAGTTTTCCCTGATCACACACAGAAACAAAGAATTCTTCAGGGCTTTGCTTGGMAGATGCAAACTTTAACAAAAAGGGAAGACAAACCATGACAGTTTGTTCCTAATCACTGTGATTTTTATCTAAGGTCATCAGGATGGCTGCTACCTCCCAGTTTGCCAGTCGGTACAAAAAGGATTTGAGCACAGAAGCCCTCAGAACCAAAGTTGCACGCCGGAAATCCATCCTTCAGAAGGAGAACAGGCACAAGCTCTTTGAAAAGGGCCGGCAGTTCGGGCTGGCAGATGTCAATGTTCAGCTCTCCAAGGAGAGGGGAATTTCTGAGCTCAAGGAAACCAGGGAACTGTGCTCTCAAGAGAACAGCAGTGTAAAACAGAGTGAGTAAAAACTTGTTATAGACCTTTCTTAAAATGTTAAAAATTTTCAGTAGATTTAGTAACATTATTACAGAAAGCTAATTGCAGTCAACATTTTAATTTGACAAAAATGTTTAAGATTTAAAACCCAGTGGCTATCAGTCTTTCCCACTGTTACAGTCAAGCAAATAAAATCTTAATACAGCTGTGTCTTGCTCACTCCTCTGGGTGGTGTGAATGAGGCTTTGCTCTGTTTGGCTGCAGCAGCCAAAGGAAGAAGGCATTTTGCTGTTTATATTCAATGGGAAGTGCCTTAATGATTGCTTTGTCCTTTAAGATGTAAAAAACTCCAGTCTAAAATGCCATCTAACATATAACTGATGTCTGTCACGTGCTTAAAGTGTGCTTTGAAGTGGGTAATATTATAATTATATATATAATTATTAAAGGGTAAATGCAGAGTATAATTTTATTTTAAAAATTGCTACTTTTTGACAACTTATCTTTCCTCTCAGAAAATGGGGCCCTCATATGTACTGAATTCTACCCCCTGRCTCTCCTGATTGCTTGTGGTCTAAGAAATTAAGTTAGTACTTAAAAATGTTAATAGATTTCTTTAGAAATATTTTCACCTTCAGTATTTTGATAGCAGAAGATGATTGAAGGACAGTCCTTTGTTGGAAGATTATTGGAGGGCAATCTGTATGTAATCATATCAAATATGAAATTTAATAACTTTGTCTTGATTATCTTTAATAAATTTGAACTTCAGGTGGATATTAATTTTTCAGGTAGACATATGATTCAAGTTTGGCATCATCTTAAGGTTTTTTTCTTTTGTAAAGCATCTGCCTCATTTATTCTCAGCCTGAGGCAGACTTTGATATCTAAAGCTGACCTAAAGTTCAGCTGTCAATGACATTACAAGTGTTTGAGTAGAGAAACTGGTACAAATAAACTAAATAAGTAGTTGAAGTGTAATTTTCATACTAGCAACCTTGCAAGAACAGCCTGTAAAATGGGAATGAATTTACAGTAATCCTCAGGTGGATATTTGGGCAGGTGTATGTGTGAATTTACCACTGAGTTCTCTTTTAGTGCGAAGGGTTAAAACAATGCAGAGATTCCAGACAGTTCTTCTGCCCTTTGTCTTATGTTCCTCATCTAGCTTAGAAAAATTTATTGGAAGTTTCTGWCTTATTGTTGGCTCGAAAACATCTTCATGATTTTCTAACCCCTCTGTCTTCCATCTGTGCTTCAGAGCAAGCCACAAATGCGGCCACCAAGAGGATGAACGAGCGCAGGGAGATGCTCCAGCGCTACAAGGAAGAAAAGGAGCTTCGGAAACTGCAGGARCAGAGAGAGAAAGCCAAGAAGGGAGTGTTCAAAGTTGGGCTGTACAGACCAGCTGCTCCTGGATTTCTTCTACTTGCACCTGAGGAACCAGCAGTAGCAAAGCCGAGAGAGAAGGTAATAAGAATAACATTTAATATCTAAATTAATTATATCTTAATAGTCTGTTAAAATTTCTATTTGTATATAAGATGTGTTTGTTATTCCTAATAAAGTTTATTTTGCAAATGCTTTATTAATACTGTTATGATAAGGAACGCTAAGGGAGTAATTTGTCTCTTTTTGTTTTAAACAAAGCTGGAAATACTGCTAGTGATATGTGAGTCGTATTTATGATTATGTTCAGTTCAAAAGTTGCAATGATTCATCCACAATGAAACAGCTAAATTATTTTAGAACTTGTAACTTGTTCGTATTTAGTCAACTCAGCTTTGAAAGCTTTTCAGATTACACACTTGACCCATTTTGCACAGCCATGGTTTTTTTCACATTTATGCTTCTTGCTCAGTCTCACAGTGACAAGGGGGAAAAGTAGTATGTTAACTCTTGTTTCCTCGGGGGTGTTTCCAGGCAGCTCCTGCTTTCTCTGGAAGGATTACTCGATCAAAGGCCAAGATCCAAGAAGGAAGAAGTCTGATACCAACTCTGATACCAACTGCATCTAAGTCCTCTATGGTTTGTTTTTTATATATATATAAACTTCAGTGAATAAATTTAGAGAAAAGGATGCAATTTCAGACCATGACTCAGGGTAGTATCTTCACAAGTTTGATTAGATCAGTACAAGCAGAAAAGAGCACAGGTTTTTGGATGTTCTTCTGTCAAGTTTCTCAAGATACTGTAGACAGCAAGGACTGACAATTTCTCAACTAGTTGGATAATGCATGTTAACAAATGCCTGAAACAATCTATTTTAGTTATCCTTGAAGTTTCTTTACTTTTTAAAGCCCTCTGTGCCAAATTATTTGATTTTTTGCTTTACTCTAATCTAGGATAGAAAGATGAGGAAAGAAATTGGGCTGCTGAATTTCTGGAAATCTGATACTTCACAAAAAATGTGGTTTTTTCTTGTAGGTCAGTGCCCACGGGCAGAGCGTGCGCCCTACACAGGCAGGACATAAACAGATGAGTACAGCCAAAGTGGCTGAAAAAGAGAAAGGTATGGAAGTACATCTGAACCTGAAAGTTGGGGGTTTTTTGGGAGAGATCCACGGCACATTTTTGGGTGTAGGAAATGGAGGGGATTTTAAGATGGCCATTCCTACCAGCTATGACAAGGGCAGCAGCTGGCAGATTATCAAGCGTGTGGCTCCAGGGATCACATGAGCTTGTTGCCCCCATAGGCTGGGGGAAAGGGAATGCAGGATACTGACAGTCCTGGTTACTGATTATTCCCCTTGGGAGAGGGAAAAGAAACAGGTCAGTAGGCAGAGTTGCATGACTGCCAGCTGCCTCAGCTCCTGGAGCTGTGCAGAGGTTTCTGTTTGCCTCCAAGAAGAATATCACAGCTAGTGACTGCTGCTGTTACAGAAGAGCAAGTGCCTTCTGTGTCTGTCACTTTCTATGCCACAATTACATACATTTCTTAAGGAAACAGCAATTAAAAAACAACCTGTGCCACCTTGAAGGGACTAGAATACCTTGGATCAGAAATTCTCCCTCATAGCCCAGTGATATCCGTGCCTTAAGTAGATACAGCCAAGTCATGTGGAATATTGATGTTAATGCAAGATATTCAGTAATTCAGAGTGAAATGACTTTCACATCATTAGTCTAATTAAATCAGCAAGCAGCAGACCTTTATTTAAATAAATTTGAGTAGTGCCTTCAGTGAATACTGAAAAGATTTATTATCAGTGTTTGATATAAATTAAATGTTTAATTTTTGCAGAACTGTCATCCACTAGACTTTATTATTCCTTTTGTTCCTGAATCAAGGATACGCATTATATGTACTTAAACTTCCCTGCCCACGGCAGGGAGGTTGGAATGAGGTGATCCTTAAGGTCCCTTCCAACCCAAACCATTCTGTGATTCTACAAAACACCAATATAAAAATGTTTGGGAAGTGAATGTTTGTTAAATCCAGTGTTGTGGTTATTTACCTAGTAATTTTTTCCCAACTTTTCATTCTAGCTTCTACAGAATCGCAGCTTGACATTAAAGACAGGAATAGCATTATCAGTAACCAAGTGGGGCTACTGGATTTCAGAAAGGCAGAGTATGGAATAAAGAACTCCCATGAAATTTTTCTGTGCAGGAAAATACTGTCATTTTAAAAGCCTATTAGAAACAGTGCTAAAATACAAAGATGAAAATGATTAAGATGGGTAATACAGTGCATGAACTTGTCGTGTTTTATAAAATATTTCAGAGGCCATTAGTCTTAGGAGTACTTTGTGAGATTGCATTAAATTCTGACCTTGGAAATCTTTCATATAACGGTCAGGGCATCACTTTGTTACACCAATGGTTTGCTTAAGCTCCCAGCTGTGCAAATATCCATAGCAAAGTTATTACTCTAGAAAACTTCATCTGTAAAACGGGAATGGCATTGACTCTGATTGCAGGGAACAGTGGGAAGCATTCCTTAAGCTTTGTGCATGGCATTGAGCACACTGKTACCTTGATGGACCTGTACAAAACCACCTTCAGTCAGGTGCTGTCTGTTTGCACTGAACTGACCCAAACCACCCAACTCTGTTCATTCTGCCAGACCAATGTAACAGATAACTGCTGGTGCGTTTTTCTGATTTCTGCAAAATGTAAACTTTCAGTTACTACTTGAGTGCAGCTCCTTATTAAGCTTGAGATCTCTGGAATTAATCTCTCTTGCAGTGTTGCAGACTGCAGCCCAACCAGCCCCAAATATGAGAGTCACCAGAGCAGCTGCCTCTGCAGCCAGGCAGGTGCTGAAACCAACAGCTGCTGCTGCTACTGCTGGTAAGTGAGGCAGAGAGTTGTGTAGCTCAACTGTACCTTAGACTGTATTTAAGTCATGTCAAGTTATCATCTAAGAAAAGGATTCAATACTGTATCACTTAAGACTCTTATCTGGAACTCTGTAGCAATATCTACATCAAGATGTTGAAGCCAAAGCTAGGCAGTTTCCCATAAAACTCATCAGTGTGGAGCTTCAATGTCCACATGGTAATCACAGACACAAAGAACAAAGCCAGAACTGGCAAAGRTTTGCCACTTTGGTATCAGTGTCTAAGGGCATATGATTATTAAATGTGTGAGCAGGAGCATCTCTGGCAGAGATGAGAGCCTTTGTTCTTCAGGTTAGAATTTCTCTTTGTCCATGTATGCCTGCTTACTAGAATTCAGTTCACCAACAGAAATCCTGTGCCATATAGAAATTAAAAATCTGAACTCCAGTTGGCTTGACACTCTCTCTTCAACCTTTAAGGCAATAAGGTGACTTTTATTTTTAATATATGACAGCATCTAAAGACTAATGACTTAATGAATCTGTTTTCTAGGTGATACATCCCTTACTAGGCTGTTAAATCCTAGGCCAGGTCTTCTTTTGAAGGAACTTTTGCAATGCTGAGTCTTCCTTAGCCACCTCCCACTCAAGAAATTAAACAGTCTCTCCCTGTCTTTAGCAATTGGGTTTTTATGGCACTGTTTTGGTGAAAGATTACCTTAATCAGATGCCTTTTTGACCTCTGGGAGTTCCTCTTGTTCTAGGTAACCAGTCACAGAGAAAGACAGCAAATGTAGGAAAGCAGAAGAAAGCTGTCAAACCTGATCCCATGCAGGTAGGTCATTTAATATTTAAAATGGAAAGGCAGTAAAACTGATTTAAGAGCCAGTAACAGTGTCATCATAGCTGAATAAGTGTTCAAGCATAGAAGGAATAAGTTCACTAATAAACTGAATTTTGGGAAGAAGCTCTATGTATTTATACTGCCATATTTTTAAAGTTAAACTCTTGCTGCAACCACAGCCAGCCTGTTTGAAAAAGTTGGTTAAGAGCAAAATTCAAGGTTTGCATTCCTGGCAGGGGTGACTGAAACATAACAAGACTTTCAGTGGATTGAAGATGCATATTTTCTTGAAAAACAACCTATGTTTGTGTGCCTGGTTTGAGCTAACAATCTCTCAATCAAGTATCTCAGAAATGTGTTCTGTGTGACCATCTGGTCACTCATCTCATGAGAATGTGAATGCAACTTATTTAATTTCTTTCTCCTCTTTTAATGACATTCTGTGGTCCTAACTGCACTTGTCTTGGGCTGCATTCCTCAGCTATCAGCCAATTCCAGGTTGTTTTTTGGTCTCTGGATTGGAGTATGTCTATCAACTATGATTACTCAACAGGCCTAGTTGGATTTGGAGCCAGTAATTCTGCTCTTGAGTATTTTATCACCTGAAAGTTGTTTTTTTTTTCCTAGCAGTGGGAGCTAGCATTTGCCAATTTTAATTATTGTTTTGGTAGGTGAGGTGTTGTGCTTTAGCCCCTGGAGGGGATTGTTGCATTCCTCGTAGTGAAGTGTTACTTCTGTCTCTATAATGATTTGCAGATGTCAAAAATGGTTGGGCTTGTTGGTAAATCATCACTTCTATACAGGGGTTCTGTTGCAGGAGGTGACTTACCTTAAGCTGTTCCCTTCCTGATGGCTTTCAGGCAGTTATGTTATAACTCTGCCCATGCCTATTGCAAACACTTGATTGATTTGATAATTTGATTTGTCTATTTATGCTGTTACAGGTAATTCCTTCTAAACACGAAGTGGAGACAAAGGCGCAAGTGGATCCAGGGGTGAAAAGTTCTGCAGCTGATTCCAAACATTCAATGCCAGTAGAACTTCAGCAAGAACAAACCTCAGTGGAAAACAACAATCCTTCTCCAAGGAGACCCAGAACACGCTCCTTTGCCCCTCAAAACTTTGTGTTTCAGCCTCTGAGTGGATTAGCAACCTACAAAGTTACACCCATGTCTCCTTCAAGGGCAAATGCTTTTTTGACACCCAGTGCTGTCTGGAATTTTTCAAAATCTCCAGTGTAAGATTCTTCCTTCTAATGTGGCCTAAAATGCAAGTGAACCCCTCTGGGGGGATACAGAAAACATTTGTTCATGTACAGATTCACTGTGTGACAAACTGTTATGGTGTTCTAACACCTGATTGTCATAGGTTCTGTCATGGCTTAAATGTGGACTTAATACAACAGGAAACATGGATGTAATCCATAATTCTGTCCATGCTTGAGAAGCAGCTGTCAGGGACTCTGCCTATGTCCATCTGCACAGATTTATTATTTTAATAAGATTTCCTTGAGTTGTCTAGAGTTTTGTGGAGGTTTGCCTTCTAAGCTCTGCATTTGTGTGTATTTGGCCGTATTTGATGTCATTTCCTCAATGTGTCTTAACTCTAAATGTACTTTTGTTTTCAGCAAAATATTTGAAAAATCCAGTGAAACTAAAGCACAAAAGCCTAATCTAAAAAGTCAAATTTCACCTGCTGTTAAAGGCACTCAAGAACAGCAAACGACCACAAGTTTGAAAGGAGAGGAAGGTAGGAAGTTCATGTTTAGCTTATTGTTCTAATGCTTTTAATTATCACCACATTCTGAACAAAATCCTTTCATGTTTTTCAGCAGGTGAATCAGATGAGAAAACTTCCACTCAGAGATCAAACAAAACAACTCCTGTCTCAGCAGCACTTGAAGTGAAGTCAGATGATACAAGAGAGCAAGAGCATGATGTGCCCTATTTCAGGTTTGGGTCCACTTGTTTCACTTTCCTGATGTCCATTTGAAGGTCCTTAAAATGAGTAATGAGACATCTTCTGAAGATGACTTAATTTAATGGTGACTGGTGTCTGTCAGCTGTGACTTGAACTGAGACATTCCTGTCTTCCCTTTTGTATCTTTAGTGTAAGGAAAGAATATAAAGTTCTGGAGCCTAACACCTTGTCCTAAGGAACTTGAGCTTGAAAGCAGTAGAAAAGGAATTGCATCTCAGCCAGTCAGCAAAATAAAACAATCTAACGGTTTCTGCTCGAAGACTGTGGCTTCTCTGAAAGCAAAAGGATAGTAAGCAGTAATAGCCCCAACTCAGGAAATTCTCCAAAACCTTATTTTTTCTCTGTTCTTTACTTTCAGAAACATTCTTCGGACTGAGACAGAGAGGCTGCTGTCTCAGTGCCTCCAGTGGGAAGGAAACCTTGAGCTGGACATCCCAGAGGATGGTAAGAATAAGCTGCAATAGGCACTGGAAGAGGTTATGGGAACTAAATGGGGCAGAGGGAAGGACATGTATCTGCTGTTTGCAAAATAGCAAAAAAAATTTGCAAGGCTTTACTAGAGAAAGTTTAGGGTTGTATCTGCCTCAAGACAAAAAGGCAAAGTCTCCTACAACTAAAATTTGTGTAGCAGTTGGCACGATGGTGATTGCTGAAGTGAACAAAGTGCATGTCAAAATAGTTGTTCTGTTGTCAGTTTGAAGTGTATTTAAATGTATGACCTGTAACCAAGCTGATTTTTAAAAATAAGATTTAGTTTTTAAGGTAGAATAAGTGCCCTTATTTGGGAAAATGAAGATAACTCACTCATGCTTATCTTTAAGACATGAGAGAGTAACTTTTTTGAAAGAAGCAAGTYTAGAGCAGTTCAGCGGACAGGGAGGCTCCATCTGAATTGTATTGCAGKTCTGCAATAGATAAACAACAAATTCCAGACTCTTCAAACATGTATTTATCCAAGATGTCCTGTATTTTTTTTTTCTTGTTGCTCTCAGCTAAAGATCTGATTCGCACCACAGTTGGTCAGACGAGGCTGCTCATAGGAGAAAGGTTCAAACAGTTTGAAGGCCTGGTTGATAACTGTGAATTCAAACGAGGTGAAAAAGAAACAACGTGTACAGACCTGGATGGATTTTGGGATATGATTAATTTTCAGGTATGTACTCACTTACAGGCATGTTAACTTACTAGAATAAAATTGATGGAGTTATTGATGAACCATTGATTGAAACTTTTTAATATTCAGATTCTWTTTTTTTATCTTTAATGTAAAAAATGGAGGTCCTTGTTTAACACTTTCTGACAGTGAACAGTTGCAGTTGGTATCCTGTGATTTCTGATTCATGGACCAGTTCTTCTGTTGTGTCTTCTTGTGGCCTGTGTATCTTGTCTGTCTCTGGAATGAAGGTGTKTGGCCAAGTCTTATTCTGGTTTGGAGTGAGAACACAGTCACAATGTCTACCTGGACCAAAAGCTGGGAGCTTTTGGAAAAGTCCTGGAGCTCACCTGAAAAGTAGGGGAACCTTCAAACTACAGAAATGGGACCAGGCTTGTCATCTAACCTGAAGCTTGTGTGTTGTGTGACCTTCATGTCTACTCTATGAGAACATTTAATGCTTCCTGTCAGTTGGTGGTTTAATTTACTTCTGCATTTAAACCACTTAAATACATTAACTGTCCTTGAAACTCTTATCTGATTTTATAAAACACTGTTCTATTGTGAACCTGGTAAGTCTTGAAAATTAACCCYGGACTTTTCTGGGCTTTCCAATAGATTGAAGATGTGAATAAAAAATTTGATAATCTGAAGAAGCTTCAAGACAATGAGTGGCAGCCACTTGATGTCCCAAGCAAAGCAGTTGTTAAGGTATGAATAGGCCCTAAAACACATCTTGTATGGCTTCTTTAGACATTAAAGTTTAAATACTAAGTGAAATTCCTCTCAGGATGCACCCCTCTCCCTTGCATCTCCCCTGTGCCCTTGTGTCAGTTAGTGTTTGTAGTGCCAGTTGCCTCTTTGGGCTGGTAAGACTAGAACTAAAAATTCACAATTACTTTTTTGAAGTCATTGGATTCTATGCTAGTAAGACAAATCTACTAAATTCAAGATATAAACTTACCCTTCAAATGTAAAACACTATATTTGGGTCACTGGCATTGACCCTGACTTAACTGAAAAGGAAACCACACAGGATTTGGGAGTGACTGCCAGTTTTGAGCAGGGAGTGCTCTATTATGATGGTGTCCCATTAAGCCAACACCATGGGTGGCTTTAAACTGCTGCTTCTCTAAGCACAAATGGCTCTGACACTCTCCAAAATAAGTTATTGCTTATTGCAAAATAACCTGTAATGTGACTTGTTTTATCTACTCTTTGGTTTGAAATGTATAATTGCTTCTGACTGAGGATCAAGTCATATTTGCATTGCCTAAACTCTGTACAGTTCCTTGAGACTGCTTAGCTAATCATAAAAATGATTTAAAGGTCGATAAGAAACTCCAGGCATGGGAAAACAGAGGGAATGTGGTCTGTGGGAGCTGCCCATAAATGCCAGAACCCTACAGGTGGTACAAAACAAAACTTCTGTTGAAAAACTGAATGCCAAGAGAGATAGTGTTCACTGACTGCCTGGAGCCTGTCCTGTGGTTACACTATGTCCCTGCCACTAGGAGTCCCTGCATCCCAGTGCTTCCAAAACCTTACTGAATTTATTAGGAAAAAAAGTTGTATTGAGGATTTTTGAACTGCTGGCTCAATTTGAAAAAAATTCTTGATATTGTCATCACAGACTTACCTTAACAGCTGGATGGCAGCCCAAGAGATGCTGGGGATGAGCAGAGACCTTGATGCATAAAATTGTAGAATTGTTGAGGTTGGAAAAGTSACCAAGTCCAACCATTCCCCAGCACTGCTAAAGCCACCATGATCCATGTCCCCAGGTGCCACATCCACACGGCTTTTAAATCCCTCCAGGGATGGGGACTCCACCTTGCCCTGGGCASCTGTGCCAYGGCTGGACGAAYGTTTCTGTGAAGAAACTTCTCCCAATATCCAAGGGAGATATTGGTGCAGATTGAGTCCAGTTCTTGACATCCTGTCCTTTGTTCCCTGTTCCCAGAGCCTGACCCCTCCGGCTGCCACCTCCTGTCAGGGAATTGTGGAGAGCCAGAACGTCCCCCYTGAGCCTCTTTTTGCTCCTTGCTGTGYGTGTGGGACCAGCAGCTGTTCGTGTGTAATTACTTCTATCCAAAGCTTCCAGGTGTGACCCAGGCTTTCTTACCATTCCAGAAAAAGGCTGTTCCAAGTGGAGTGCCTAAACCCAAGCTGGAAGCAGCTGCCAGAACGGCTGCCCGGAGCCGCCTGGCGTCTGTGAAAGCGGCCATGAGGGACAAAATGAAGCGTGAGGGAGCTGCTGATGGTGCACATCAGGAGAGGCTGCCAGAAGCAGAAAAGGTGGTTTTTGAAGCAGGATTTTTCAGAATTGAAAGCCCTGTGAAAAACTTTTCAGGTAGGTGAAGCTTCATCATTGTTTCTGTGACCTGAAAGCACTGAAGAGAGCTTACTGCCTTTCACTGGGGAGAGGAATGGTGCTGTTTATGCTGGCTACAACTCCAGGACTGGACACACTATTTCAGCCTAGTGACTAATTACATCAGAGCTCCAAAGTAAACTGTTGTACATGAATGTGCTGATTTGAGTGGTTATGSCAGCATGAAATCCCTGCTTAGAGAGAGAGGTGAAATAGCTGGTTCATGTTTTCCCAGCATAAATTTAATAATGAAATTCTGATCTGAGTGTTCCCAGATTCAGCTGACAAGCCTCTTCGTCRAAGTCTATGCCAGCTCATGTGCTCTAATTGTAAAACAGAAATTGGGATTTTTTTTTGAACTAAACCTCTTGCAGTTCTGTCTTCAAAGCTGCAAATAATGTCTACCCCCTAATCTATGTTCATGGTTAACAAGATTGTAGCATAATCCAGTCTGCTATAAAAGCTGTTTAATACTTTGGGTTTTTTAACAGGTGCTCAAAATATAACTTCATTTTCAGCATCTTGTCTTATTGACATCTRTGTGCTGCCAGTATTTCCATTTCTAGTTCATAATTTGATTTCAAATTTCCTTTTTTTTCCCTTTGATCCAGGTCTCTCTTCTCATCACAAAACTAACAATTTTTTTCATGTGCCTGTTGTTAGTAGAGGAGAACTGAAAAGCTTTGAGCAGCACTGGGTTTAAGCCAACTCCAGCAGAGAATCTGTTACAAGCTTCAGTTCTGAATCTGTTTCCTTTTAATTTTATTAAAATTGTCTAATTTGAAAGAGGAAAGTTAATAATTGCAGTTTCTCCTTGCAAGTGTATATAAGACCTCAATATAATATTTGTATATAGACAATTCAGCAAGCAGAAAACAATACTGTCCCTGGTTAGAATCATAATGTTCAGCTCATTTCAGCTTCTGGAAGCTGCTGCAGTAATGAAACATTAAACACATTTTTCAGGCTTCCTTCCAAAGACACCTCGCAGATCTTCCCAGAGGACTCCTGGAAAACTGGCAACTCCAAGGTCATCCAGCAGAGCTTTGCTTCGGAACATTCCCTCTGCTCCCTGTGACCCTGAGGATGCAACTGCGAAACAAACACCATCAGGGCTCAGAGGCTTCCACCCAGGACAAAATTTGAAAATGGACCAACTTCCCACTGAAGAAGCTCCCCCACTGGATAAACTCCCTGATGGTGTCCTTGAACAAAGGTAGGCATGTTAAAGGAGCTTTTAATTAGCCTTTTACAAATAATTTTATAGTTTGAACTGAAAGACATGATGTTAATACCCATTAAATGTTACCTTTCAATTTGGCAGTGATAAAGGTGGCAAAGTCCTTGTGACTTTTTGCCTTTCCTTAAGCAAATGTTAAGAGCTTTGCCCAAATGTAGTTTTGCTGCTGGGGTGGAAGTTTATTGTTTGCCCAGAAAGTTTGATACGGCTCACCAGTGCCAACCAAGCAGGCAGAACTGCAGAACAAATTGTGAGATTAGTTGGGCAATTCAGAAGATGATTGAAGGTGATTGATGAAGATGATTGAGAAGGATGAAAATGTTTTGGTTTCTCTTCCAGCATTTCTGTGGTTGCACAAGAAATTTGTCTTGTTGCTGGCACAGCAGAGGGAAATAAGGTAAGTCATGCATAGTTCATGTATGTGCTTTAAATTCTCTATTATTACTAGCAAAGGAAAAAGTTCTTTTGATTAGCCCCAGATATTTGGATTTCTGATCAAATCCTCACTTATAAATCATCTTTATTCCTCAGGGCAGAGCTTTCTTTGTCTCAAGATAGACAAAGGTAGGGATTGCTGCAGTTTGGGTACCTTATCTTGCTCTTTAGAGTTGTATTTTGGAGGTCCTGGCTGCTCCATGAGGACGCTTGTCACTTGGACAAGCAATATTCCTAGAAATCCACCACCTCCTGTTTTCTGGTGTGAATTTTTAAAATGCTTTTGCATTTATAGACCATAACTAAAAGCAACAGCACCCTTGGTCCTCATGCTGCCACAGCAGAGCATTGGGCTGTTACTCTCTTTAAAGGTACTTTAAAGAACTGTGTTACTAATCCAGATATTAGAAATCTATGTCCTGAAATGTCTGACGACTTGGTGATGTGCCTGTCTTTAAAAAAACAGGAATGTGGCTTCTAGTTTTGATGATAAGTGCTACTCAGTGAAAGCCAGGGTTTTGGAGTTAATCATCCTTTAGTATCTTGATTTCATTTGTTACTGCTTGGATCTGTGCATGACTGCAGCAGTCATTCCCCTTCTCATTTCTGTACATATTAATATATATTAAAAACACCTTGGTTACTAATTTTTTCCTTATGCCTTTTACTTCATCCTTTCTTTATCAAAATGAGAAATCACTTGTTGGTGATTTCACTCTCTGGGGAAAACTTTCAGTATTGCTGATAGGTTTTTCTTGAGGAAAAGTCACCAGAGAACATCCTCAAACTGGTTTTGGCACTTGAAGTTCAAAATCTTTCCTGTGGAAGAACCTCCTTTATACTGTCAAAGGGATTTTCAGGCTTACAAGGCTGTTTGGGAAATGGTTCATGGGAAATGGATCACAATCTCAAACCATGAACCTTGGCCTGCCTGTGCCTGGAGTTAAAACTCCATCTCTCCTTTATGGAATTGTCCATAAAACCTGTAAATTAGATGTGTGTACTTGGTCTGACATAACTGTAACATGGCTGTGAACAGTGAAAATCCCTGGTTTCCAGGTGCTGGAAGATTCTAGCAGTGAATCAAAAGCAACAGATGGCATGGAAGAGATGGAACTATCTCCTGCAGAACAAGGACAAGATATTGTCATGTGCAGCCCAGAGAAGGATCCCAGCACAGAGACAAACCTTGCTCAGACTGGAGAACTTCAAATACATCAAACAGGTGCATATCTTGGAGCTGCATGGTTTGGGTGGCGTTTCTGGGGCTTTCTGGTTATTCTAAGGTTTTATGATAATCTAAATATTACTCTTTGCCATCACTGTCAGTGTCAGCTTGATTTGTGTGTGCAGTTAGCAAAGCCTCCTTGAGCTGGTGTGACTTAAACCACACATTGCACATGAGCAAACAGTGCCCCTGGATTTCTCTGTATAGTTTCCATGTGATATGTGAAGCAGAAAGCTAATATAAAAGGAAATAAATACAGTTTATAGAGTTTGAATTTTATTTTTTTTTTAATAAATACAGAAAACAATACTGTTTTTTCAGCTTTGGCAGCATCAGACTAACTTTTTAAAAAACGGAATACTTTTTTTCAGATGTTTCATGTAGTGATTTGACATCCATTGACAGAAATCCCTTTGATATGGTAAGTTGACCTTCAAGTTTATTTGACTAAGACAAACTGCATGTTACAGGACTGTTAACCTTTGCTACAGRCTCAGTTACTGCACCAAGAAAATTAAACTCTTAAAGATGTTATCAAGCCAATTCATGTAACTTTAAATACAAACCACATTCCAGCTGTCTCCTTGCTTGGGCTCAGTGATATTCTTTATTGCCTGTGATGAGTGTAGGATGAATCAACATGTCTTTAATAGGACAATGTGTGATTCTTATCAGATTGATCCTTTAAATTATGTTTCTTATTCCTTGGAGGTTTTCACTAATATAATGAACAGCTTGGTTTACCTCCACTTTCTTCTTGGAATTTTTTTTAAGTTTGTCCCAACTTTTTTTTAATCACTTTAACACTTAGGGCTGGAATTAACATTCAACAGGGAAAAGGAGGTGTGCAAAACCTTTCAAACTATTAAGAAAATTTGAGTGTAGGATTTCTTAGAAAAAATCCTCTTAAAAAAAATATGGATTATTGGTTTAAGTAAGGAGTGTCTGTCTTCAACACAGACCAGGTGTAATCACTTACTTTATGCCTGGAAATAAGCTTGCAAAATGACTCTTGGGAAAATATTGGTACTCCCAGTGCTCGTTGATTCTAAGTGTTCCTCAAGCACTGACTCCACTCTCTGGCTCCTCCCACAGCCCATGCTGGATGCTGAGCTCCCCTTCACTCCAGTCAAGACCCAAGCCCAGAAGTTTGCAGCAGCTGAAGTATTCAATGACCTCATCGTGTTTTCTCCTGTTGGTCCCTCTGGGGATAAATGAAGAGTGACTTAAAATGCACAATATGTAAATTCTATGAACAGGAAACCCACAGAGGGTATCTGGAACACAGTCTGCTACCCTGGAACGGTGCTGGGAGAGGAGTACCTGTGGTGATGGATCTGATGAGATGTTTTGTATCATTTTATGATGCAATTGTGATGCGCTAAGCACTGCTGTGCATCGGTAGTGGGCTGTGTTCTGGTCATCCCTGCTGTATCCAGTGGCTGTAAATTCTGATTGCAACCTGAAATATTTTTATGTTGGTATCATTTCATGCATTTCCTGTCTCCCTCAGGTTGTAAAACTGTTGACCTTTAAACTTTTCTGCCCTAACCTGACTTACCTCATGACTTATTGTTACTACAAAGTGCCTACCAGACCAGCTGTGCCTGTGCCCTGTTTCTGCTGCAGGGGCACCTTCTGGGGAGAGACCCAGCCTGTTCTGTCCCCAGAATACTGTTCCATGCTCTGTCACTGCTCTGGGGTACCTCTGCACCCTCAGGCTCCAGTGTTTGTTGTGTTAACACCTGCCTCAACACCAGCTATGGCAGTGTTGGATGCATGTAGTTCTTTCCTGGGGAATTTTTCCTGGTGTTTAACAACCACTGGCTTTGTAATATTAGAAACTTAACTCAGAACAAGGATTTCAAAATCAGATAATACCRTTCCTTGGCAATGTATTAAAATAGGCATTGATTATTATTTCCTTTAAGGATAGTTATCCATTGAGTATCTTAAGTACCTTCAAGTCAAACGATATTTTCTCCTTGTTTTTGACATGTTTAAGCTCAGCCTCTTCTCTCATCTTGTTCCTTATGCATTCCCCATCCAGACTGTAACATACTTGTGCATAAGGAGCATGCCAGTTTTATAGACTCTGGATTTGAGGAGTAGTATTACAGTACCAGCAGTTGTATTTTTAACAAATACCTCACTGGGCTTCTTCTTGTACTGGTGACCTGAGTGTAACACACGTTCTTCCACCAGCCTTGATCCTAAACCAAGCAGAGAATTCAGTCCCTCGGCACAAAGTGTCACTGCCACTGCCAGGGGGGCTCGTCTGGCTAAAGTTTTAACCTGGAAGCTGTGTACGGATTACACTGAAATAAAGAGAGGAAGCTGATGTGTGCTGGAATCCACTTTCTTCACTACTAAACTCCAGTTGTATGGATAGTTTCAGGTAGCTCTTAATGATGTGCCTGCTCTGGTCACTCATCAGCACAGAATGGTTTGGGTTGGAAGGGACCTTAAAGACCATCTAGTCCAAGCCCCTGCCATGGGCAGGGACACCTTCCACCAATCCAGGTTGCTCCAAGCCCTGTCCAACCTGGCCTGGAACACTGCCAGGGATGGGTCAGCCACAGCTTCTCCGTGCTGCTGGATCTGCTCAAAGTTTTAAGGACTCTGCTTGTAACTTGGCACTCCAAGTGTAAAAGAAGTGACTGTTATAAAACAACATGAGCCATGTCAAAGAATCTTTGRAAACTTCAGTGGTGGCTGTTGTACTGTTCTTGTTTTCCAGACGAGACCACAGTGACTCACAGCAAAGGGAACATAGTTCTGTTTTCTTTTTTTACCAGCCTGACTCACGGGGTGAACTTGCCAATAACCGTCCCCACCCTTGAAACCAGTCCTGACTCACACCGGGGTGATGAGTGGGGAGAAGCACAAGGCTCGTGACCTGTTCCATGGAGGCATGGGATCTCCCTGGGGAGGGAAGGGTACTTGGGACATGCTGATTTGTGTTCCCAGCGGGGCAGAAATGAAGGAGAGGGATGACTTCTCCAGCCACAGGCTAGCAGAGAGATTTTGCTTCCTCCAGCTCTGAACCCTCTCTTGAAATTCCTTGTTCTGCTCAGGCTTCAAGGCTCTCAGGTTTTCCCTGTGCTTCCTCAAGGATTGCTGCCCTAGTTCACAGGACCAGGGACAGAATGGCACAGGCTGCTTTCCCAGGTATTCCTCTCAGCAGAAATCAAACTCCTTGTTTCTATCTCTGCTGCAAGAATTCATCTCCTTCCACATCAGAACTTGGCTTGCCAGCGCCTGTCGTGTCTCTTGCGATATTATTAAAACCAAACTTTACACTTGAACATGTTTTATTACCTCAAAGGGGTCTGGTGAGAAGGCACTTTTGTTACACCATAAAAAGAGCACGAAGTTTGCCCAAGGTTTCCCCCCCCAGTTATATCATGGTGGGCACGACGCTGGTGAGGGTGATGTCCCCCTGGATGCAGAGCTTGGTGACCTCGTTCAGCCTCTTCTCACGGAAGTTGTACTGCAGCAAGTGGGCGTCGTTCACGGCCACCTTGAAGTGATCCGTCTCACAAAGGATCTGGATCTGGAATAAAAACCCCAAATCGGCCACACAACCCCACTGGATTTGCTCTGGAAGAAGTTTTAAGCCACAAACTCGAGCAGGCTGGCACTGGCTGGAGGCTGCTGCCAGCTGAGTCCAACCCGGGCCATGTGGAGGAAGGGGTGCAGCGACTCTGGTGCAGCAACCAGCGACCTTTGCCTTCCCCAAAACTCTCCTGTGCTCTTCCTCCTCTGTGCTTCAGCCCAGTTTCTGCCTCCTTGTGCCCCTGCCAGTCACTCAAAGCAGGACTACACAGTGTGAACCTCCTTGGCAGGAAAAAAAAAGCTCGTGAAGAGCTGCCAACAGGGAAAACATGTTACAGAAACCTGTCCAACCACTGCTGCAGAACAGCAGTGTAAATAAGGAGGGTTTCGTAATCCATGGGCATAGCACAGGCAGGGAGAAGTTATGCCCTGGGCAGCTGGAGCTGCAGGAGGGGGTCAGAAGAGCTGGGAAGGTGCTGTAGGGATAGCCAGGGAAGCACATGGGGGGGCTGCCCCCAAACCACCTCTGGGAGCTGATTGCTGTGCTAAAGCATCAACATCCTTACACAGGTCTTGTTGTCCAAACCCTCCTGGTGCTGTTGGTGCACTGAGACTGAGCTGGGGTGGGTTTTTCAGGTACCTTGAAGGGTTTTCCAGCTTCAAATGGAAACCTGGGAGCTGTCCTCTCCTCCTTTCCCCAGTTATTCTGGAACATGGAATTGCAGACGATGACTTTCTTGTGGTCCTCTTTGAAGCGCGGGTTGAAGTGGAAGGCAACATCATTCCCTCTCTTGAAATCCAGTGAAAACCTGCAAAAACAATGGTGGATTTGCTGCTTTTTCCACAAAAGCCTTGGACTCTATTACAGGGTTTCCTAAAAAATAGCAGAAAGAAAACCCCCACGGACCCCATTGGGCAACAACAGGGCATTTACACATTTATTTAGTGTAATATTTGATGTTACACCAGGCAGGTGTTATTCAGGAAGGGAAAGCAAACTCCAGCCCCCCTGCTCCACCCAGCAGTGCCCCAAGGGAACCCCCCACCCTCGGAGCTGGACACCCCCAGTACCTGTTTGGGTGGGGGTTCACAGTCCCGGTGATGGTGATGAGCAGCCGAGGGACGAGTCCTGTCTGCAGGGGCAGCTCAAAGGGGACTTTCTGGGAGACAACAGGGATTTGGTGTCAGCAAAAAAACCTTGTCAAAAGCCAAATGCCACCCCCTGGGGACAGCCAGCCCCAGGTCCCTCCCGTGGCCAAGCAAAATCAGGCACTGAAGACACAGAAACCCTTTTGATATGATGGAGCCGTTACCAGTGGAGGAGCTGGTCCTCCGTGCGGGGGGGCTGGTCCTCCGTGCGGGTGGGCTGGTCCTCCGTGCGGGTGGGCTGGTCCTCCGTGCGGGGGGGCTGGTCCTCCGTGCGGAGCAGGAGGCCCAAATCCAGGACCACTGGGTGGTTGTCCTGGGGCAGGAAACGGCCCCGGTGGTGGTGGCCCTCCAGGGAATGCTCCAGGTGCTCCTGGTCCTGCTGGTCCTCCAGGATATGCCCCTGGTGCTCCGGGATACGCTCCCGGCGCTCCAGGGTATGATCCTGGCGCTCCGGGATACGCCGGGAATGCCCCGGGAGCCGGGGGCTGGTTCCCCCAGGAGGGCCAGCCGTGGGGTGGAGGGGCACAGGGGGCCGGGTTGTTGGACAAGGCATCGGATAACTGGGGACAGAGGAGAGGACAAGGGTTAGGTGGGGGATATTCCTCCCGGGATCAGGTTGAGTTCTCCAACATCCATCTTTTGCAGCCTGCAGCGTGAGCCGAGGGCAAGAGCTCAGCTCTGAACTGCTCCCCCAGTTCTTTCCAGAAATCCAGTAAGTGCTGACGTAACTGGAGTGGATTTGGGGATTTACACAGGTTAGCAAGGACTTGTTCCCTCCCATCCCTCCCATGCCAAAGGTCTCTGCTTCAAGGCCACAGCCCCTCTGTTTTTTTGAAGGAATCCATACTTACGGAGAAACCGTCCGACATTTTTCCTAAAACAAAAAGACAGAGGAAGCTTCAGTCATTTTGAACCTGCACCATCCGAAAAACAGAGGTTTTTGAGGGGAGTTACAGTTTATGGTGGCAATTGATGGAAATTGCTGAGTTCCCATCCCATACCTGCCCAGCCGAGCCGACAGCTCCGGTGCCACTGAACAAATCCTGGTCCAACACCTGTGGGATAAACGGGGGTCACTGCTGTGAGCAGCCTGAATGCTCCAGGGTGAATCCAGCCCGGACACCCTCCAGATGAAATCCACCACTGAGCTTACAACACTCCCAGCGTTATTCACTTCCCCAGCCCTCAGGCACCATCCGGGAAAAGATTTCCATAAAAAAACCCCAAACAGAATCCCCGGGGGTGGGGCACGGCCTCGACCAGGAGCTGTGTGGGAGCTACAGATCCAGCACAGCCCAGCAGGGACAGGCAGGCATCCCAGGACATGTGGGATGGGCGCTGACAGCAGGCTTGGAATGGGGAGAGGAGGGTGGCAGCCGTGGATCCAGGTCCCCTTTCCCCTCCCATGCATCCACAATTGTCCCATTCCAGCCGGAGGRCACCGTGGGAGGGACACACCAGCCCTGGGCCAGCAGATAAAAGCTGCTTTACAAGTTTTATGAGGGCACACCATGGCCTGGCCAAACACACACCTGCCTGTGCATGGGAATAGCCTGGGCTGGGATCCTCCCGTCAAAGGGAGCATTCATAAGAGAAGAGGGGGGGAAAAAGGGAGAGGCAGAAACAGGGAAAGAAAAGGAAAATTCCAAATTGAAAACAGAGAAGGCAAATTCTTTTTGAAAGAAACTTCGGAAAGCACAAAGCTCACAGATGTGGCTGCCCTGCCTCGGGAATAACAAACCCCCAAGTTTCACAACCAACAAATAACTCCTTTCCCTGCAAAACACTCATTCTCCCGAGCCCATGGGGGTTTTAAGGCAGCCTTTCCAGCAGCATCCAGCAGCCTGGAGTGTTTGAACAACTCGTATCTCCCAAAGCATTAATTTGCCTTYTGGGTTCTTTTTAAAGCCTGTGGGTTTGGGATTGGGGGTGCATACGCAGCTCCTGCTGACTCCCCCAGCTGGATGCACACGGGTCAGGTTTRCTCAGCAGTCCCAATGGCTGCTCCAGTGGGAGGTCCTGCATGATCCCCCTGTTCTCCTGGAATACCCCGGGGAGCAGCAGCTTTGCTCCCTTTGGCCCCATTGGAACAGCGTGGCCGGAGTCTCGTGACTTCCAGCCAGGTCTGGGAYGGCCAGTTTGGTGTTCGTAACCAAAATCTTCAGAAAACACTAATCCTCTGCCACCAAAGGGTGCAGCCAGGCTTGGAGCCCGGTGTCACCTTCTCTGTGTCCCTGCAGTGTTGGAGCTCTTGGACACAGCTCTCCGGGAATGCTCCTCTGGGTTATTTCCCTGCTGCCRTGGGAAGGGGTTTGCTTCCACCTTCTTGGGCAGTGCCTCAGTGATGGATTGCATAAGAATCACAGAATCCCTGAGGCTGGAAAAAACCTCTAAGRTCATCGAGCCCAATCAGCACTGCCAAAGCCACCACTGACCCATGTCCCCAAGTGCCACATCCACATGGCTTTTAAATCCCTCCAGGGATGGAGACCACCGCTGCCCTGGGCAGCTGTRCCAGGGCTGGACAAACCTTTCCATRAAGAAATTTTTCCTCATATCCRATCTAAACCTCCTCAGGTGCAAATKGAGGCCGTTTCCTCTCCTCCTGTCCCTTGTTCCCTGGGCGCAGAGCCCGAATGCCAGCCGGCTCCACCCTCCTGTCAGGGAGTTGTGGAGAGCCAGAAGGTCCCCCCTGAGCCTCCTTTTCTCCAGGCTGAGTCCCCCCAGCTCCCTCAGCTGCTCCCCATGAGACTTGGGCTCCGATTTCCAACAAACAGCATTTRGGCAGCTGAGCTCGAACCCACTGGAGTTCCCCCCGACCCGGCAGAGGATCAGCTGCAGAGTCGTCTGTAAAGCACCCCAAACATTCCCTATACTCACACCAAGTGGAAAAACTTCTATCTGGGAAAAAACCCACCAGTTCTCTCCCCTTCGGTGCTCTTCCTGCAGCTTCTCTCCCGGGTGTCTCCCTGGGTGTTCCAGCCTCCCACGCACCGACCCTCCCTCCCCCGCCTCCGCTGGGTTTTGGGGCACGGGCAGGGCTGCCCTGCTCCCCACGAGCCGCAAACAGCCTTGCAGCTCCTCCACAGTCACCATCCCACCATTATCCCGAGCATCCCCTAAAACCAGCGAGGGCTTTCCGTGCGCCCCCAACCGCAGAGCCCGCGGGAGCTCACGCGTGTCCCACCTCGCACTCCCGGGGGGGTCGAGAGCACCCCTAACCCTTCCTTTCCAAGGATAAATGTGCCTTATCCCGCCGTTCGCCCCGGGACCCCCGCGGGAGCCGCTTCCCCTCACCTGCGTGCGGCGGCTCCGCGGCGGCTCTGGGCTGGCTCCCGCACCGGGACACGCAGGACCCGCCCGCGGGGCGGGGACGGGGCGGCACCGGGAGGGTCCCCGCGACAGCTCAGGGACACCCGCGACAGCTCGGGGACAGCGCTTTATTTCCCTTTATCAGCGGTGACATCACCAGCGAGGGATGTTAACGRAGAATGGTTCGTTTTTCTGCTGGTTTGTGCCTCCGGCGGGTCCGTTCCACGCGCGGCCGTTCCCATCTCCCTGCCCTGCCCTGCCCACCTGGAGCCGCTGCCAGATGTTTTCCTTGCCAGAGGTTCGCCCGTGTGTCTCACTGCTCCATCCCCCCAGCTTTAGCGAGGCTCGGTAAAACACGAATTGGCTTTGAAACTCCGAACGYTTTCTCCTTCCCCCCGAAACTGCCAAAAAATAAAAGCCAAAAGAGCCAAAAAAAAAAAAAAAAAGGCTCTGCTTTCACCCCTCGCAGCGAGGCCGGCAGAGGACGGGCTCTGGGAAGCTGTTAGAGGCAGCTGGAATTTCAACGAGCCCGGTTTTATTTGAGGTTGAGGGCGAATCATCTCCAATTTGCTCGATGGGCTCCACGGCTTAAAGCAATGGAAAAGAACAAGGTGGTTTTGTGCTGAAATTCTGATCTGCTGCACCGTGGTGCTGGGAGAAGGGAAAGGGAAGGAAAAGAAAGGAAGGGAAGGGAATTAGAGACCCACACTGACCATCTAATCCACCTCCCTGACCAATTCAGGGCTGACCAAAGGTTATTAAGGGACGCACCCTTTAATTGGTGCCATTACAGATGTAGAAACTGCTTCTTTAAGGCAGCAGCTCAACTAAAGGGCTCAGCTGATACTGCAGCTGATATCCAAAAAAAGGCAAAAATCTGTTGAAATTGGCTTTAATGAATTTTAGTATCAATTCTTCTGGTTCAGCTCTGCTTCTCTAAAAGTTATGGCTTAAAAGAGAGCAACTCCTCTCCATCGGGGCTGCAGGCTGGATTTTAACATCCTTCAGCTTCATGCAATACTTGCCACAGGGATTCAGACCAAACTTAAGGGTGTAAAAATGCCAGGGATGCCCCTGGGAGTGGCTGAGAATTAAGTATTTCGGGGAAATATGTATATTATTAGTATAATTAGTAGTAGTAGTAGTATATAAGAAATACACTTAATTAGGGGGTGCTGCTTCACTTGCCTCTCACAGCACCTGGCCCAACCCACAGTAAACAGACACTGCAATGTCTTTGGGGGTGTTTTAGGGCRAAGGGACCTGGAGAGGATTCAAGCCAGTAATGCAGAAGGATGCCTGATCCACGGCATGAGGAGCTGGAGCTTCCTGAGCCTGTAACACAGGCAGAGGGAGATCTCTGCTTTTCAGRAGAACCCTCCAAGTGCTTGTTCCAGCACTTCCCCAAACCAGCCTTTCYGAGAGGAGATGAGCCAGGAGGGGCACAAGTGCAGAGCACAGGTTCATAAAGTGGATTAAAGTGAGAGGCACCAAATGTTGTGAAGAAGGTTCTGACAGGACAAGGAGAAATGGCCTCAAGTSGCAYCAGGGGAGGTTTAGGTTGGATATTAGGAAAAAATTCTTCACTGAAAGAGTGGTCAGGCACTGGCACAGCTGCCCAGGGCAGTGGTGGAGTTCCCATCCCTGGAAGGATTTAGAAGCTGTGTGGATGTGGCACTYGGGGACATGGGTCAGTGGTGGCCTTGGCAGTGCTGGGGAAATGATAGGACTYRATAGTCTTGGAGGGCTTTTCCAAACTCAGTGATTCCATGATTCTATGATTCTAGGTACTGGCGGCTTCTGCCTTCCCAGACAAGGCTTTATGTATTCCTTAGTGCACAGCTTTTTCCCTTCCTCCTAAGACTCCCCAAAGATGTCTTTGGCAAGAGAGATTTTCATGGGAAACCTSTATTGCTGTTTTCAGGATTTCACTCGAGGGCTTCAAATGTTAACCAAAAAGGTTTGCCTGGTTTTTTTCCCAGTTCCAATTCCAGARGCTTTGTGCTTCCAGTTATGCAACAGACACATGAGGTTAAAGAAAAATATTTGACCAAAAATCATTGAACACAGAAATCAAACTCAGAGCTAATTAATTCCTTCATCTAAATAAACCAAGCTGCAGCGAGGATGATGACTGAGGTTGGATGGGGCTTGGAGCAACCTGGCCTGGTGGAAGGTGTCCCTGCCCATGGCAGGGGTGGGATGAAATGGTCTTTAAACCCTKCCAACCTGTGACCATTCCGTGATTCTGTGATTCAGCATCCACGGGGTGGGTGCTGGAGCCCTTTGCACGTAGATCCAACAATGCTCCTCGTTATCTGAGTCATCCCCTCGTGACTCACAGGACACCGAGGTGTGGCTGCCGAGCTTCACAATTTTGCCTCTCAGGATCCAGGAAAGTGGTTTTCAGGATCCTGAAAGTTGGTTTMTTGCCAGGAGTGARCAGGGCAGGGACACCCCAGCTTTGAGGGAGATGCAAGACACAGAGATCCCCTCCCTGGCAGCGTTGTGATGCCCYGGCAGTGCAACCCTGGCTCCTCAAAAGTGGGCAAAGGATTAGACGTGTCTCAAAAAGGAGCATATTCTGTGGGTTTGGGGGCTTTTTCCAGCACTCCTAAGCGATCTGTTTGCTTTAGAGAACCCTCAAAYGCAAAACAAAACCCTGCTTGGTACCACCGATGGTTTAAAGCCCCAAACTGCAAACCCGAGGGGTGGGAGATGGAGGACCCAGGGAGGTGTCTCAGCAGTGAGACCACCCCATTTCTTAGGGATGTGCTCTCACCTTGCCCTTCACTGCAGTCAAACACTCTAAGCACAAGTCCCTTTCCCCATTTTAAAATTCCCAGCCTTTATCCAACAGCAGGAGCCAAGTGATATTTAACGGGGGCTGGGTTTGGCTGGGGGAGAGCTGATGTTCTTCACTGCAGATGGTACAGKGCTGTGGAAAAAGACCCCACCCCAGCAGATAATCGATCTCTAAAAGTGAAATAGCTTTAAAGCAGCCATTTCAAACCGCTCATTGGAAATTCATAAACAGAAAGCTGCTCCTCTCCTCTTGATGGTGAATTAACGTGAAGGAAATCAATCCGGGGGGCAAGAAGCTCCGTGACACAAGAGATCCACTTATTTCACGGAGCAGAACAACCCACACCCGCGTGATTCTCTCAGTCTTGTGGTTTCCATGGCCTGACTTGTGCGTGGGACTGGCAGCACCCACAATGTGCAATGTTTGGGCTGCGGATCTGCCACGGAGGCCGCGCTTGGCACGGTCCCAAAGTGCTAAATTCAGCCATCATCTCTCCTTCCTCCCTGTGCAACCTCCCAGGCTGGGGAACGGGAGCTGTGACAACGCCACCTCCTTTCTCMGAGCCGGGGATGAGGCCCCGAGGTGCCTCTGTGGAGCCTCACTCCGCACTTCCCCGAGGTGTCACTGCAGCTTCTGCCCCGCATTCCAGCGGCTGAGTCACCTCCGGCTCTCCTCGGCGATAAAAAAGGGCATCTCAGCGAAATCGGGCAACGGGAATCTCCTCTGTGGCCTGCCAGACTCGTGCAACATCCTCCCGGGACTCCTGAGAGCAGGGATTGAGGAGCCCCCCTCCTCCTCATACAGCCCTTTGGGGGAGATGGCTCATTCCAGGGCTTCCCTGGCTGCATCACCATTTCTCCCTCCTCAAATATCAACTTTCCCCAGCAGTGGGAAAAACTCCATGTGAGGAAGGTTGGGAACTTCAGCAACTCAAGTTTGATGGTAAAGAAAGGAAAGCCAGTGGATGAGGAGCACCACCCCTGCTGCTCACATGCAGCCTCGTGTGTACCAGCAAATCTGGACTTGCTCTCTTTATCCTCCTTTTATTCTCTTTATAAAGCACAAAAGTAAAGCTCCTGCCTTTGCAGCTTCCTCCTCCTCCTGGAAAACATGAAACTGCAGCTCACCCAGTCTCCTCCTGCTCTGGCAGCACCAGGGGAGCTGCAAAAACCTTCACCCAAAGAGCTTCACCCAGATTCTACTGCTGATGCTGTAGATGAGCAAAACCGTGCTGAGGTTTGAAGCTTTTGTATTATTAAAGATTAAGAAATGAGAAGCACTTTGAGCTTGACATTCAGATCCGAGCACAAGTTGCTTTTCAAGCGTTAAATGAGTCTTGTAGCAATTTGTGTCAACAGAGATTTACAAAAGTCCTCAAACTCCCCCTGGCTTTGAACTTCACAGCAATTCCATCCTCTCTGCGGCCTGATGCCCAGGGGCGCTTGTGGAACATCCTTCATGCAAATGTTATTAAATAACTGGATGAGAAATGCCTACAGTGGCCCCAGATGCCTGTGCAAATGGGGCCAGAGACCCCCATGGCTCGTTGCCATCAAAATCCAAAATCCTGGTGCTTTTCCCCACTCTGTGCTTGCCCAAAGACACAGGCAAACCATCCAACCTTACAGAAGCTGCTCCAGCCTGAAAAGCCAGAAGGAACAGTGCTGTGCTGCAGGAGGGGGTTACATCAGTTCATGCCAACCCCCACTGAGGGCAGGATGAACCCCTGCTGTCTCTGGGAAAGATGCTCCACAAGCAGAGTAAAATCCCAGTGTGACACCACACTGAGCACGTGGGGTTGGAAAGACAACACAAAAGGCAAAGAAAGCCAGGACAGCTCAGCCTGATCCAGCACAAAGCAGCAGCACCAAGCACTCTGAAGTGTTTAAAATGACTTTATTACACAGCAATCACAGAATCACTGAGGTTGGGAAAGAYCTTTAGGATCGTCGAGTTCAGCCTCAATGGGGGGCTTTTGCCATAGCTCAGGAAAGCAGAGATGGAAAAGGAAGAGCTTTGGAGGAGTCCCTTTCCTTCTTCCCTGCACTAGATTTTTTGCAGAGCACAGAAATGTATTCTGCTATGAAAACTTACACTAAGCAGGGCTCAGATTCAAACCTCGTGTGTTTGTGTTTTTCCTGCAGCAGTCACAGCTCAGGCAGTGCAATGTCTGTGCAAAGGTGCAGGCTGTAGTGACCTCTCCCAACAGCACCAAAAGTCACCAAAATGTTGTTTTCCTCATTTTTTTATCAAGTTCAGTGTTAAAAATAATCAACAGCAGACACAGCCACCTCTCCTGGAGGCTTTGCCAGGGCAAGTGGAGCAGCAGCAGGGCCCTCTGCTGATGAGCAGGATGCTGGAGGGACAGCTCTGAGAGCAAAATCCAGAGGGACCACATCGTGCTTGGCTTTTACACAACACTCATGAGCTTTTTCCAGCATCTTAATTTTTTTTTAGACCCACTCAGAGCAATTTTTGCTCAGTGTCACTCCACTCCCACTCTCCTTTTAGCAGTTCCTTACTCTGACAGCCAGGACAGACACCCAGGAGAGGAGCATCAAGACAAGGATGGTGACAGGGGCAGCACAGACCCATGACTTTGATCACCCTCATATTCCAGGTTATGTGGCGTGGCTGGGCCAGAATCCAGGCTGAAATGCAAAAAGGAAAGCCTGGCATGGAAGCTGCTGAGACTTTGAAGTGGCTGAATTAAAAAACTTCCAAGATAAACAACTCTGCCTCCTTGAGGAGTGTCAGCAAACCCCAGCTCTGCAGAGCCTGGCACACAGCGAGAGCAGCACCAGGGTGTTACAGYAGTCTTTTTTCCCCCTTTAAGTGAATTTAAACTGTGATATTCTGTCACCTTCTTTTTGCTGGAGGGTGTTGCCTGTAACTGAAGGGAACACAGGCAAATTGGAAACAACCCCTCCGAGCCATTTCTGTCACACAAAGCACTGTAATGTAAAGCTTTTCACGTCGTGCAAATTAAGCACGTTCTTATGAAGAGGCACCACAGTACAGGGTTGCTTCTCATTATCCTTTTACAGCTCATTAAAGTAGAATATCGTGACAAAACGCCCTTGCCAGCACACACTTCTGGRGTTCCCACCAGGAGCCACGGATCCACCCCAGGACAACACTGCATTCATGAGCCAGAGGAATCAGAGAATATCCTGAGTGGGAAGGGACCCACAAGGATCAGAGTCCAGCTCCTGGCCCTGCACAGACACCCCAACAATCCCACCCTGTGTCTGGGAGCGTTGTCCAAACGCTCCTGGAGCTCTGGCAGCCTTGGGGCYGTGACCATTCCCTGGGGAGCCTGTTCAGTGCCCACCACCCTCTGGGGGAAGAACCTTTTCCTGATATCCAATGTAAACCCACCCTGGCACTTCATGCCATTCCCCATTCATGCCAAGCCCAGGAATTCACAAATGAAATCCAGCATCATTTGTCACCTTCCAAATTTATTTCAAGAATGGATAAATTCCATGTTTGCTTTTAATCAGGCATAAAACATTGCCACTTTCTTAAGAGTCGCAGCGTGATTCTGGTGGGAAGGGACACTGGGAGGTTCCTAGTTCCCACTTGGAACAAAACTCTGTGGGTTGATGCAGGAGTTCAGGGGTTAATTGCTACAGGAATTCCCTCCCCTAATCACAAGAACACAAATCTGGAAGAGCAGGAAAGATCCTGTGCAGACAGCAGGAGGAGGACCTGAAATGAAACCCAAGGTGTGCCAAGGACTGCTCAACACGGCCCTTCCCTGTCTTGCCATGAGAAAGTTGGGAAGAGGACAGAAACAGACACTGCGATTTTATCTCCTCATCTCTCATTTAACAGGGAGGGTTCACTCTGGAAAGTGATAACAGGGAACAGAACTGTTCCTCCTGCTGCACTATCCCCGATCATTTATCTGGGTGTAACTTGTAACTCATGATCTAACTGTAACTCATTCATCCTAACTCATGATCTGCTGCACAGGGGATACAAAGTCCTGACTGTCATCAAATGGGACAACTTGACCAACCAGCAAATCTCCTGAACAAAAGCATCACAGAATCCCAGAATGGTTTGGGTTGGAAGAGACTTTAAAGCCCATCCCATTCCACCCTCTGCCATGGGCAAGGACACCTTCCACTATCCAAGGTTGCTCCAAGACCYATCCAACCTGGCCTGGAACACTTGCAGGGATGGGGCAGCCACAGCTTCTCTGGGCAACCTGCTTTCAATGAACCTGAGAGATTCTGCAGGCAAGAGTGACCAAAAATGTTACCTCAGTTATCAGCAGGCACATTTTTTTAACTCAAATTCCACTGAACTGTGAGAGCAGAGGCCAGCTACCTTGGAAATGGGAATACTGGGCCAATACTAAGTGGAATACAGAAGTATCCCATCTCTGGAGCCACCATCCCTCTCCAGACCACGGCCCTGTGTCCCACGAGCTCTGCCCCAGCGGCAGCACAGGCGCCCAGGGATGGGTGGCCTGGGTGGAGCTCGGGCAGTGAGCRCAGAGCACACTCCCCTGCACGTCACCAACACCCACAGCCACCCACGGGGCACATCCGGGTCCAAGGCCACTCGGGATCCTCYTCCAGCTGTCTCTGGGATAAGCACACCTCGCTGTGTAAAGCCATGACAGCTATTCCTGCAGCAAGGATGTGTGGATTGGAAGCTTTGTGTGAAAGCTGAGACTTGTGGGGTTTGATTTGCCAGATGACACTCAGATGCCAGTGCCTGGTGAATAATGGCTGTTTGGTGTGTATGGAACTGCCTTCTAACAACTGGAATTCTGTGCTAAACTTCAGAAACAGGACAGGCAGTATTAATAAAAATATGCATGGAACATTTCATCCTGCCACAGGTGCCGAAGGGCTCTCACCGCACTGAGGCTTAGGACAACATTCCTGTCAAGGTGGAAGGTGTCCCTGCCTTTAGCAGGGGGTGGGGTGAGATGGTTTTTAAGGTCCCTTCCAACCCAAACCCTTCTGTGATTCTGTGATGACCATCTCTCCCTCTGGACAGCGTGGAGGCAGTTTGGACAGGCTGGGCAGGGAATCCATCGATGCCTGTGCACAGCAATGGATCTGGAATTGCCTGCAGGGAGTTTGGGCACTTGCCTTCACAACAGTGGAGCAGAAGTAGCACATCCAACAGCGTGGATCTAACTATGCACTGACCACTTTGCATGACCTCTGRAATAGTTTTTACTACTTTCATAAGAATTATATAAATAAATAYCTCTTAGAATCATGGATTCATTGAGCTTGGAAAAGYCCTCTAAGGTCATCRAGCCCAACCGTTCCCCCAGCACTGCCAAGGCCACCACTGACCCATGTCCCCAAGTGCCACATCCACATGGCTTTTAAMTCCTTCCAGGGATGGGGACTCCACCACTGCCYTGGGCAGCTGTGCCAGGGCTGGACAAAACTTTCCATGAAGAAATTTTCCCTCATATCCAACCTGAACCTCCCCTGGCCCAACCTGAGGTAGTTTCCTCTTGTCCTGTCCCTTGTTCCCTGGGAGCAGAGCCTGACACCCTCCTGGTTGCCCCTCCTGTCAGGGAGTCGTGGAGAGTGAGAAGGTCCCCCCTGAGCCTCCTTTTCTGCAGGCTGAGCYCCCCYMGCTGCTCCTCAGAGGACTCGATTCCCCAAAAAATATTCAACTGAAGTTTTCTGGGTCTGCAGGCAGCAATTAACATAAGTGGATCTGCATGCTCATGTCTTCATCTCTACCCATGTACAAGAGTTGCAGAGACAATTCCAGGATTCCAGAGGAAGGGACAATCCCACAGMTGACTAGTCAGGATAAAGCACTGCCCACGCACTGCACTGTTCTATTAACAGATGTAAGGATTATTTTTGGACCGTGGTCTAAAAAGAGCTTTCCTCAAGCCTTAAAAGTGGATAAATAATTTTGTTTCTAATATTTCCTGCTCGCTGCTGCCATTGTTACCTTCCTGAAGGGTGAAGGTGTGAACCAAGGCAGCAGCACTGGCCAGCTCGCTGTGAACTGCTCTGCAAGCTGCTACAGGGAAATGCAGCCACGAGYGATGCCCAAACTTAGTGGTTCACACTGATGCCAAGCCCTGGAGTTTCTGTGATCCACTTCATCCCATCAAACTCCTGGTAAGTGTACGAAGACATTGGTTTGGGGGGCACTTACCACATCCATGTGTGTCCATCTAGCACAGGGATTGTTCAGAGGCAGGGAAAACACACACTCTCCACAGGTAAAAAACAGTCCCATTCCTCTTTTGGAATAAGCAAGACCAGACCTTTTCTCTCTGAATTACCAAGGAATTTGTGAACAGGCAGTACCTGAGGCTGACATGCTACACCAGAGCCATGGTCACATCCACATTTAATATCCCTTATGTACAGGCTGCAGAAATCACAAAAGGAAGAGGAAAAACACTCACAGAAGTCAAGTAATTCTGATTTTATATTCAGGCTTTGCAAATCAAGGATGTCCTATTTTCACTATTCATTCAAGGCAAAAGTCTACACAGGCATGTCAAAAGCAGGAATTGAAAAACAGTGAACACAACAGTCTTGAAAATACGTTTAATGTCTAATCTTATACAAAAGTGACAGCATTTTCAAAAAAATATCAAATCCTGTATTTATAGCTTCTCACTATCATACAGCAATATTTGTTTCATCTAAAGAAAATACAGCAGCAGGTGATAATCTATACTTTAAAGATGTGATTGCTTATATTTCGTATTGTAAACAAATGCAGTATGTCAACCTCAAAGCACAAGTCAAAACGAACTCCTCAGCAATTGAACTCAAATGATGCATAGAAATGTACAAATTCCATTGCAAAAGCTTCAGGCCAGAAGTTGCTCACACTTGACGTAACATGTGATAAAGTTACTACACGGTATATAGTGACACCTTGAGTTTTTACACAATAGATTAACAGGAATACCCTTTTCACTGCTATGCAAAGAACTCTGCTCACAAAAACAAAGGGGTTATGAAACAGTTTTCATGACCTCAAGAAATACGAATATACATTGAAAAACATCCCATATATATTGAATTTTAGCCTAAATGTTCCAGTAATAAATCCTGCCTATTTCAGGAAGAACCTAGAAGTCTAGTTACTTTTACAAAACCCCCTTCCAAAAATCATTACTTGCTACTTTTGCTTTATCCTTTCCTACCTCTTCCCATTCCCTGCAGACATATGGCCAGTGCAATTCCAACTGGAGTGCTGCTACTGCATGATCCATTCATTTGGAATAAATGTTTTTTCATTACATTGATTTATAGTCTAAGGCTGCAGGTATCAACAAAGCACTTGAGCAAATGCAGTCAATGTTGCTTATGTTAATTTTTAATTAGTCTTGCCAAGTCTGTTTGGGGGGCAACTGGGTTTTTTTTAAGGTTAGTGAAGACTTGCACTTTTGGTTCTTATTCCAAGGGTTAAGTTGCTGGGGTTTAAGTTGAAATGTTAAGTATTTTTGTTCAGCTCCAGTATTGTCTTCCTAAAACAAAAAATACACATTCCTTTGCTATCAGCTTTCATGATGTTGGATTAAAGCAGTCACAGCTCAGCTGGCTGCCTTCTCCTGCAAAAATACTGTAGGACTTTGCCATAAAGGCTCTGACTACCAAGGAGCATCACCACCAGGTCACCCCATGTGTTCTTAAAGYTGTCCATCACATGCATGCAGGAAGCCACGAAGGTACTGGAAGAGAATTAACTCGTGTTCACAGTTCCATGATAAAAAGACTCCCTAAAGAGCTACCATGTGAAGCAAAATCTGTTCYTAATTCTACCCACAGAGGCTAAGTTAGCAGATCCCCAGCTGGGGAGGAAACAAACTGTCCGTGGTCCAAGTGTAGGCCGTGAAGTACCACCCAGAGACGTGGCTGTGTCCCGGCAAACCCCTCGGATGTGCTTGGCACAGATATGGCAAGAACGTGAAAACTTAACAGCAGTGCCCCTGGGGAGAGGCAGCTGCACAGCAGTGCACAGGCTTCCTGACATTCAATTTCCCCCAAATTCCACCTACTCCGTGAGGTATGAGACACCCAGCTGGGAACGGGGGGGCTGCTCCCGGGGACAGCAAACGAGACCCCCCTGGCCCCCAACTGCGGCAACAAGGATCTCTGTGGTGACACAGCTCTCGTGCCAAAACTGCTGGGAAGGGAATGCTCAGGTTGGGCTTTAAGCTCAAGTTCAGTTTCCAGGGACTCTGAAAAAGTCTGCCGAGTTTACACAACCCAGCAGCCAAGTCAAATTTGAAATGACTAGAACCCAGGTCAGAAATAGGGAAGTACCTACGTGGGGATCAGTTTCTCTTTACACAGACCAAGCCAAACTTCCAACCACCACARAATGAGAACTGGCAACAGGATGTCCTCATTTGCATGCATAAAACTCACATTTGCTGATTCAAAGTTAACTGCACATCCAGGTTATTTCACTTGCACAGAAATGCCTGTTTGTGAACACCACCAGTGTGCTGACAAGCCACACCAAGGCTTCCAAACGTGGCTCTTCTCCTCCGTAGTCCCAGACCGAGCAATTGGTTTGAGTATGTACAAAATGCTGAGAAAACCTTCGAGTTCACATGCTCTGTCTTGTTAGTTTGAATTACTGTAGCACGTTCAAAAATTAGGTTTCTTGACTAAAATGTTGAAACACTTTCTATTGACCTTTTAGAATAACCTGAAAATAGACAAAATATGACTATCCATCCGTTCAATGACCAGCACGAGTCTGGCAACAAGACTTAAAGCATTAATGGAAATTTAAGGATTAACTTTTTTTCACTCCGTGGGCCTGATTCTTTATAATCCTTACATGGCAACTCCTGTTTTTCCGAGGAATATTTGCCAACATAAGAACCACAGCTGTTAGTTGATTTCTTCTCTTTGTATTTCACTTGATTAAACCAAATAATTATGCCAGCATATGAGCAAGGTAAATTGATGTAAACTGCTCCTTCATACCTCAAATGCACATACAAGAGGCAATATTCTTCATAGCCYCATACATTACTGAAACAAAAACTGTAAAAATCTCTGTAAGTCGTGGATGAAGGTGGAAAACTACAGTATTTTGTTGCCCAGAATGTATTCAGCGGTAAGGCTGCAAGAGACAATAAGTCAKGGTCAATACAGGCTTTTCACACAGCAGTTCATTCACAACTACAAATATTCTTAATTAATAACAAATTCATCCTTATAATTTATTATTCCCTCCTGTTGCTCTAGCAGCAATCTCTCTAGATTGAAAAGACTAGAGTATTTTCTCTTTCAGAAATTATTACAAGGCTTTCCCCCCTTTTTTGGCTTTTAGAGTCTTTCCAAGCAGTGGAAGACCACTCTAATGTATTAGAGACATCCTCCAAATTGTCACAATTTCACCATTCTAGTAYATTTAATATTTAACAAGCTGCTGTTATCCCGCTGACTTCAGGAATAAAACAGGTGTGCTGAAATTCCTTACCTGCACTAACACATCTTATGCTACTGAATTTCCCCACTTAAACGTGAAATAATTTAGAGATAATTCCGAGACCAAAATTAAATACTCACATGGGGACCACCAGGCATTGATGGAGCACCAGCAGGACCAGATGGCACTTGAAAAGGATTAGGGGGCGTAGGATATAGTCCCGGAGCTGGATATGATCCCGTGGGTGGAGGGAATGGCCCGGGCGGTGACGGTCCCCACGTTCCGGGCGGGACCGTACCCCATGGTACTGTCGGCGCAGCCCCTGGAGTCTGGGTAGGAGCGGAATATGGCCCTGGGGGTGGATATGGCATGCTGGGAGCAGGATACTGCCCTCCCATTGTTGGTCCCCATGCTCCGGAGGGCATGGATCCCCATGGCCCAACAGGAGCAGGAGGTGCAGCTGGCTCTGTTGGACCTCCGTAAGGTCTTGGAAGCTCTGGAAAGGGCATATTTGGCGGAGGATACTGCCCCGGTGGGACAGGACCTGGCACAGTTGGGGGTGGATAYGGACCACCAGGAGGAGGGCAAGAGGGTCCAGTAGGAGGAGGAGGAAATGGAGCAGGCGGTCCCGGGGGCATTGAAGGATACATTCCCGTGGGAGGAGGTCCGAAGGGCACACTGGAAGCGGAGGTGTTTGGTGGCAGTCCGGTCGGAGTCATAGGGGGGGCGCTGGGGTTATTCCAAGGATTGGAAGCCGGCCAGCCCTGCGGAGGCTGCCCGGGCTGCTGGCCAGGCTTGCTGCTGCTCACTTTGGAGGTTTTAGCGGGCGACTGGTCTGGTAAAGCATCTGCCAACTGAAAGACAAAGCGCCGGTGAGAACGGAGCGTGCCCAGCGGACTTCCCAGCTGCAGACACCCCCCGCCACGTGCCCGCATTCCAGCTGCCAGAACAGGAGGAGAAGAGCTCTCGGTGGCTGCACAGAGATGATTACATTCATTTTTGTGCAGCTCCTATCACTAAGGCAGCAGAAGCTTTCTGACAGGCTGCGGTTAAAAATCCAGAGATAAAAGGCGACCTAGCACACGGAACGAGAGGCAATCGCAGAGCGAACCTGAAAACGTTTTCCTAGATTTCCGTTACAACTATCCTGATGCCATTAAAGCACAGCTCCTTTGTTACTGTCACAGGAGAGAACCCACGAGGCACCCAGCAGCTTCCGATGTTTAGTCCAGGGATTGCTACATCTACCCAAAAGGAAAACACCACGGCTGTGATACAGAAGAAACCTCTCGGCTGTTAGCTCCCCTTTTCCTTCAAGAACTATGCCAGCTTTTAGAATGAAGCAACACAATTGGCTGATCTTCAGGAAAGAAAAACTGTTACTTACCGAAAAATCATCAGTTCCAGACATTGTGCTGAAAAGTAAGGTAAGATAAAGTGAAATTTGTTGAAAATAATAAAGGTATTCTTAAGCAAGACTTCAGGAGACATCTACCTTTGTCTCATTTGAAGCACAGCGAGTGCTGAACCAGCAGCACCTCTTGGTGCCTTGGTTTCAGTGCCTCTGGCCCACACCAGGTCCTGGAGCACGGATCAGGGTGATCAGTGCCCATGTCTGCTGGGACACCTGTGCCCAGGTGTGGCTTTGGGGATCCCCAGTTAGTGAGGTCGTGGAAATCAATTTACTCTTTGTGTTTTAACCCTGAGTTTGTGGCTGTCCCAGCTGCCTCCCTGTGCTGATTCACGGAGAGAACCAAACACCTTCCTCTGGATAAAATTCCCATGAAAGGGAAAGTCCTCAGCCTCCACCTGCCTCATCTCAGACAGGTGCGACACAGAATGTAAATGGGTCACATTACAACAGGAAAAAATATTTCAATCATTCATATGGAGCATATGGAGCCTGCCCAGACAGRGATGCCTGGGAAGTATTCCAGGTGTTTTCTAAATTGGGATTTCGAAAAGCTATAGCAGGATTCTGAAGTCAATGCACCTAAACCAAAACATGATTAAATCACAGCATCTTGGAATGGTTTGGGTTGTGAGGGACCTTAAAGATCATCTTGTTCCAACCCTATGGGCAAGGACACCTTCCACAAGACCAGGYTGCTCCAAACCCTGTCCAACCTGGCCTGGAACACTTCCAGGGATGGGGCAGCCACAGCTTCTCTGGGAAACCTGTGCCAGGGCCTCACCACCCTCACAGTCAGGAATTTCTTCCCAATATCCCATCTAATCCTGCCCCCTGACAATGTGAAGCCATTCCCCCTTGTCCTGTCACTGCAGACCCTTGTCCCAAGTCCCCCTCCAGCTCTTCTGGAGCTCCTTTAGGCTCTGGAAGGGGCTCTGAGGTCTCCCTGGAGCCTTCCCTTCTCCAGGTGAACACCCCCAGCTCTCCCAGCCTGTCCCCACAGCAGAGGTGTTCCAGCCCTTGGAGCATCTTCATGGCCTCCTCTGGACTTGCTCCAACAGCTCCAYCTCCTTCTGATGTTGGGGGCCCCAGAGCTGGAATCCCCACACAGATCTTATTGCCAAAAATAGAAGAACTGTAGTTGGCTGATTGTTTATCCTCCCATTGTTTCAGAACACACTAAGGGCAGTGGATGCTCTTATTTAGGTTCACAAACTCCAGCAATTGACCACAGAGGTGTCACTAATAAGTATYCAACTTCCAACCTCTCCATACTTCCCAGGAGCACTGAAAATAGGGACCAATGAGCCATATTAACAAATACTTCCAAAAAGGAAGTGTTAAAAAGATGACCAAGAGCAGGTGAAACAAGTGGGCATTACCCAATGCAGGCAGAAGGTTCTAGGGTAGAGTGTAGGAGACAGAAAGGAACGTAAGAGGAGGAAAAAYGCAAAATAGAAGTAAAGAACACAAATACTACTGCAAAGTTGACCCCCACAAAACACAGTCTTTGTATTCCCTTGTTGATGGTGAAGAACTGACTTCTAAGACAGAGAATGGTCCCAGGGATGGGAGTCTGTACAGAAAGTCCAGATCAAATAGGTTTATAAACTCCCTCAGATTAAKATACATTCACATTATTTACATTATATTATTTATACAATCTTCTCTGAAACTKTATTGTAAGTTTATTACTATCTACACAATTACCTAATCTCAGGACAGTTCTGGATCAGAACAAGGGGACATTTAGCTCAGCATCTCATTTTATCTTAACAATAACCAGTAAGGAAAAACAAGAACAGTGATGTCACTCACTCCAACCCTTCAATRATTCCAAGTTCAGACACCTCCTAAGTTGTAGACAATTTCTACGGAGTAATAACCCTCCAAAAATTCCTTTTTCACAAACACATCCAGTTTCTCCACTTGGATGGGGGGATGTCTCATTTGCCCACTTCAGTRTTGTTCCTACAACACCCACTGGCAAGGAACTCCACAGGCTGCTACTTGTTGCACAAAAGACACCTCCTTTTTTTGTTCTAAACCTGAATTTTACTAATTTCCCTTGCTGCTCCTCCATTTTTGCAACTGAAGAAATCAGCAAGTCTATTTTTACCCACCCTGCCCGTGCTGATCATTATCCTACAGATTTTCACCATTTTCTTTCAGCTGTCCCTTCTCCAGGCTGAGCTCCAGCTTATTCCCTTGACCCTGTGCAGCAGCTATTCCATACCTTTCATTATTCTCCCTGCCTCAATTTGAGGCTTTTCCAAGTTCTTTTGTATCTTTTGGGATGAATGACAAGAAAGAACCGCAGAGAATTGAAGAYGTGGAATGACCAGTGATTTATGCAGTATCATAATTATGCTCTGGTTTGTCTTCTATTTCCTTCCTAATATTTCTTAATGTTTCAGCTGCTTTTTGATCCCTCTGGAACTGACACTTCTGTGGCAATATTTCCTTCCTCAGTGTCAAGGGTCAGCCCAGCATTTTATATGTGAAATTATATGCACCACTCTACATTTATCTACTCTGAATTACAGCAGATTTATTGCCATTGAATTATTTCTGCCAATTTATTACCTAATCCTTACTTTCCTGAATGGCTTCAAGTCAACAAGACACTGCTCATCTCACCTCCCAAGTTATTTATGACCACATGGMACAACCCAGACCTCTGTGGAAACACAGTGAACTTTCCAAGTTACACCTATATAATTTCAATGACCCTTTTAAGAAATACCTTGTAATTTAAATAAACCTTTCAAGAAATACCTAGTAATTTCAATAAACTTTTTCAGAAACAACTTATAATTTAAATAAACCTTTTAAGAAATATGTATCTACAAAGCTGATGGAATTCAGTGCCTGACTGCAAGAATCCAAAGGTTTGTTAAAACTCCTGTGTTAATTTATAACAGCAGTAGTTCTTTCAAGTAAGGAATCTTTGTCTCAGATGAGGAAKGCTGTTCAGATCAAGGACTTTTTGTTTAAAATTGAAAAACCAACTGAACTACATCAGGGAAGTGGTTTCTGCTCCATTATTAACAGCTCAGCTGTTTGAGACATATCTACCAGAAAACTCAATTTCTCTTCAATAAATACCTCTTATGTTAAGAATGCATTAATTTTTGCTATTAACCACACTCAATAATAATAAGTTGACAGGTGCTTTTTAGTGGTACTGTAGTTCAATGTACCTCCACGGACAGAGAAGCTGTTAAATATAACCCACAAAATAAAGGAAATCAATGATTAATATAGAGACAAGTACAAAAAAAACTTTTACATAAGTGCACAGGTAAATGTATTCATAATCATAATAATAAAAAAACAGGTTATCAAAAAACAACACCAAAACAGGTCAAGAGAATCCTCATTTCTTTAGGCAGATGGCAAGATGGGATAAGACCAACTGAAAAACAGATCTATAACAGATTGAAAAAAGTCCACAGAAGAAGTTGGAACATTTGCTGCGAGGGAGAGAAGGAAGAGAGGAAATAAAACTAAAGGAGAACTCGGAAGAAAATCTTGTGATCTGTCACAAAAGTGACAGAGAAGAATAAATTCAAGTCAAGCAGTGGGTGAATACAGTTRAAACAGGCCAGCTTCCCAAGTATCAACTAATATCCCCAATATTTGTTAGCAGATCATTCCCAAATATTTCTGTGCCATCAAAATGAAGGGAACAATCCTGCTGCATGATTTATGAAAAAAAAAAGTAGTTAAGCATAGCTTATAATGAGATTTAGTGGCTTTTTYACTTTGGCAAGCAGACAAGAGCAACATTTGTTGGCAACATTTGGGATAACTGAGCCCATGCCAAGCATGTCAAGGATCCTCTTGCAGACAGGATGGCCTATTTCAGGGATGTTTTTTAAACACACATTTAATCTGGGTTCTGCCACCTTCATTTCATAAAAAAGAAACTGAAATTACCCTTAACATTCAGACAACATATGAACTCATCTGTACTTAAATCTGGAATCTATATTCCATTCAGGTTGTTCAACACAGTTAAAGAATCTCAGTCAAAACCTCACAGGACTATCAATTATATTASTAGAATTATTGCCCAAGGCATTCACATGCTCACAAATCAGACTCAGAGACAGTGTCAGACAGAAGACCTGTAAGTGACTAAATTTTAAAGTCCCCCCAGTCACACGCAGGCTCAAGATTTTAGAAAAAAACCCACACTGAATGGTGCCTTGATGGCATTTTTAGAGTCATTGGAATTAACAAATGGACTCCTGAATTAGCCAATTATCTCTTGAAGCTCTCCTAGTGCACAAGGCACTGATACGAACAGAGAAAAACCCATGGATGTAACAGGCATTCATTTTGCCACATTTAAACTCTACTCCAAATTATTCTTTCCTGGAGCTGGGATGAAGAAAGAGCGAGGGGAAGGAGGGTTCAGGAGCTAAAGCAATTTGGCAGCGAGCAGAAAGACCACAGAGCCGGCAGCATTCAAACCGAAGTCCTGCTCGCATCCACTGTGCTGTAAGATAAGATTTCCTTTGTTTTCCGAAGGCCAACGCCCCTGGAAACATCCCTGGCTTTCCAGAAGCCCAGAGCCTGCCAGCTCCGGCTCGGCTGGTCAGGGCATCACCCCTCAGCCACCTCCGAGGACACACATGGCCAGAAGCACGAAACTGAAGCGTGCTGAGGGTGGAGAGGGATGATCGATGGCTGCAAAAAAAGCTGCCAGGAGCTGAACCCCTCTCATTATTTATCCCGAAGAGCCATGAGAGGGATGAAGAACTCCAYCGCATCTGCCCAGAAACCAGACCCTGCAAAATCTTCAGGTCACAGGCCAAGGCCTCTTGGATAGCCACGAGGTGCTCTCAAAAATTACCAGCAGGTACGTGAGACGAGCATGCCAGGCTCATGCTGCAGCTGGGAAGAGAGAAAGGCTGGGAAGCACAACTCCGACACGGCTCTGGCAGGAGAGTTCTTCCAACAGCGTTCACAACCAACTGGTGACTTTCCGAGAGGTCTGTAAAAAGCCTGTTTCTGGAAGCGTGGTGCTACGTGTGCTGTGCTAAATCCGTCCTACTAAACAGCTTCCACAACAAACCAGCTCCRTGCTGGTTTTTTGAGCTCTAAACCCTCTTGGATCACATCCATCCCACTGAAACTATGGATGTAGTAGCAATTTTTCCCATGCTTTTGCCTTTCCTGGCTTTTATCCACCATCAGTTGTTACGGACCCCCGTTAGGAAGAGCTGTCCAAAGCACTTCTTCCTTACCCAAAACTAAGCATCAACTGCTTTCCTATTTTTTTTTTTTTTTTTTGAGTTGTGTGACATTTTTCCAACACTTGATGTGCCAGATTTAGTTCCTGTCTCCAAGATCATCTTTCAAACACAGAAAAAGRTTTTCTGGATGCAACAGGCTGTGCTGCATTTCCACTGGGTGGCACGGCTGCCTCGGCAGAGAGGTTCCTTTGTCACTCTAACATGACTAATTCCTACCAGCATAACCTCATCTACAACAGGATTTCTGCCCACATAAGTGTAACTACCCAACATAGAACACGGAGAAAATGGAAGAGACACCAAATCTTTGACAGCTTCTAAATGTTTTCTAAAATATGCAAATTCCTGCAGCTTCAGGCGTTAAATATCAACACTTCAGAGCTGGCCTTTATAGAATCCCAGAACGGTCTGGGTTGGAAGGGACCTCAAAGCTCATCTCGTTCCACTCCCTGCCATGGGCAGCGACACCTTCCACTAGACCAGACTGCTCCAATCCCCACCCACTCCCAGGGATGGGGCAGCCACAGCTTCTCTGGGCAACATGTGCCAGASTCTCACCACCCTCAMAGGCAAGAATTTCTTCCTAATATCCCATCTAACCCCATCCTCTGTCAGGGTGAAGCCATTCCCCCTTGTCCTGTCGCTCCATGCTCTTTAAAACAGTCTCTCTCCATCYTTCTTGTAGCTCCCTTCAGGTACCGGAAGGCTGTAATTAGATCACGCMAAAGCCTTCTCTTCTCCAAGCTGAACAATCCCAGCTCTCTCAGCCTTTCCTTGTAGGAGAGCTGCTCCAGCCTCTGATCGTCTTGGTGGCCTCTTTTGGCCCTTTCCCCATCTTTAAAGCCTCCCCAGTGCACTGATGTACTCATGGACCACAAAGTAATTTGGTGTGTCCTGGTGTTTATCCAATGGGAGAATAAAGTTAAATGACAAACTAAACCAACAGCTACATCACCAGTGGCTATGTGAGGTTTGGTGATATTTCTGCCYCTTCCCCTGTCTGTTTCGAGTAATAAAAATGACAAAAGTCAGACCTTTAGCTTTCAGATTTCCAGGACAGATTTCATTAAGACCAACAAACAAATTGTGGCATTTGCTATAAATTATCAACTACCAGAAAAAAAATAATTCTTCAAAACAGAGGTCCTGGCAGTTTCCAAGACCTGTAAAGCATAAAGCTATAAGGATCTGTGATCTGCTCCAGCTCTCCACCCTTGTCAGGCCATTCAGCTTCCCAGCTGCCTCCCCACCAAGCCCAACCTGATCCCCTTCATCTGGTCCCCACACCACGGCCAGATGGTCCCACACCCGGCAGACACGGATCACAAGGAGGTGCCTTGTTTGTGTGCCAGCTGTGACACAAGATCAGTGCAGAACAGAGAGTCTCCACTGCCAAGAATCCTCCTGTCCACTCCACCCTATGAATCCAGAAAAAGATGGATTAGTCCAGCAGCTCGGAATGCTTAAAACTGATCTTTCAGAGTTGCCTCTAAATTATCTCGAGAACTACAGAGCCTCACATCACAGAATCCCAGAATGGTTTGGGTTGGAAGGGACCTTAAAGATCATCTCATTCCACCCCCTGCCACGTGCAGAGATGCCTTCCACTATCCCAGGTTGCTCCAAGTCCTGTCCAACCTGGCCTTGAACACTTCCAGGGATGGGGCAGCCACAGCTTCTCTAGGCAGCCTCTGTTCTCCTCTCAGGCACTATCAGCTTAATTATTTTAATTGCTTTAGATGAAATAAACAYGCTGACTCCAAGGAGTGACTATCAAACAGCTTCATTGCAGGGTTYTGGTGTGTCACCCCATAACAAAAACATCAAACCCATGTGTCACATTCCAGCTGCAACCTCAACTCTGACACACCAAACCCACACACYTTCCTGCTCCTTAGCAGAGGCTCTTTCACAGGAAAACCGCTTTTCAGGATTCAATCTCACGACCTGGATACACCTGGCACCTTTCACAACTTCATCTGGCGCTGTTAAAACGCACTTGAATGAACTCCAGCCTCAAGGATACCCAAAATGCTTTCCAGGACTGGCTTGATATTCACCACAAACTTCTTCTTCAGCCACTGATCTGCACAGGTCCTGGGAAGGGCAGTTTCAGGGCGTGTCAGTTTGGTTACAAAAAGACAAAGCAGCTACTTTTGTTCTTACATCACTGACAATAAGGCTGAGCAGCATCCGATCAGCAGCGTTTCCCACGGAATTCACCTGGGAACAAGTTTTCCATCAGAAATAAAACCTGTCAGGCGGGGAGCTCTCGGGGGGCACTGATACCACACAGTGCTGCCCTTCCCTGTAAGTAAGCTGCCTTAAATATGATAAAATTTGACAAAATTAACCAACTTCTCACCAACTATGAAAAACTGACTTTCCCGAGCCCTTCTTTAGGGAGAAAGCTGTGAGTTAAAGTCACTTATATGCAATCCACGCTCACTGATGTGCTCATTAACAGATTACGACTACACAGCACAAAAAAAAAGCCGAACGAATATTTAACCCAGCCAAGACAGCGCCGCCACCATCGCTACAGAGCCACCAGGCCCCGCCACAAGCGACCTCCGGTGCTSTGCAGGGACCAGCACCGCCCGCCCCCCGCAGGCGGGGCGGCACCTCCGGGGCGTCCGAGGCGCGGCCCGGCGGCTCCCCGGCCGCAGCCCCCCCGCCCTCCCGCGCTCCCCGCGGCGGCGCAGGGCCCGCGCAGGCGGCGGGGCCGGGTCGCGGTACCTGAGCGGGGGGAGCYGGCGCAGGCCCGGAGCGACGCGGCGGCCGCAGCTCCACCGCCACCGCGACGGCACCGGAAGCGGAACTGCGTCACGGSGGACACGCCCACCCCGGCGCACCGGAGGGGCGCGCGCGCCGGGCCACGCCCCTCCGCGGCCGCAGCGTCGCCGGCACCGCCCACGGCGGGTTTGGCCGCGCCCCCTGCTCGTCCCCGCCCTCAATCGCCGTGTCACAGGCCGCACCCATTCCCGATTGACCCCGCCCCTTCCCTGTCCCCGCCCACAACAGCTGTGCCGCAGGCCACGCCCACCCWCCCGCCGGGCCGCGCCCCCTCCCCGCCCATAAACGCCGCGCGGGGGTGCGGTCACGTGACAGCGTCCGCGGCCCCGCGCGCCGGCCCCCCTCCTCCGCGGTCACGTGACGCCCCCCCCAGGGGCGGGCGCGGCCTCTGAGGGGACCCGGCCCRGCGTCCCCCCCCCTCTGTCCCCGAGAGCGGCTGTTGAAAAGCATTTCACCACCATTTTCACCGCTTTTATTCAAAAAAAAAAAAAAATAAAGTAGTACCTTGATTTTTACCCCCACCCCGTCCTCGAATCAAAAACTGCSCCGTGCAGTTCAAGACCAGCAGCGGAAACCAACAAAGTGCTTAACGTTTCTGTCTATTCAACGGGAAAAAAAGTCAAAATATTCTTCATGTTAAATCAATTTAACTAGTAAGAAATTGAAATACTATTCCTGTGTACAAGCTAAATTACCATAGAGGGCTCCAGTTAGAGCTCAGGGAACATTGATTTATTTAGACCTGTAGCCAACAGCCGCCAGTACAAACACTTCAGCAGAACCTGCGCAACTCCTGTCATGTTTAACACTGTAATTAATAATCATATAAACATTGTAATTAATAATCATATAAAAAACTAGTTCTCATGAATCATATGATTGCTGAAAATCTAATTCTGATTTTCTTCTCTCCCAGTAGGAACATCTGAAGATAATTCCGACTGCTCCAACAATCCCATCATGTTCCTGAGAGCCTTGCCCAAACTTTCCTTGAACTCTGTCAGCCTCGGGGCCACGACCACTGCCCCGGATTTCCCTTCAGGGCTCACAAAATCCCGCCAAATTTTCGTTTTAAGTTATCCCGAATCGTCCAATTTTCACTTTTCAAACCTAAAGTTGCACCTGAAATCCGGGTTTTGCCACCGCTCTCTCCCTGCGTGCCTCTGTGTCCCCAGCCCCCGTGGCAGGGCCCAAATACGCGGCGTGGTTCCCTGCCCTGCCCTTCCCAGCTATGGCACTAATCCCGAGCCTTTCCATGCCCGGATAATTCCGTTAAACTCAGCAGAAACGTGGGCATAGGCGATGCCCAGCACATGCCGACCCGGCTGCTGGCGCCCTTCCCTTGGGAGTGAGCATCTATTTGTGCTTTCCAAGGTCATTATTCAGCCGTTTCTGAAGTAACGGGGAAAAAGCAGCAGCGGGAGCAGGAGCCGGACACTGGCAGCCCGGAAACCACCCATGTCCTGGGCTGCATTCCCAGGAGTGTGGGCAGCAGGGAGAGGGGGGGATTCCGCCCCTCTGTTCCGCTTTCCTGAAACTCCACTGGAGTGTTGTGTCCAGCTCTGGGGCTCCCAACGTCAAGAGGATGTGGAGCTGCTTCAGCAAGTGCAGAGGAAATCATGGAGATGCTCCAAGAGCTTGAGTCCCTCTGCCCTGGAGCCAGGCTGAGAGAGCTGGGAGTGTTCACCTGGAGAAGAGAAGGCTGCAGGGAGACCTTAGAGCCCCTTCCAGGGCCTAAGGGGGCTCCAGGAGAGCTGGAGAGGGACTCTGGACAAGGCATGGAGTGACAGGACAAGGGGGAATGGCTTCCCACTGTCAGAGGGAAGGGTTAGATGGAATGTTGGGAAGAAAATCTTGGCTGTGAGTGTGGTGAGGCCCTGGCACAGGTTTCGCAGAGAAGCTGTGGCTGCCGCATCCCTGGAAGTGTTCCAGGCCAGGTTGGACAGGGTTTGGAGCAACCTGGTCTAGTGGAAGGTGTCCCTGCCYGTGGCATGGGGTCGAATGAGATGGTCTTTAAGGTCCTTTCCAACCCAAACTACTCTGGAATTCTATGGTAGCTGTAACAAGCATGAAACCGCAACATTTTTACTGATTAATTTTCGTAAACAATTACTACCAAAACGAAATGGGCATTTGCTRTAGACCCCGTCCTATAATGGCATGACAACCTTCCCTTTGAATTTAAATAAAAGCCTTGGAAAATTTAGGCTGACTTCACAGCTCTTTCGCAATTGCCTTCAGAGTCCAGCGCTCACTGGGAGCTCCTGTGAAACGGCCCTTGTGGAGTGGCCTCGTTGGGAGAAATGAGCAAATAAGAGTGAAATCCATCCTCCTCCCAGCTGTGTTCGGGGCACCTTTGCTTTTCCACGCTTGAAAGGGCAGCGCCGTGGGCGGCTGCTGCCGTGTCCTGGGCTGCCAGCAGTGACAGCAGGAGTCCCCAGAGCTTGATATTTCTTCCTGAGCAATCTGGTAGTTAGAAACCTTAATTAATGAACAAACATGCAGCCGACAAACGGTGGTGATGTCTCASTTTAAATATCAGACTGGGACTGCAATAGCGCTTTTAATCAATAATCTCAGCCAACCTCGCCAGGCTTCATGTTAACATCACACAATATGTAGCAGCAGAAAGGAGGATGAATTTTTGAATTTTTTCCCCTCCTTTGGGCAAATGCAGCTCTTCATCTGTGTGTATGTGTATGCTGAAGGCTTTAAAAAGCGATACATACTYAACTTTACCTAATTTCATTGAATTATRGAATCACAGAAAGGTTRGGKTTGGAAGGGACCTTAAAGACCATCTCATTCCAYCYCCTGSCRTGGRCAGGGACACCTTCCACTACCCCAGGTTGCTCCAAGCCCCATCCAACCYRGCTTGGAACACTTCCAGGGGCRGGGCAGCCACAGCTTCTCTGGACAACCTGTGCTAGGGTGGAATTTATGTTCGATTGATTCATCGTAGTGCCAGGAATAGGACTTGGGAGGGGCTAACACCGAGTCCTGGCCACATCCTRTTGGAAGATGTTACTTTGCACGCTAAATTATGTAATGAAAAAAACKTTGGGATGAAATTGTGAATTTAAATTACTCAGAAAGGCTGTTTGGTGTAATAATGTGGGGGCAGTTCTTTATTACAGGCCTGCATTGCGGGGCCTGTGCTGCTGCCTGTGGGACACAAGTACTGGCCACTCTGTTTTTAGCTCAGCTTCGTGTAAATATTTGGGTTGGAAGGAAGCTCTGGTCTAACCTCTGTCTCAAAACAGGGATGGCTGTGAACCTTGTCTGTGTGAGTCCTGAGTGTCTCCAAAGACGGAGATTGCACAAGCTCTCTGGATGTTCTGTCCCCAAATTCAGCCTCTGTGAGTGCTGCCGTTACTCCCTGCRTCCCGTCAGACTTTCCCTTGCTGCACTTGCGGCTTGTCCTCCTGCCATGCACCTCTGCCCGCTCAGTACCACCCGCCTGGGTGCCTGGAGGCTGCTGTGAGGTCCTTCCTACCCTCTCTCCCAGCTCAAAAATACAATTTCCACAGCCTCTCCTCATGTTCTGACCCCCAGCTGTGCCAGCGGCCCCTGCTGAACTCCCTCCGGTTTCAGCATCTCTCTTGTCTTTCAGTGACAAAATTGGGCATAATTGCCTGCCTCAGCCTTTGTTTTGGGGTAAAAGACCAACAGACAATACTTAAATTGTCCAATTCATTACTTTTCAGGGACAATAACACAGATCTTGAGTTGTGACAGGCATCAGAGTCAGGGAACTTTATCGCACCCGGAGGGCTGTTCRTGCCACGAACAGTAAATTCAAAGGAACAATAACAATATCTTTGTTGTACCTCCCTTTTACATCAGCCAGTCAGGAGGAACGAGGCACAGTGGAGGCATCACTTTGCCATCCAACCCGAAAATAAAAGGATTAGTGTTTTTTTTTATTTTTAACAAGTTTAACATTCCGGAATGTAAMGTCAGCTTTCATTAAGAAAATGCCAGTCTCTTGCTGATGGGCCGGAACAGTGAGATATAAGATATTAATCTTCAGTTCCAGTGTTGATTCTTACAGGGCGATGTCACTCACTTTTCTATTCATGCCTCAGTGTGCTCTGTGAACATCAAGCGCTCTGAAGAATTAGCTGAGCCACCCTGAAGCTAGATTTTAAAGGATACCAGATGGTATGTTCAATGCATGTGGTAAGCTTTTATATGCTTTTCCCCTATGGCCAATCACTGACTGATCATTTATTTCAAAACTCTCATAAAATAAATCACTTTGAAAACGACGCTGTCTCTAGTTAATAAGTGCTCTTCCTCCAAGCAGAGGCTTGTTGCCATGAAGATAAAATCATAAAACTGGTTCAAAGTGCATCGGKATGGCAAATTCACCCTATTGAGGAGAGGAGATAAACTGGATTGAACTGGAAAGGAAGCGTTGCTGTCTGCTTGTTGTGAAATTATGAGCAGGTGAACTGTCATTAAAGACACTTCGACAGTCACTTTGGTACTAACACATGAGCCTTCTGTGACAAGGAGTGAATTTTTTGGGTACATTTTCTTCCCACAGTGGTGGATATGTAAAGCCTTGATCATGTGTCAAGTTGCTGTGTGAGTTTGTTTTCAGGTTTTGGAGTTAGTGATTATGTCTGGCAGCAGAAGACAGAGCTCTCTTCACTTTTTTTTCTTCTTTAGTGAATAAGAAATAGGAAATTCCTCTCTGGGTGACACCAATAGAGCTCACTTCATCATCTGTCCTCTCAGAGAGGCGCTCACCTTCTCCTCATCCCCAAACTGAGAGCCACAGTTCCCTGGAGGGATCCAAACCTTTATCACTACTGTCTGGCACAGAATCACAGAATCATTTAGGTTGGAAAAGACCTCCAAGATCATCGAGTCCAACCTGTGACTGTCACCACCTTGTCACTCAGACCAGAGCACTGAGTGCCACATCCAGTCATTCCTTGAGCAGCTCCACGGGTGGCGACTCCACCACCTCCCTGGGCAGCCCTTAGCAGTGTTTAACAACCTTTTCCATGAAAAAATTCCTTCTGATGTCCAAAACTCCTTCTGATTCCCAAAACTCCCTCTGATTCCTTCCTGCCTTTCCCCTTTGCTCTGCATGCCCAATCCCAGAGCGTGGCTCCCGGCGTGGTGTTGCAATCTTCGCAGCTTCTCAATGAGTTGTGTGACATTTGTGTGTCTGGCTGACAGCCACGGCTCCAACAGGCAGATGATRATATAGAATTATGGCCCTTCCTTCTCTGAAGGATCATGTTTTCAAGCACTCACTGCTGTGGAGAAAAAGCTGGAAAATTTCTCTGTCCAAAAGCTTGTAAAGCAGATAAAAGGATCCCTTATTTTATTTCGCTCTGATGTTGCAATYGTAAACAAAGCTCTTTTTTTTTTTGGAGAGGGAGGAGGAGAGGTGAGGAGTAACTGGCTGTGGAGGCTTTGCCCTGGCAGTGAGGGCAGAGTTGATTTTCCCCGTGGCCCAGAAGCTCTGATGGATATAAACACACAGGCACATTCAAACATCCCTGGGGGAGAGATTTTAGGATAGTCACAGTGGGACAGTCCAAAGGTCCAGCTGGCCTCATGACTGTGGGCARCACCAGGTCCTTAGGAAAGAAAGACAAGGAATGTGGAGTGATCCTCCCCTTGCCAAGCCTCCAAGYCCCTGGCAATCGGCACTCTGGGGTTACATCTGCAGCAGCAGCCGTGGGAGACCCACCCGAGGCAAGGCTGTGTGACAGTGTCGTTTGTGCCATGGGATGCCTGCTGGTGATCTCTGCTATCCTGTGAGCAGCTCCCAGCAGGAAGGATGTGCCTGGATTGCTAAAATCTCAATCACTCCGTTTTTCATCACTTCCCCGTGACACCATTTGTGGCTGTATCTTTGTGCCTCGTTCGTATCTTTCTGTGTTGGGATCCGTTTGCTCACTGAGAGATGCTTTGTGCTTGGGCACTTTTCTCTGCAAACCTCTGAGGGCCTTTGAGGTCTCTGGTTTTGTACAGCTCCTGACATTGTGCTTTGTGGACAGTAGCAGTGCTGGGATAACAGTTGGACTCGATCTTAGAGGTCTTTTCCGACCTAAATGATTCCATGATTTTATACGTGAAATTAATTTTTCGATACCAGGTTGTTCATGTCTCTACTTCAGATGTGTATTGACGGTGTGGCCTTACAGCCAAGGTCAATGATCCACTGATTGGTGCCAAAGAACACATTTACAGGCAAATGGCTTGTAGTAATGCAGGGAACGATCGTTTGAGCTCGTGAAAGATCTCTAAGTCATTGATGCGACAAAGGTGCTGCTGAAGGGCGTGTGATGAATTATCGACGAGACTATTGAGTACAAACCTCTGTGTGGAAAGTGTTACATCCAGAGCTGATCCGGGGATGTGTGGCAGCGTGGGTTGAGCTGCATTCTCCGATTTCCTGATGTCCTCCTGTTAATTTCAGTAGTTTTAGGAATCTCTCAGAGTGGGAGCATTTTCCCCCAGAATTTCTTCGCTGAACTGGGGTGGASGTTTACCAAGTGCCTGGTGCAGCTCAGGGAGTTTATTCCATTCCAGGACTGAGTTTTGCATCTTACCTGTAACCCCCCCTGCTCTGGGCAGGAATTTGATGTCTGCAATTGCCTTGTCASTTTTGAGCTACCCCATCAAAAGAGCATGAATTTCACCCACGACAACTTCATACAGTTAAATCTCGTCCCATCAGCTGATAGCCATTTAACGCTCCAAGAAATTCTGTGGGAATAACACCCATGCCATTCCTCCTCCTTCTCCTCAGCTTTCAGGCCCTGATTAAGCAAATAGCTTAAGTGCCGGGCTGAAGTGGTGCCTTTTAGTTGCTAATGCCATGCAAAAATGCCCTGAGAATAAAGCAGTTTTCATGATCGCTGTTAAGAATCCGCTTCCTTCTTTGGGTCTTATTTTTCCATCAGCCTGCTGGAAGAGTACAGCCAGAAAACAGATTAGCCCTGGAAAGACTTCTCGACTAATAAACATGCCGCAAATACACTTCTTAGTCATATTTTAGGTCAAATGGATTTGTCAAGTCAATAGTCACCCAACTATGAAGGAGTCCTATAAATAAATGAGACTTACATATTTTTAATATCTGCCTGACAGAGATCTCCTGAAGTGCAAATAGAGCTGGAATTAACTGAAGTCAAGATCATTTCCAGAGTCATTAAAAAAAAAAAAAAGAAAACAATAATTCGAACTATTTAACCTTGGGGTTGTTTCCAGCCACATCACTCACAATGATAATAAATTCAGAAAACTCCATGAAAATCTCTATTCTTTGGACTCTTGAGGCATTTAGCATAATGTTCTCAGTTCCTCTTTCTCTTATGAAAACAGGAAGAAATTATGCAGGGTAGTAGCTGTTTAAATACTAGAAATTCTCCCTGGGGAGAATTACAGCCATTTCAGTGATAAATTGCAAGTGAGATAACGGAAGGTTTGGAACGAGCCTGATCCAAACTTCATTTCCAAGCTTCCTCGCTGATTTTAGGGCTTCTTGGATGAGGTTGAGACGAGAAAGTCTCAACCCTGCTGAGTTTGAGTGGCAGGTTTGTCTTTGTGCGGGTTTACCCTGGGGAGTTCTCGCTGAAGCGGGGCAAAATAATGTCAATCCAACACCGGATTTTTTTTGCACGGAAATCCTACATCTGGAATTCATCCCGAGCCTTCCCAGCAGGCAGGCTGTTCCTCCCCCCACCAGAGACTTACAACTCCAGGCTGCGAGTGAGCATCATACCTTACCTCAGCTCTCCCCGCCTGGGGGCCAGCCCTCCTCCTCCTGCGAATGTTTGCAATATTGTCTGAAGAAAGATTCCAAATCCCCACCGTAAGCTCTGCGCCCCCCGGGGGGCGAAGGCATCCTAATTAATTAGCGGGAATACTGCTCTGTGCAGCCGTTTAGAAAGCGAAGGGACTGACTGTTGTGATAAAGTGCATCGCAAAACACGCCGGGCTCAGCTCTAACAGCATCGCAGGGATCTGAGGACATAATTGCCTTGTTATTTCCGTGCTCCCCAGGGCTGCGCTGGAGGCAGCTTAGCCTCCAGCAAACTCCGCTCCCCGCTGCCTGCTTTCCCAGATCCCTCGTCGCCTTTGCTCCGCTTGGCAGGAGCTCGCTTTCCTCCTCCTCCTCCTCCTCGTCTGGGAAATTCCCGTCCTTTGATTCCCCATCCCACGGCTGCAGCCCCGGCCTCGGGTAATGCGCTGCTGCGGRGCCCTCTCGCCTCCACCGCCGCTCCCGGAGCCCTCCGTTGTCTCCCGGTTTGAATCTCTTTGGGACGTGGAGCRTCTCCTTAGTTTGGTTTTGAGGTCGGCAGCACCGAGGAAATATTGCCACRCGAATAACACGAATAACACTTCCCCGGTGGTATTCCAGCCCGGTGTCACAGCGCCCGGGCCGGCTGGGGACCTGAGAAAACCAGTCTCGTTCGGGACCGTGTCACACTCCTTCCCTCGGCGCTACTCCAGCGAAACACATTCTGGGAAAACAAGATATGCTGCCAAAATAGCAGGGAGGGCCAACTCCCCAAACAGGACGCCTTGCCCCGGGTTGAACAGAGGGTTTAGTGAAGTAACAGGAGGTAAAAACGACCAGTGCAATGCTCTTTAGCTCCTAATGGCACGCATTGTTTCTGAAGAGCAAGGAGGTAGGAGCGAGGATTGCAGGATCAGGCTCCAGCTGAAGTGCAGTGAAAAATGAAAGGACTCTTTCCTTCTCCTCAGCAAAGATTTCACTGAGGTTAGGTCTGCTACTGCTAGAAATTACTTTTGTTTTAGACAATGTATATATTACACACGTGCTAGAATGTATTTTCATAATTAAAAAAGAGCTGTAATTAGCAAATGAATTAAGTGCACTTTTGTGGAGACCCACTCTCGYTCATTCACTGATTTGCAGTCAGTTGTTTGCAGTGACTTTCCCTACTGACAGAAATTCAGGCACGCTGTAACATTTAGCCTGTAAATCCAGAGTCACAGAATCACAGAATATCCTGAGCTGGAAGGGACACACAGGAATCGAGTCCAACTCCTGGCCTTGGACAGGACAGTCCCAAGAATCCCACCTTGTCCCTGAGAGCCTTGTCCAATGCAACAATTTAGTTTTTCATTCAAAATAACTTCACAACAGTAATGCTTWTTTTTATTTTGAGACGAGTTAAGCACACACTGCTCTAATGGCCTGGCCACTGCCTGAGCTCCTCTTCCTTGAGCCTTCACTTGTGGCCACTGTGGGATACAGAGGACATGTCCAGATGGACTCTTGGCCCAGCCTGGCATGKCCATGCACGTGTTCTGCTTTTATAGAAAACTAGATAAATCTTGTATTAGAGTAGACAAAGCTGAAGCTGGCAGAGGCAGTGACAAAAGGAGTTTTGGATGCTCATGACGGGGCTCCAGCCAGCGGGCGATGGAGGCAAGTGTACACGTTTTTTTTGCTTTACTCCCTCCCACTGAGCATTTCAGGTTGAGGTGGATAAGCTSCACTTGTGATTTCAGCTGTTACAGTATTAAATTTCATTTTCTAATGCCATATGTTATTTGTGTGCTAACAAATGTGCCATTTTTAGCTCATAAAGTGTTGAACGAATTTATCTGGAATAATTTCCACCCTAACGTGGCCAAACGTTTGGCAAACAAAGTTCCAAAATGTGCTTTTGGGAGTTGTATTTGATGACAGTGTGTGGGTATCAAAATAATTAGGAGCACAGGCTGGGGGAAGGAGGACAGAAGATTACAGAGCAAGGACACAACTCATAGCTTGGGAAGCCCTTGGAAAGAGGTGACTCCGGTTCCTCAGTTTCCCTGCCTCCCCTTTCCATCCTTTCCTTCCTCCTCCTTCCTTCCCCCCTCAATAATCCTGTCTGTCTGGAATCAATAAAAGGAGAGCATCAGATAAGCCAAGGGATTATTTCCTTAGGCTTTTGCCATTATACGAAGCACAATATCAAAGTATTCCKTGCATCCTCCCTGCTCCTGTGAAAGAAAGGATCCTTTTATTCCTTGGCTGGCCTTTTGTCTAGCCAAGAATCTGCCRCCCACTCAGGTAATTTGTAGCAGCAGATCATACCTGTGGTAGCAGAAGATCCTGTCAGGAGGGAATATCCAGCAGAAACCAGGCATTGCTCATGTGTGAGGAAGGCTGGCTGGGAAGGGGAGGAGAGATGATTTTTCTTTTAAACTCCTTTGGAGGAGGGGAGGACTTGGGAAGAGGCTTTTGCTCAAACAGGGAACTTTTCTTTTTATCTTACCTTAATAAATGTGTGTGTTCTTAGTGACTCAACAAAGTGCCTCATCTGGCTGGGTGCTCAAACACCCTCCCACTCAGTGGCCCCCTCGGCCATATCTCCACCCAATAAAATATCCTCCTATTTCCCCTTCGTGTGTGCCCTCTCCTTGGGCACAGGACCAAGATTCCTGGTGTACAAGGACACCAGAGCCAGCAGCATCACACTGAGATATAATTTGTCTTGGAGAGTGTAAAAATGACAGGAGYGTAAAAATGACAGAATGTCCTCGTGGCCAACCCTGCGGTACCTTGGTGGTGGTGAYATCTCAGGCAGCTTCCAGCCTGATGCCAGAGGTTCTGCTGTAAAGAGAGGGACGAGAACAGCCTGCAGCTTGTCCTCAGCTCCCAGCTTGCCAGGTGAAAAATGTCAAAAGAGCACCAGGGTGGAGATTTCCCCTTCCCACTGCTGTGAGGTCATAGGCAGCCCCACAGAGAACAGGCTCTGTTGCAMCCCAGCACTGGCTTTCTTCCTTGCTCCAGCTGTTACCCCAATTCCCCTCTCTTGCTCCCCTTTATYCCAGTCTGGTTATCCTTCCTGCTCCTGCAGACACCCTTCCCTCAGGCTGACAGCAACCTTTGTATGTTTGTTGCATGAGAGGCCTCTGGAATAACACTACAATGCTGATAAAGAAATTAAGTTTGGGGGTGTGGGGGTGGATTAATTTCTGATATGCTAAAACCATCTAAAAAATATCCACAAACCTGAAATTGCTTAGTTTTGCAACTGTGCAAAAGTCAGGTTTAGTAGAGCTTCTCCCTTCCCACTGCCCTGGTGTTCATGGAGACCTTTCCTCCTTCCCCTAAGTCAGAGGATGAGAAATTTTGGATGCCTCCAAACAACACAGCTCAGATTGGTTATTCTTGACTAAATTTGCTTAATTTTCTTTCTTTTCCAGGCTTTGGATATCAATTAAAAGAACACAACTCTTTTGTCTTGTGTGTTGCTCCCCTCAAAATAATGAACTGTTTAATACACCAGAGGCAATTTCAAATTATCTAGTTTAATGAGGAAGGTTGTGACGGAAGATTTATTACCCTTTCTGATCTGCTAATGTACTTTCCCAACCATCCCAGCAGAACCAATCACCGTATTTTCATTATACACTCTATTTTCAGGGGTTCATTAGTTGTAGACTAAAAATAACAGCGAAGGTCTCAATCTGAAAGCRAATCCAATTTTTTTTAATTGGAAACAAAATTTGATCAGACAACTTTCTAATCGTAACAGCATCAAGCATCAAGCCCCTTACTAGGTGTTTTGTCCAATTTGAAACTTCATTTGGCTACACATAAAGACTTGACCTAGAAATACAATCATGTAGCTGCTAGGAAGGACAAACCCAGCCTTTTCCTGAACAAAAAAAAACCCCATGATAGCACAAGCCATGGACTGTGGTCAGTCCAATTGATGCACATTGAAAACAAAAGGTCTGGCAATGAACCTGTTCAGCTGAGACAAACTCAGAGATGCTCTGAGCTAGTGGCACAACATCATTAAGCATTATTCAGTTCTGGCCCCTGCCATGGGCAGGGACACCTTCCACTATCCCAGGGTGCTCCAAGCTCCATCCAACCTGGTCTTGGACACTTCCAGGGATGGGGCAGCCACAGCTTCTCTGGGCAGCCTGTGCCAGGGCCTCACCACCCTCACCGCCAAGATTTTTTTGCTAATATTTAATCTAAACCTGCTCCCTTTTGGTTTAAATCCATTTCTTTGTAAAAAGTCCCTTTCCATGTTTCTTGCAGGCTCCCTTCAGATACTRGAAGGCCACAATTATGTCACCCTGAAGCCTTCTCTTTTCCAGGCTGAACAATCCCAATTCTCTCAGCCTTTCTTCACAGGAGAGGTGCTCCAGCCCTCTGATCATGTTGTGGCAACCACGGGAGCTGTGCTTGATGSAGGCATCCCTCAGACTCGTCCCAAGCCCACGCTGTTCAAGGGATTCTCCCCAGCAATAAAACATCTGGAATACCCACAGAAGGCYGTCCATGGGGCACTTGGCAGTCATTCCTAAAGGATCCCTGCAGGAATGTGTTTGCAATGACCTGCGTGCGGGGAGGCTGGGCCGAGGATGTGTTTTGGCCAGATAACGCATCACCCAGACGCCCAGGGGATTTTTAAAAGGGATGTAGGGAAGTTATTGCACCTCACGTCAGCCCCACGCTATAGATTTTAGATGCATAAATTATATATTTATGTTGAAAACTCTATTACTCATAGAGTTGAGTAAACAAGTATTGATTTTTACACTGTAGCACGGATGAGTATGTCTAGTGATGCAGAGGCTCCTCTTCCACCCGSGGCACCTCTGACCTCATCGGTGCTTCCCGAGCAAGGAGTATCCTTTAACAAGGATGATCAAGTTTAAAACCAGTTGGCTGCTGCTGTTGGGAATGGAAATCAATGTGCATTTCCTTCTGAATGGACACTTCTCCACCCACACAGCGTCATGGGCGGCTCGTCCTGCGGCTCTTTGACAGGCTGGGCCAGACAGACACAGGCGGAAAGCAAGGGAAAAAGGGATGTGTGAAACCATCTCCGCTCACACAGAGCAGCCTCAGCTCTCCCATCTTATGGGCAGAGGCAAAAACAGGCTGGCTGTGTGAATAGAGCAGAAAAAAATGAGCTGAGATGCATTTTAAAAGTGGTACTACTGCAGAGATCACATTAAACCCTTTGCGAGGGGTCTGGCTATCAGTAGGTGAGCTTGTGTCAGGATTTCTCTCTATTAAATATTTCTCTCTATTAAATGTATGATGCCACCGTGCACATTTAGGGGTGGCAGAAAAACACCCTCTAACTGCATTTTCCAGAGCTCTGTTATTTCAGAGGTTAACCAAAATCACTTACTTCATAGCTAACTTTGCTATCTTGAATCAATGAACAAGTTCCTTATTGGATTTTTATTGCAGATAAAATTGACAGGGAAAATCACTAGGATATACTTAAAAATGGGAAGGAAATGTACGTTTACAATAAAAAGGTCTCTGAAGGTCTCTTGTTTCATAGGAAGGAAGCTGTCTTTATAGTGCATGAACTATAAAAAATGATTAAAACTGAAGAGAGACAGGAAGCTGATAATTTGATTTATCGTCTTAATGGCTATGATTCATGAATAAATAATATAATGGTTTATGTCTCTCTTGTAAAAGAAGTAGAGAAGAGCAATTTGTCTAATAAATGACTTCAAAAATTACAGCTGAGTCTTGTTTGCCACGTTTGTTCTATTTAAAAAGAATGAGCGAGTATCTTATTTCTTATTACTTACTAGGACATTTGTTGTATTATTTATAAGAGTCAGAAACCTTAACTAAAAGCCACTCATCTCTGACCACAGTCTCCCATTAGCTTTAAATTCAGGAAAGAGAAAGGGATTGATCACTAGATCAATAAATCTAACCTTGGATCTGACTAAAAGCTTCCTTTAACCTCCTTCCTCCAGCATCCTTTTTCAAAATTAAAGTATCCCCCTTTTTAATTATTTAAGAGCATGTCAATTTTATAGTAAGGCCCTGTATGACTGCATCATACAAGGATTTCTTCTTTATATTGGAAGCCCACCAGCATCTTTAAAAGGAAAGCATTTAAATCATGATAATTCGTTGGGTTTTTTTTTTAAAGTTGGATGTGCTACTATAGATACACACATCCTGCTCCAAATACGCCCTGGATTTCATCAAGACAAGTGCTGAGAATAGAAAAATTGAGAAGAAAAGTGTATTCCCAATTATCAGAACACAAACTACCCCGAGCCCATCAATGATTCTGCTGGAGCTGAAGTCGCTCTGTATCGACGGCCCCAGGCCAACGACTGACATTGTTACAGAGCTGCAAAAAGTCATCCCAGGCTAAAGCAAACTCCAGAGGACACAATTAATGGAAACTGTATAATTCTTTCCTAAAGCATCCTGTAAAAATAACTGGTATGTGTAGTTTGCCCAGCATGCATCATGAGCCTGAATTTTTTCTTCCCCCTTGTATTACAATAATTTATCAAAATCAGATCTTTTTTCTTACCAGCAGCTGTTCACATCGATTCAATACACTCTGTTTCTACTGTCCTGCTATGGGACRACATTCAAAACAATACAAAGCACATCTTGCAGACACAATTCCTGATGCAAAGCTGGCTGCTTTCCCCAAAACAGGGGRGCTGTGGCCAGGGTCACCTCTGGATTATGTCCTTGCTCAACCACTGACCTGCTGCATAGTCTTGAACAATGTTTTTTTGCACATCTCTGCACCTTTCCATGTTCCACTTTTTATCTTCTTCCTGAGGAACCTGGGATTTCTGTCTTGACAGAATTTGGGCTTATGCGAGAGGCTCTGGACTCCCTGGAAGTGTTCAAGGCCAGGCTGGACGGGGCTTGGGGCAACCTGGCCTAGTGGAAGATGTCCCGGCCCATGGCAGGGGGTTGGAACTGGATGATCTGTAAGGTCCCTTCCAATCCCAACCATTCCGAGATTCTGTGATTCTAGAAAATGGAACGTCTTACCCTGTTTTTGAGGATAATTTTTAAGAGGGTTTAGAAACTGAATTCAAGATTTGTTTATCTTTGGGTCAAGGTGTTCTAAAGTGGTATTGGAGTGAGAAGCASTATTAATGACAGCAGTAGGAGGAAAACTTTAGGTTGACAATTCTTGGCATATTGTAAAACCAGCTAATTTCTACAAGGTTTATTTCAAAAAGAGGGAAAGAAGAGAAAAAAAGGTACATGGATTTAAACAAAATAGGCCTTTTGAGTACTTCTGTTTCATAAAACCTGTATAGTTCATGCCATGGATCTTTCASAGACTGCAGGTGTAACACGACTCAATGTCATTAGGGACAAATAAACCAGGAAAAAATAGGTGGAACTTCCATAGAATCCCATTTATCAATGCTTTCTAGATATGATTTCTCTAAACTAATGCAATTAACTGCCCCACAGTCCAAAGGCACTATTTTTACATGCCGCACCTTCTTCCCCCAACTACTGTATTATATAGGTTTCCTAAATTTGGAGTGCTCAAGACTTTTTTGGGGTAAGTGATGCATCAACTCATGTCAAAACAATGTAGGCTGCATCCAGAATGACACTGAAAYGCAGTGTGTTGGGGAATGATACCCCAAAAAACATTCTCTCGYGGTCTTTCATTTTGAAGGGACAAAATCTTTGCTGATTTTGAAAATGATGGTGGCCTTCACGAACTTTTGAAGTACGACTTTGGGTCAAACTCTATGTTTTGTGGCCCTGCCATAAAAATAATGCTAATCTCTATCTAAAATTATGAGCTTTTTGCCCTAATTAAGCGTTTCTGAAAGAGAATTTTAATCAAGCAGACTGCAAATATCTCTGACGTCACTCCAGATCTTGAACCAGATGCTATTCCTTCKTACTGTAGCCACCCAAATCCCAGCCCACCATCCCACCGTGATGGGCACAGTGGAAAAGAGCAGAGCAATGACGATCCCTACGTTGTATCTGGAAAATGGCAGTGATAGGGTGAAAAACAGACTTACTTAATATAAAGCTGTCCTCGATAAAATACAGTTTACGCAAAAGGCAATGGAAGCAGCACAAGGAAAAAAAYTACAGCAAGAAAGGGCAGTTTTTCTGACATCAGTCATACAATTCCATTTGCATATGGAGGAGGGAGAATCTCAGCTGGGATAAGCCACTGTAAGAGTATCAATAAAGCCAGGCTGATTTATAGCAGCTGAGAGTTCGTCCTGCRGCGCGTTCATCCATGTGAGATGCCATGGATTGATGTGTTAGCATTTTCTCCCTCGAGACTTTGGTTCAAAACCTATTTAAAACCCAGTGAAAACAAACGGGCTGGTCCCTAGGCAGATGTCCCTGGAAATATGTTTACATCATCACAGTGGCAGCAGCTCARTGCAAAGGGTTTTATCTGCTGAGGTGGGGGCAAGGGCAGGGTGGCAGGTCCTTGATGGAGTTGCATGGCAAAGCTTCCTTGGTAACTCCTGAGCAGCCACCTTGCAGGATGGATTTGATGTCCAGAAATCCATAGGATTCTGTACGAGGTGAAATTAAAAGATTCAAATAGAAGTATTGCTTAGTCTGGGTCTACAGGCCTACGGAAAGACTCTACAGCACTGTGCTCTGCTGCTCCTTGCTTGCACACAGATTCCCAAGGGATCAGTGATGGGTCCAGTCATGTACAGCTTATTCATCACTCTGGATGAAGGGACAGAGTGTACCCTCAGCAGGTTTGCTGGTGATATAAAACTGGGAGGAGTGGCTGACACACCAACAGGCTGTGCTGACACTCAGCCAGACCTGGACAGGCTGGAGAGATGGACAGAATAAGCCCAAGAATAACCCCATGCACGAGTCCAGGCTGGGGGCTGAGCTGCTGGAAAGCAGTGCTGCAGAGAAGGACCTGGGATGAGCCAGCACTATGCCCTTGTGGCCAAGAAGGCCAATGGTGYCCYGGGCYGCACGAGGAAAAGTGTGGCCAGCAGGTCAAGGGAGGTGATCTCGTCCYTCTCCTCAGCYCTGGTGAGGCCTCAGCTGGGACTGCTGTGTTCAGTTCCCAGCTGCTTCGTACAAGAAATACAAGGAGTTACTGGAGTGGGTCCAGGGGAGGGGCTGTGCAGGTGGTGAGGGGACTGGAGCACCTCTCTTATGAGGAAAGGCTGAGGGAGCTGGGCCTCAGCTCTGGAGAAGAGACAACTGAGAGGGGAACCAATCAATCCTTACAAATACCTTAAGGGCAGGCGTCAGAAGGATGGGAACAGACTCTTTCCAGCAGTGCCCTGAGACAGGACAAGGAGCAACAGGCACAAATTGAAACACAGGAGGTTCCATCTGAGTATGAGGAAAAACTTCTTTACTGTGCAGGTCATGGAGCCCTGCAATGGGCTGCCCAGAGAGGTTGTGGAGTCTCCTTCTCTGGAGATATTCAAAACCCACCTGGATGTGATCCTATGCTTGAGCAAGGGGGTTGGACTGGATCATCTCCAGAGCTCCCTTCCAACCCCAGCCATTCTGTGATAACCTCACCCACAGGTCATTGCTGATTTTTGGATAGGATCTTTTGCATGCAGGAAATTGAACACATTTGTAGTTCTGCAGGCTTGGGGCTCAAGTTTCGAAAGCATTTTGAGAGGATACAAAGACTCCCTGCCATGAAAGGAGAGGAAACAGTGTGGTTGTCGGAGTTACAATTACACCATCTCACATTCTTTTGGCAGAGAAGTTCCGGGCCCAGTTTGGGAGGGGAGATAAAGCACATACAGAGCAAGGGAACTGAACTGCAGGGCACTGCTGCACCTCCTGGAGCTGCACCCCAGGGCCAGCCYGGAGTTTCCTGCCTGAACCCATATCCACTGACTCTCAGTGGGATTCCACCAACAACTCAGCAGCAGATCTGCCTATCCCTGTAATGTAAGTAATGCTTTTAGGAGCATTATCCCTGCATGGTTTTCCCGTACATGGAATTTGGCAGGAAGCCATTCGACCGAATACTTCACATTGCAAGAAAAATCAGCAGACTTATTTTCTTTTTTAACTATACTTATTAAAAAAACAACACCCCTACTTACAAAGTAGAAAAATTTACTCACCATCACCTCAGGCTCAACCATGCAGGATCAGATAGTTAAATAYGCAGATTTTTAAGGAAATATCTTCCTTCTCACCCTCCCACTCCCTCTATTTTATCATTTGAGCAGCGGCAACTCCTATAGCGAAAACTGGGTAGTTCATATAACGAAGCAGCCACACAGAAACAGAGTTTCCAAGTCCAAGCCCCATCTATCATAAGTAACTACATGATTATCTCTTCCAGACACTGATCAAATCCCAGTTTATGAGCAGTTTGCCTTTTACTGCTATTAGACAAAATGAAAAGCTGTTCCAGAACCCCGCTGCTCTGAGGATGATGAGTCTTCCTCTTCTSCAACCAAAATCTTTTCAGGACCAGTTTATACATGTTTGTTCCTGCACTGAGTGTTGTCCTTAACTTGAATTGTTTTTCCTCTCCCTGGTATTTAGTCCCCTGATGTATTTATAGAAAGATCATATCCTCTTTCAAACCTCATTTTGCTCGGAATAGTAATGTTAGAAATAGACTGATGAATTTACTGTAGTGGGTACGGACGGACAGACACACACACACAGAGGCTAGAGCACTCATTTTAAAAGAAATGCAGAAAATACAGATGAGTCAATCTTTAGTTAACAGTGCATTATTTCAATCCTGTCAGCAACACATGTCAACTACAATAGAAAAGACAGATCAAGTTCAAAACTGACTTTTAGAGGGTTTTAGATCTAACGACTATCCATCTATAGAAATACCAGAAAGCCTACCTGGAACTCCATAAAACTCTAACCTGGGAACAGTACCAAAAAGCCCACAATGAATATAGTTTCTGAAAAAGAGAGCTGTGAAGACTCAAAAGTACATTTAGACAGAGACTAGTTTGGGTGGTAAATAATACGCAGAAAAAAAATAAAATAATAAAGTTGCTATTAAAAAAAAACCTAGAAGGAAAAAAGATTGAACATACTACTGTCTGTTCAGAGACAATTTCTTTCACAAAAATATTTTCTARCTTTGCTGCTCTGGCACATCAATCCTGAGCACTCTAACTTTTGACTTATAATGATATTCCTTCAGATACAGCTTCACCGAGGGAGGAATGGGAAGTGCATCGATACCATCATAAGTTGTACAGTTGCAAATAACCGTTCTACATATATGCTGGAGAGAGAAAGGAAAGGTCCTGTTCAGGGGAGTGGATAAAAGCGGTTCAAAGAACATACAGGAACTTGGATCTTTGTAGTGTTCTAGGAGTCCCGTGATGTCAGGAGAATGGAAGACGCAGGGATCGTGGGCATCAAAGCTGAAGTTGTGATTCCACTGCTCTATCCGGGCGTGGAGGGAACGGCTGTAGCGCCTGAAGCTCACGGAAAACAAATAGTCCTCTTGGGCAGAATCTCGTAACAAAAACGTTCCCTCTGGCTTTCCTTCCAGCAGCGCCTCAGCTGCGTATTTATCCATGACTCCCCAGTAGCAGGGATTGTTATTGATCTGGAGGAGGTCTGGGACTAGGCAGTGGACATAATCAATCTGGGTATGGTATTTGGGAGGCGTTTCCATCCGTAGCAGCTCATCATCCGTTTCCCACTTGGGCTTGTTTCGTTTTCTAGAACTCGTGCACAGAGTTATGACTTCATCATCGGAGTCCATGTCGCTCTCATCTCTACTGCTCCTCRCCACCTTACCTGAAACCAACTCAGGCCTCGGGTCACCCCGAGAGGAGCTGCTGTCGGTGAAGTCACAGGACTGGGAGGGAGAGTCCATTCCCCCGTTGGCAATCTCGTCGTCTCGCAGCTGATCCTCCCTTTCCTCGTGCTGGGATAAATCAGCAATTATCCATTCTTCTGCCTTTGGACTTATAGGGGCTGTGTGCCTTTTGATCAAGTGCCACCGGAAAGCCAGCTCCGAGCGCGGAGGGAAAGGACACTTATCCAGCATCAACTCACTGATATGGATTTTCCTTTTGGATGGCAGTCCTGAGGCGTGCCGGCTGCTGCAGTTCTTTATGGGAAAGCACTGCCCCACAGCATCCTGCAGCTTCTGTTTGAGAGACCGGCCCAGAAACCTGTGGCCACAGGACCGGTCCAGATCCAGCTCGATGGACGAGCAGCTGTATTTCCTCTCTTGGCTCCTTAAATTAGTCCCTGACCTTCCTGCAGCACTCGCTGTTTCAGCATCAGGACAATGCTCACTCTTCTTGGACCAGGAGAGCTTCTTTCCACTCCACACATACCCATCCTTTCTGTCTGCGCTTCTGCTCCGGCTGCTTTTGGGCCTCACATCTGCGTTCTTAGMGCTGCTGTCCTTGTTTTCTGCCATTGTGACAGCTTTGCTTCACAAGTTGCCAGGAAGCTCACACTGCGTATTTCTTGTGGGGTTTCTCTACATAAGGAAGCTTCCTCGAGGCACTTTCTGGAAATATCTAAGGAAAAAGAAAGCACAGCTCAGTTAACAGCTATGCACACAATGCAACATCAATGATATACAGGACAACACGTATGTGATCAAGGTGAATTCAGTAGTACACCCCACAAATAACAGCCTGATCCCAGACAAAGCTCTCTGAACCCTTCCTTGGGAAAAGCATCCTCCAGAAAAAACTCTCTTACGCGTTTGTTGAGTCTCCATTCTGACTATGCAGCAGAGCAGAACGTTTTAGGTGTTGGCAATCCCATGGTGTCAGGGCCCATTTCAAAAGGAAACCCTTCCCGGGGCAGGTGATACTGCTTTAGCTGTTTATGGAGCAAATTCTGCATCTCTTCCAAATAACCTTTCAAGAAGGAACAAACCAGAACAGAAACAACTAGGTCAGAGTACAAAGAGCTACTGTACCTAGATGATATGCCTGTTTGCTACTAATCCACAGGGTGGGATGCCAGAGATCTTTTTCTTAACTGACACTTTTGGGTCACTTTCAGGATAAAAAGAAAAAACACCTAAATTTTATCAGTCACAGATTCYGTCAGTTTCTGAAAGCTGTTTTCCTCTGCCTTTTCAAAGGGAGCTAGGAAATACTGAGGCCCTAAGGGATTGAAATATCTGGGGCTTTACATACTGAAAAGGATTAAAACAATCCAGCCCCTTACTAAAAGCAATTTTAAAAGGCCGTGAAAGATGGAACTGCTTATTACTCATTAGAGAAGGAAGTTTACATTATTAAAATCAGTGTTGCTTTGAGACCTACAGTTGCTGATTTCATTTTCTTTTGTTTCCAAAGGTATATTGAATTCTCAAATAGATAAGAGGTTTTCTTTTGACTGCTGCACTTTGAAAAAAGATGAAAAAAATCCTCTTTTGATTACTCAGTTGAAAGTAGAGCAGGATTTTTTCAAGATACATAGATAGCAATATGGTATGTATGCTATACCCCCCCGAGGCATGGCAGGATGTAGAAATATTTCCCATCACTTATCATGATCAGGATATTCTATGATGCTTCTGCACCAAAACCATGCACAGCTCCTCTGTTGCACCGAGGGTTTTTYGGCTGTGGGTTTTTCTGTTGTGTTGTTTTGGGGTTTTGGATTTTTTTACAACTAATTGACATGGCAAATACTAAGCAGCAAAAGAAAAGGGCATCCACTTCCTCTCTCCATTCAATCCATTCTCATCATCAGGATTAGCCAGCATGACACAACCTCTCTGCAGTCCCCTGGGGCTGCGCAGGCTGAGTTCGAGCCTCTGCTTTCAGTAAAAGAACAAGACAGCCTTGCCAAAAGGCTCACATGCAATCTGTGGGCCAAATGCATCCCAGATGGAACTTTCACCCAGGAATTTTTCACATTGCATTCCTTATTTAAAACCCACAGACCTGAGAGCTGTGGGGGAAAGGAAAAGGGAGGGGAAGGGAGGAGATGCAGAAATGTGGAATGAAGGTAAGATAGGTTCAATACTGCAAATATGTTGGGAAAAAAAACGGCATTAGAGCAATGTAGGTGAATAGCACCTCACTGGTACCAAGACGAATCATAGAATGGGGTCCATATTCCAGCAATTACAAATCAAAGATTACACTAAAGATTTATTTTTCTTCTCTCAGGGTTTTGCAAATTGCTTTTCAGTGAAATCATGGCAAGACACAATAAAGACAGGAGAAAGGCAACATTCGTATATGAGACTCAAAACATCTTTATTTAGACCAGGATTCWTTGATTGCTTGTGGAACATTGATATTTTTCATCCAGAAACAAACTAGAGCAAAGCACTGGATTGTCTCCACAATTAAAAAAAAGAGGAAAAAAAGCAATCTCATTTACCCTGGTGATAATCTGAAGTCACTGAAGACAAAAAGTTTTTAGATTCATCCCGTAGTAAAATACATTAACTGTCTATATATGGGATTTTTAATTGGACAGAGAGATATCACTGAGGTTGCAAAGTCAAGTACTTAAAAATTAGGATACGACAGTTTGTAATTGCTTTTGAAACCTTCAATTATCTCGTTCTGCTCATCCAGCCCATATAAGGAGTAAGAACATGCAGAATATGGGCTTTTAATTAAAAACTGCAAAACATACAAAACCTAGAAGTGCCTGTTATCTCCTAACTTCAGCCTTTCAACTGAAAGGAGCTCAGGCTTTTATGGAATTTCTGGGTTGCTGTTGTATTGAACTGTAAAGCCACCTCCTCCTTTGTACCTTTCTTCTGTCGTGAATCATTAGTGGTACCTGAACCCTGAAAGTGAAGCTGGGGAAGCAGCACGTGATGCTGCCAAGCCACGCACCATTAGCCAGAGCTGCTTCCCTGGGGTTTGAAGGCTGCTGGAGCCCAGGCGCCAGTTCTGCCACGTCAGAGCAGGAGCTGCTAATCAGACAGAACACCAGAGCCGTGAAAAGAGCAGRGAACAAATGAAGAAGAAAGGGATGTCATCCTACTAAAGCCAGGTTTGAACTTGACCGTGTGTTACAGACGTCCGYGTGCTGCAGGAGCTGCCTCCCAAATCCCACTGCTTGGCATTACAGTTAAGGGATCACACCTTCGTACCCTTCTGAATCCATGATTCACAGCCCCACCAATAAAATGGGGACCAAAAATAATTAGAGTGTCAGAAAGAAAATGGCATAAAGGGCAGGAGAGGCATTCAGTGCTCTATTACCACTTGGGGCTATCCATCTAAACCAGCTCTTCCTTTCTCTGCAGCATCCAAGGGAAATGCCGYGTACTTCCATTAACGGCTGGAGCGCTGCTGAAAGAGCAGGACAGGAGGGCAAGGATAAAAGAGAGGGAACACGGAGTGTACTTTTCCCTACAGGGCAAGGTTAAATGGAAGAGTCCAGCGCTGTGCAGCTCACACGCATCAGTTCTGAGCTCCTTTTGGCAGAAATAATGAGCGTCCTGCCTACAAGAGCCTTGTCCCGCACGGGGACACCTCGGGCATCTCCGGTGATGGCAGATTTGATGAAACTCTTACGCTGGAAACCCTTTTCCCTAAGGAAACAGCAAAGATAARGACACGTGCAGGGATGAGCAGAGTTCACTTCAGGCCATGGGGCCCAGCTTGTAGTCCAAGGTTACCCAACACTGCCACAGCTACAGTCCCTGAGGACAGGCAGAGAGCTGGGTGGGTTTTGTTGCTGGTTTTGTGACGTTCCCAGCTCCCTCCTTCAGAGGTTCCTCTCTTGTCTGCAGAYAAGATGCTTTTTCTTTCACGAGCTGATGCCTCAACACTAAGACTTCAAGCCCCGACTAAAAGCAATATCCAGCTGCTGTTTGGAGGAACAACAATATTCCCTCCTAGCCAGGGGTAGGCTGCAAGCCACAGCTGTGATAAGATAGCGACAGCCTCACCGTATGTSTAATCGATAACGCCAATGGGAGARTCAAAACCATAAGCATAGACAGACCTTTTTTTTTCTTTTTAATTTATTCAATAAATACTTGAATTCTWAACTGCTTTAACGAGATACTTATGTCCTCAGCTGCTGGATCCTTGCCTCTAGCCCAACAGACCTCTTCATCAAGCTGCTTCCCTTTCATTATAAAGAAGGAGCAGATGGTGGGGGGTCTCCAACCCAGCCTCCCACTTGGAGCGGGCTCACTGCCAGTGTGGGCTCAGGGGAGCCACAGCATGGCCTGGCCACATCCTGAAAATCCCCAAGGATGGAGATCCCACCACCTCTCCAGCGCTCCCACAWTGCACAACCCTTCTAGCGAAGGAAGTACGTGGAAAGTTTTCTGTCCAAGCACACAAAGCGTGGCTGTATTGTGCCTCTAATTAAACAACAAAAGAAGACTCACAAAGAACAATAAATCAAATTTGGAATTGTTGTAGAAGTTGATATTGTAGAGCTGATAAAATCCTGAGAGAGAAGAGCAAGCTGCAATAAACTGGAGTACTTTTTCTTTCAACTTACATAAAAGTTATTTTAAAACAAAATCTCACTGGTCACAAGCTGCTTTCATTAATTTTGCCCGATTAGATTTTGGCCACAAGACCACATTTTAAAACCTGAGCTTCCCAGCCCACTAAGGATAACAATAAATCTCAATTCCTCTGTCTCAAGTTATTTTTCTTCCATTTTGCCTTTGTTTTGATTTATRACACCATCCAAAAATACCTAAGCTTGCCTCCAGAGGCCTTTCCAGCAAATTAAAGCAATTATCACACACACAGACGCACACAAAAGAAAAAGATTTTCTAAAGGTACCATTGGTAACCTCAGTATTCCTTCCTTGGAAATACCCTCGATTTATCCCCAGAACTGCAGGAGGAGTGGGATCATGCCCAGCTAACCCCAACAYGTGGGATATTTTATTCACTCCCAGGAGATGGAACTGAGCTGGCAGCAGGTGTCCAAGGTGAGAGCTGCTCGCATCTCCTGCTTTAACGAAGCTCTGCTCGTGTGTGGAAGGAGAGATGAACGCGGCGCTTGGCAAACCGCAGCAGCCTCTCCAGCACTAAATCAGTGAAAGCTTTATGGTCCATGACCAACACTCCGTGCTCCACCCAGAAACCGAGCAGGAGAGCAGCGCGATTCCCGGCTCCCGCCCCGCTCGCAGCCACTCACACCTATTAATCAAGCCAGCAGCAGGCTGAGTTCCCAACCGGATTTAAAGCCTAGCTTTGCATTTGGTGCCGTGTCACTCGGGACGTGACAAAGCCACAGGGCCAGCAGTCCCTCGGCCAAGCGACCACGGGATCCTGCCACCTCCCAAAAACCTCCCCCCAATTTCCCCGTGCTGTTCGAAGAGTTATTCCAGCAGGCAGAACCCCCAGACAAGGAATTCAGTTGTTACATAGAACCGAAYGTCAAATGGCTTTTATATTGCAAAACACTTTAGGTGCAGTTTGTATCAGAGCCTCTGAAAATTAAAGTGATTAAGAAAAATAAACACATTTGACAGGCATTTGTCTCCATCCCAGGCAGCGGCTTGCAGCAGGAATAGCTTGGTCTTCCCACTCATCTGATAAGCAGTTCAGCTCCGAATCATTTCTCTAGAACACATTATCCTCGCCAGAAATCACGATTTACTGAAATATGTAGGATACACCCATGGAAAACATGTCTCTACACAGCTTCCACGAGGTTTAATAATGAAATCTGGCCATATTTCTATTATTTTTTTCAAAGAAGTGTGCCTGCTTTGTAATCCTGCCACTTATTCATTCATGAAACTACCAGCAATGTGAGTGTTAGAGAGAACCACATTTCCAATATAAATAAATCACYCTGCTCACCCCAATCACCAATAACCCCGCCGCACCGCAAAACTGAAGATAAAAGGGTTTTGCCTGGAAGCAATTTTTTCTTAGAAGCAGGAATAAACTGGGCCAGATCATTAACGCTACATAAAGGGAAAACAGATAACTGGGTTTTTCCTCCTTATTTCAGGTATGTCCAATTCTAGCATTTTTTTTTAATCCTTCAAGAAATCCACCACGATGGTTTCTTCCTATTTTTCAGCCAGAAAAARAAGCTCAATGATTTTTGCAGTGCAATCGCTACCTGCCTGACTGCAAGYGCTGTCAACTCCACCTCGCTCACGCATCAGGATGGCTGGAATTCCAAAGTAATTCCATAATGACCATAACGATCTCCGAAGGGGTTTGATCCTTCAGCCGGGTGAACGCAGCCCCCGCTGTTATGGGGTTGCTGCCCAAGGGGCGCGAAGGGCACTGTCCCTCATTTGGGCTTTCCCTGCCCTTCCCGTGCCTCTTGAGGAGCTGCCATGAAATCCATATACAGATGTGTAAACAGGGAAAATATGTGCCCTATATGTGTCAGGATACGCACATCGGGCATGGGGTTTTTCAGAGCACCGAACCCCCCGGAGACAGAGCGAAGACCCTGGACCGAGACCCCCGCCGGTGACAGGAGACCCCGMGCCCCTCCGGTGACCGAGAGCGGCTCAGACCCCAGCCCGAGCCTCCGGTGACAGCAGACCCTGGACCGAGTCCCCGCCGGTGACAGYGCTCACACCCCGGGCCGAGCCCGGCCGGTGACAGGAGACCCCCCCAGGCCCCCCGGTGACAGGGCTCAGCCCCCGGGTGGAGTTCCCCCGGTGACAGGAGACCCCGGCCCGACCCTCCCGGGTGACACAGCGCTGACCCCGGTCCGAGCCTCCGGTGACAGAGCGCAGATCCCAGGCCAAATCGCGCCCATGACAGGCGAACCCGGTCCGAGCCCTGGGTGACTGACAGGGCGCCGGCCCCGATGGCCCCGATGACAGGACACCCGGAGCCCGCCGGTACCGCTGCTCACCCCCCGCCCGCCGCCCCTCAGCCCCCCCGTCCCCGCCGCCCCGACCCCGACTCACGATGGTGCCGCGGGCGCTGCCGCCGGCGCTGCCCCCGGGRCCGGCGCTCTCCGCCGAGTCTGTCCCCAGCCGGGTGCCGGCGGCTCGGCGGGCTCGGCGCTGGCAGCCGCGGCCCCTCACCCGGCCGCCGCCGCCATCCCCGCCGCCGGGGCCGCCCCGCGCCCGCCCCGAACCCGCCCCGGCGCTGACGGCGAGGGCCCGGCCCCGCGGAGGGCGGAGCGGCGGCGGCGGGCGCGGGAAGGCTCGAACGGGCGGCGGGGCCCGCGGTGAGCGGCGGCGGGGAGGGAGGCAGGGAGGGACCGCGGGCACGGCCCCACCGAGACCCCGCGGGCGGTGCGAGGTCGTCCCAGAGCGGGGGGGGGACGGGAGTCCCAGCCGGGGGCCGGCCGCCGGCCCGCCCGGCCGGCCCAGGGACAGGCCCCGACATCCCAGGCCCCTCCGGGCCTCGGTAACCCGGTGTCCCCATCCCCACGGTGTCCTCACCTCCGCGTCCCCTTCCCCGTGCACCTCATTCCCGTGTCCCCTTCCCCGTGCCTCCCATCCTCACGGTGCCCCTTATCC